>JAIGNY010002731.1:3645000-3842500 GCA_020152595.1 Chiridota heheva | reverse complement strand
TCGTAATAAAAAATCAATATTTTCCTTGTAGGAAATTTTTTTTCGAGTCGAAAAACAATTTGTTAAAGAAAAAAATGATTTCGAACGAAGATTACGGCATTGTGATTAATATCTTACGGCTGAAGGGGATGGGCTGCCATAGGCAGCCTATCATAACCCATAATCATAACTTTGCATCCAGAAAGGTGATAAGTATGAAATAAGTATCTAAACATATGTTTTAAGGAACAAGTAATCAATTGGTAGCATCACCAAGAGGTTAAAACATCTCCAAATTTCCAAAACCAAGATGGCGTCCAAAATGGCCGCCATTTTATATTTTATTATATCATTTGAACCTGACAAGTTCACAATACCAAAAAAAACCCAACAATATGTTCTAATGAACAAAGGATCCAATGAAAAAATAATAAGGTCTTACAAAGACCATAAGGTACCAAAATGACCATGATGGCGTCCAAAATATTGCCAACAGGGTCTTAAAATATAGCCTATGATTATCACAAAATCCCCTCATACACCTTTGTACACATCAAATACGATTGTAACCTTTATCTCATAATCTGTTTATTGATAGAAACTGTAACCCACCATACATAAATGAGGTGATTTTTTTTTTAAGTGAAACTTTTGCAATGGAAAAAAGAAGATTTTATTTGTGACATGTCAGAATTGTTTTCCATATTGACATTTTTTGGTTCAAAGAAGATTGGAAAATATAAATCGCCTGTTCTCAGAAAATTCACAATAAGAATTTTTCACCATTTCCACTTGCAAGAGTACCATCCTGTGATCGCCATCCCCAGTCTGTTGGAGGCAGAGGATTTCCCATCTATTGTTGAACTGTGATGTATTAAAGTGCAGTAGGAATGTTTCACTATGTTTTACTGTAGCACTAGTTGGAAGTAAGTTTTCCAGCTGGAATGATGAACTAAGGGAACTCCTACTAATCGCCCGTTTATATGCTATGTGGCGGTATTCATCCAGAGATTAAAAGTTGCTCGCTCCATACAACTGAGGAATGAAACTTTCTCCTGTTTTGTTCACCTCTATAAGTGCGCATTCAGCCTTTGTGAACGGTCCAATAGATTATAGTCCTGTTTTTTGTGCCCAAGATTAAATGCCTTGTGTTTCCCCTGACGATAGATGGCAGAAACAATATTACATCCTGTTATAGCATGTATAACTATCAAGTGCTTGGCTGTGTCTCTGATCGCCTGCTGAATTTCATGAATGTTGTACAAGGTTGTCGGCTTGCTGTGGCATAACATTTATAGAAGTAGTTGCCCGAGTCACTAGCATGACCAATAAGTCAGTATCTGTTCCTACAACTGGCAGCCCTCTGACTCTGCTACGACAATAGCTGTGGACACAATTAATAAATCTTGCCTCTGCCTGCTTAACGCGTATGCCAAATATTTGCATATTTCATTCAGATTTTGAATCAGTCTTTTCTTCTTCATATTCTTTGTCAAGAATGCCTATTGAGGAGTGGTAGTTGGTGTGTTATTATCAAATATGACCTCACTGAATGTACACTTCTGAACTCTCCGCCTGTGCTCGGTTACCTTCGTTGAAGCATGGTGCTGCCATAACCATCAAAAACCACTGTTGATCCAATACCATAATGCTTCAGGATGTACGGTATATATATGACCGATATACATCACCATAGGTTGATGGCTGATACCAAGTGACTGTTTGAAGTAGGTGCCCAGCATCTAAAGTGAAAAACCAAGTCCTTGGTACGTTGGACTGCTGTGTAACAATGATTTCAAATGGACACCAAGATAACTTTTTGCAGGCTTCCGCATTACACCATCATGGAAGAAGGAAGGTGGTTGAGAAGCGAGCTTGTATGTGAAGAACGCTTCCATCTCGGAACTTTTGTTAAAAACACTGATGATTCTGTAGAATAACAAACTTGCGTTGACTTCTGTGTTCTGTCCTCTGATTTTGACAATCTTGTTCTTGGTACTGATTGTATCCACCTTGTCCAGTTGTCATTGCGACGCAGTGTAAATTCTGGGAATTTCTTTCCATCCATTTGTGAGGCAGCTGCCAGACCAATATTTACCGCATCATCGCAGTTGACTGATGCGTCTGCAATAATTCCAGTTGATATGGATACTAGACGATCTGGTTCGTATCCAGCAAATGGTGGATATGCATGCAGCCACTGTATAAAAGTCACACGATGTCTGTTGTCCCTTGGCTGGGTGCTGGAACGAAGGTCTCTGTGTTGCTCATATGTGGCAATGTGTACCCCAATGAACCGCTCTAGTGCCTGTCAGAGAGGAACGCAGCGAGGTAATGCATGGACCCACTTTGTTAATGTACTATCTGTGATACCCTGGCCATGCGTCATTCCTCCAGATATTTCAGCATTCGCATTAAGAACTGCTCGATGGTCTGGTCTGAGAAGTTTCCACTCCAGAATTGATCAAGACGACGGATAGTGAAGTATCCCTTCTCCGTAAAGAGTTTTTACTCCTCAACTGGCATTGTCTGCTCTAAGGGCTTCTATTTGTTGTTGATACAGCCTTTTCGTAATGGATGTGATCCGCGGCATGGAATCTGGAATAATTTCTCTCAAACAGTAGAGGTGAAGTTTCCATTCACCCGTCTTTTCAGCACGAATGATGTGTTGCATGAGTGCCACTTACCAGATATACTGCACCCAGAGTTTCCAGGCCTGCTCTGACTTACTGCTTGGTCAAGTAGTGTTGATATGAGTTGGTTAAACACTTTGATAGACTTCTCAGCTACTTCAGTGGCATTGTCTGTTGGTTAAAAAGGCCTTTGTAAAGGTTCTCTAAACAATTTTATCAATGCTGTCCAAGGAATCAGGTGTGCCCAATTAAACACAAATGAGGGATGCTGATGTAAGAACATGAGCACGGAGTGCAAGAGCGAAGGCATGGCCAGTTAACATGTGTACAATGGATCCTTTTGCGTATACCGTCTCCCAAAGCTCCGCTATTCCACTTCCTGACATAAATTACCCAATGCTGCCGAGATAAGACATCAGGAAACATCAGAAGATGGAATCCATCAAGGCGCACAACTACTTTGTGCATATTTTTTGCAGCAGCTACAATTTCCGCAGCTGTAATGTATGAAGGCTGGTCAAATGTAACTGGGCATACCCGCAAGTCATATATTTAGTGACACTGTTTTTGAGCAAAGCATAAAGCAGAGTAGATAGTGCCTAGATTACTTGGATCCAGGTTGATGATGGGAAGGATTACGGTTCTGTTTCTCTCATGCTTATCATTCGTCATAAACACTTTCATAAAGCTACTCCATGAGTGGCATGGGGATATTTCTAGAATGCAGCCACACACCCACATGGCGTCTAGGGCAACTGCTAATCCTAGGCATGATGGTTCTGGCTAGGAATCTAGAGGGCTCTATTGTAACAGACTGTATACCTGGAACAGCTGGCTTGCTATACGTCTTCGTGGAAATTTGTCCAAAAGCACCAGTGATTTCAGCAGACTGCAGCTTCGCGATTAATAGGTGAGCTATTCACAATACTAGATGGTGTTTCACAAGCTATGCCACCCATACTATGAAAAGTGTCGTGTCCCGTAACTGTAGCTACATTGAAGTCAGCGTTATCAAACACAAACTGTGTGAAACCATTCAGTTCATATGACAGGTCACTACCTGACATAAGGGCTTGCTCAAAGCGCTACGTCTCCTTGTAGTTATCTGCAAAGCAAATACTGCTAAGAATGTCAATCAGTTCACGGGAGGCATAATTGCGGTGTATTTACACAGCTTTTTCAAGCAATAGTGGTGAGCTAAAGATTCTGGGTCTGCTTGGCATTATGGCATGTACTATGGCTGTGCGTTTCCTATCTGAAACAGTGCTGAGTTTACCCATTACGCCCACCAAGTTGTGCAGGAAACGCTTAAGAGAACTGGGTATCAATGTGTCTCCGTTTTCTGTCCATTCCTATGTTATGTACTCGTCACAGTCATACACTGCCAATCTGATATTGACCTTATCAGTAATTCACTTTTCATGAAGGATCCTGTGTGCCGAGTTACGGAAGCTTTTGATACTTCGTTTTTCAGTAATACTGATTACAACTATATCATCACCGTAATGTTCCTTCAATTTGACCTTGAATTGCTCATTGAGTATCCTTCAGATCCATCCAAAAGCGCGTTCATGTATTCTAAAAGCTCCTGCACTGAGTATTGACACTCATCATTATCACTTAAAAACTCGTAGAGTTTTTGAAATGCAGTGTTTTTGAAATGCTTGCTCTCGCAAATTCTCATTAGGCCTTTTCTCACTCTGTTTAAGAAATAATTGGGCACACTTTCAATGATACTTCGCCTCCGCTGCTACAAGGTCATATGCCTGTTGTACACTTTCTGCAACAATATTGCCCCACTGGTCTTGTCTTTCTCTTGCACATTTTAAACTGTTGCTTATACTGTTGCTTGAATGTCCAAGGTCTCCACATTGCTTACTACTCTCCTTCTTTTATATGGTTTCTTAATGTCTAGTTTGACAGAATCTAAAGAGAAAATACAATCATTTTTATGTCAAATGTCCGAGAAGTACTTGATCTCAATTGAGGTACTTCGATTTTGTGTTCAAGACTGTCAGACCTTTCTTCAGCCACTTTGGAACTTTTTCGTGTGAAGTTTGTGCCTCAAAGAATTATTTTCCTGTCGGAGTTATATGATTATAGGTTTGGGGTAATGATTTGTGGTAGGGTTATGATTTATGATTAGATGGTTTGGGACCATATTAACTAAATATTTGATTGGATTCCTTCTGCCAAGTTAGAACATGTTTTGACATTATGTTGATATTTGTTAAATTTGTTCCGCACTTATGGTAAACATAGATAAAATGGCGGCCATTTTGGAAGCCAGCTTAGTTTTGGAAATTTGAGATGTTATAACCTCTTAAGTAATGCTTTCAATGGATTACTTGTCCCTTAAAAATATATGTTTAGATACTTATATTTTTTAATCTATAACCTCTCTGGATGCAAAGTTATGATAACAAATTTAAATGGCGGCCATTTTGGACGCCATCTCGGAATTTTGGGAAAGTTCAATGAGGATTTCTGGGGACTTTTAGTATGGCATTCTACACATAATTCTGGACCTGTACTGAGAAAATCAGCTTGTTACCAGCTATTTCCAAGTTTGGGCGTTTTTTGATCTACATTTCTTAGACCACAGTGCAATTATGATCCCGGTCTTTGCACATTGTCCTTGCTGGCATGTTAAAAAATGACAAAATAATTCCACAATATTTTGAAGGGATTCAGTTCTAATATTTGGTACAAGAAACTATCAAAAGGTTCTCGCCACTTGATATTAAGAAAACCACGAAAATTGATATTGCAAATCAGATTAAAAGAAACATAATTAAGCAGGCGAAACACAATTAAGAGGATATTTAGTTTCAAAAGTCACAATATAATAACCCGTGCAATGTTTAAACAGATAATTATCTATTTTAAAGGAAAGGGACCGTCCCATAGATAAATTCAGAAGTAAACGCCACCGTGCTGATAACGTCACCTCCAGTTTCCAATTTTTCTTATTGATTGCGCCAGATTTGTCATGTTTTCTATAACAAATGTAGGCTCTTATGTTCAGTCCGGCGGATGTGTGATAGCATCAGCATCGCATATTTTCGTGATCAATAGAAAAAATTGAAACCGGAAGTTACGTTCCAGCACGGCGGTCTTCACTTCTGAATTTATTTATTAAACGATACCTTTCCTTTTAAACGCCTCCATGTACATGTTTGAAAACCTGCACAAGAGCAGCCGTAATTGCAATCTCCTCAGATCAGAAACGTCACAACCCTCTCTTCGAGATACAACAATCAGTAATGATAAGTGCAGCTTAAGAATTCACTTCGTTAGTGGTTAGCATCGGGTGACCGATGGCAGACTGCGATGTGCTTACCTCGAAAAATCAAGAGTTTCACTTATTTAAGTTTGCTTTAAAATAGCTTTCTAAATTTTAGAAACCAAATCATAGGCTGGATAAATTTTTAGTGAGGAATGTTTCTTGTTTTGTGAATAACTCCTTTTTACTTATGCACTTCTCACGTTACATGGATATTCTTACACCGCTCTGTAAACACGTTTTCGATATACTGTTCGTGCTTAAAATTCATGTTTATAAACAGAGATGCTTGTTTTAGAATCTCACGATAGGCCTACTCATATATTGGAATACAGTCAATTATACATTTAGATTTGGGAACTGAAGTAATATGTTAAATAGTATATTGCTTCGTGTTGTTTTCGCAATGTGTGTCTAAGAGACAGACCTGGGACTCTTACAGAAACATCAATTACAGGCAATCAGTAATATTACCAAAACAGCCTCTTATTTAACGGATTATACACACACCAAGATAAATTAGGAATAGCAGCCAAAATGCCAAAATACAGACCGTTTGCAAGTAGTCACGAAAGAAGAAAGTGTGTGAAAGTAACAGATGGAAATTCGAACGTGCAAGATAATGGAAATAACGAAAATAATGCAGACCACGACGAGAAAGCCAATGCTCTTCGGAAAGAACAAATTGGTAAGAGTCTTTCACTTTTTATCTATAAAGAATTTCTCGGAATTTTCTCGTGTATTTCTTTACTACTGCTTGTATTACCGTATGTGTGTACATCTGTTCCTTTATTAAATATTGCTCGGAACGTTAAAAGAAATTCATTATGTCGCATAAATGCCATTTTGTGCTCACAAACTAATATTCATGTTCACGAGATTGAATTAGTTGACTGTAGGTTACACCAATACAGTAAGATTATATCATTTTCGTTTCATTCAATATAGCTCAGGGATAATATGTCCACATACAATGAATCACAGTTAGATGTGTGGTAGTCTATCTGTTGCCCCACTTTGGTTGAAAAGGAATCTGTTACAATATCACTACTGCTTTGTATGGAATCAAAGATTGATCTATTAATATATAAAATTTGACTTATACAACATGCAACGGACCGTAGTCGTAAATTTCCCATGTTCTTATCTTTCATTACACGTGAAAGGTGATAACTCCAAATATCAGGAACATATTCCCAGGTAATTAATGCATTCCAGAAAGATTCGGTTTTACGTGTAAACATTGTCGCTATTACGCAGCTTATTTTTACTTCTGACCTCCATCAGTTCAGCAGTGATTCCCAATAGGAGATCGACGACATCTGAAGTAATGACCACCGTCATAGTCACAGTGCGTCCCGCGGTCAATAACATAAATCAAGTAGTCTGTTGCATCAACATACAGATGCACTGTCTGGTTTTCACAATTGAAAGGAAAGGTATCGTCCCATAAATACATCCAGAAGTAAACGCCGTCGTGCTTGTAACGTCACTTCCGGTTTTCATTATTCCCCATTGAACGCGAGAAATATGCGATGTTATCGATCACACATGCATCGAACCGAACATAGGGGCCTACATGTGTTATCGATAATATCAAAGATTTTTCTCAAACAATACGGAAAATTTGAAGTGACGTTACCACCACGGCGGTCTTCACTTCTGAAATCATTTATGGGACGATAACTTTCCTTCAATTGAACTTAACATCATGTTTTACCTCAAAAGATTAATTGAATTTGAAATACATTAAAAACTCTATTTGTATTTCTCTAACCTGACTAGCATTTTGGTATTTATGAGTTTATGTAAAACAGTATCTATCTTTAAAACATGACTTTATTCAATCAAAAACATAATATACACATATCTTGAAGAAAACTGTATTACGTAATCCTAACGTTGCCACAAGATTATATGATCTGTAATCTCCAAATAGTTGCAACTTTGCATTGTACAGATAATCCAATTTTAGAATGAACATAAAAATAAAGCTGTTTAACTATTTTGCCCGTACTTTGTCCCAGTGAATCCAGGAATATGGACAGACACTTATATTTCGTATACGCTGTTTGTTTGGTTATTCCTGGTTTCTGAATACAAGTTTAGGCCTTTCAACCTTCAAATTTCAGGTTAGATATTAGTTTATTTTCTTCAGTCGTTTCATTAACTATCTTGATAGTTGGTTGATTACTAATGAGAGGTGGTTGTTCAAAGAAAGTTCAAAAATTATCTTTCTACTTTATGATTTGATCGTAAGTGTTTTTAGCTGTTATGTTGTCTTTTGGTGATCTTTTTGTACCCGTAATTTCATTTACAGTTTCCCTTATAAGACGAGATTGATGGCTTGCGGGTGCGTTGGTGATGACATCAATTATGTTTAATACATATGAATTGAGCTCCTGGTGTAAGCTGCATCAAGTTTTTGGGTTGCTCTTTAAGACAGTTGGTTCTGATCCTTGTTTCTCTCTATGAATTAGATATGATATCAACTTCCACTGCCTCTCCCTTAGTTTTTATATCCTTAGACCATCTAATCGATGATACAGGACTGGAAAAGCAAAACCTACCAGTATTCATAGACAACCGGGTCGAGTTAAAGAAATTAATCAATGATGTCCGAATTCGCTCGACCTGATTATGATGATAACTTCAGTCGTATTCGCGTCGTAAAACAAGCCTACTAAGTGCGTAACCTGAATCTTATTTTTCAACCTTTTGATACAACGTCTTTGATCTGTTTACTATCTTCAGTGCTGTACACTTCATTCAAATGATCATTGATATAGTTTCAGTTTACTTGCTTTTGTAAATCAAGTATACCGTAAAGTATATACATATTTCAAACGCTGGCATAACATTTTTAACTTGCTTTTAGCAATAAGACAGTATAAGATAGCTATAAGTGTTAGATTAAAAACTCTTTAATGGCAACAACATTTAATAATGAACACCCTTTCGTAATCTTCACATAATAAACATGAACATTTATTGAAACATTTGTGTCTGAAGTCTTTATAAATCTATACCTAGGTTGATTGTTGTACCAAACGCTGTGTTTGCAAGCTCTGCCATCAACCACTATACTCCTTGAGAAATATCGTGTTATGACGAGCACAATTATGATAACAGCTATTCTAAAACAAGGACATATGTTATTGAATGTGTACTGTCATTAACATTGTAATTAAATCTAATTTTTCTATGTATTTGTACAGCAAGTATCCTTTGAAATTGTTAAGAAAAGCAACAAATGACAATTTCTGTATCATCTGCAAACAAAACCTAACCAAGAATATGCTATGAAGTGTGTTATAACTGCATGTGATATATATTTGTATTATTGAACAAAATTGTGAAAATGAATCATGATAGAAGATGTATAATTCACACTTACATATTGATAATGATAATAAACAGATTTGCAAAGAACCCAAACCAATCAGTATGCAAGTCTTCAAACTTGTATAGGTTTTATGCATCTTCACGTGACGGACGGTATCAAAACCTCAGACAGAATGATGTTTGTCCTAATGACCAAGTATTTATGCCCATGTTTTCCATATAAATGCAACCAAATTTTACTTGACAAACATTATTTCATAGGAATGGATGCAAACAGTTATCAAAGTGAATATATCAAAGCAAAATAGGTTTGTCAGAGAATTAATGAGGCAAAGCACAACATTACGAACGAATGTGATAGACCGATCACATGCAAATAGAAGCCTTCGATGTATAAGACAAACATAATTGAACACAAATAAATAGACATTAGTATAGTTTTATTCACAAAAACCAGTGAGTTAGATAGGAATAAGCAATATTTTCCGAAGATTTCGTGCTTTATCAGTTTATCAAACTCACATGAGCGACTTTACCATGAAAAGAAAATGCTCTAGTTAGCTCAAGCATCTTGTTTAATCTTATTCTATATAAGCATTAGACAACCAACTTGCCATTTCTTTACCAGTGGAGGTTACAAGAGAGAAAATGAGATCTTAAACTGTAAAGTGCTAACAATGTAACCCTTGCAAAGGGTAATTAGAATACACCAGATTGCTATTACCAATTCAAATGAGCTTCAAATCTGAGCAGACTATTCAATCTTAAATCTCCAAATTGAAGTTTGTATTACTCATTAATGTGTATCTGTTGTGATATGCACGAGTTGTGATTTATGATAGGATATTACCCTGAATATCTTTATTCTTTCTCAGATTAATTGTCTGAATTTCGGTCTTTGAAAATGTTGACAATTTCTCATCTATATAAATAGTTACTTACGGTGAGCCTAGATTTCATTAACCTTTTTACATTCAGCTGCTGAATTCTTCCAAAGAATTGTGTCAGAGCATTATCAAATAGATTGTATGTATAACGAACAGAGAGGCGCTAGCATATAAAGCATACTACTGGAAGATGACCAATATTGAGTTTGATTGGTAATTCTTAGATATTAAGAATGATTAACAAGTTCTGCCAACATCAGTTGTCATAAGCATGATGCGCAAGACGCGTACTTCCAACCTAATGTGTCTAAATTTTCGTTTAATTTCAAGAAAATGCACTAATCTAGTAATCTTTATTAAATAAAACAGAAATACATATAACAATTTGATAAATTCATCCAATAGTCTGAATGACTGGTTTACACCAAAATATTCAATAGGTTTAGTTGATTTGGTGCTATTTTGTAATTAATCTTTTTCTAAAAGAGCAATCATTTAACCTCAAAAATCATCAAAAGTGTTAATACAAAAGTATCAATAAGTAACCTTTGGAACCTTCAGTAATACAGGTAATAGATACAACGTATGTAGTAAATAATCGATGATAATATCGAAAATCTTACTTTAGGGAAAAAAGTACACAAAGTTATTAATGCGATGGTCGAAGATGTGTCGTGCATGCACGACCACTCTCTCCTGAAATATTTCCACTCTATTCTGGGACATTTCCATAGTCAAGCATGTACATTTTACATGTATGGTATAAGCCAATCAAGTGTAAAGTTCGGGAGAATTGCAAACAATAGCTTATAATAGCCTTACTGATACATTACACCTACATATTCTCAGAAGTCTTAATTATTCTATTAAAACATATGGTTCGTTGTTTGCTCATTTTAACTAATCAAATCTGTTATGTTAAAGTATACGTTAAACCTCCTCTCAATGATATTTTTTTTTCATGTGGTAAGAGCAAAAGCGCCACTGGAGTGTTGGGGTCTAGTAGAGAATGTATCGTTCGTTTGACCCCCCCCCCCCCCCTTCCCCTTCCCCAACACATTGTTGCGTATCTAAGTAAGAGTAATACATATGATATATATATATATATATATATATATATATATATATATATATATATATATATATATATATATATATATATATATATATATATATATATATATATATATATATATATATATATATATATATATATATATATATATATATATATATATATTATCATTGATGTGCTTATATGATATCACATTATTGTATTAGATTTACTACACTAGTCACTTTGAATTGCACTTGCATAGCAAGCTCATTTGCCACAAATTAACAGCATGTGTTACTTACCTGACCAGGTGCAGAATTGCTTCTTTATATCATTTAGGGTTATTAATGATGGATTTTCAGTACATATTCACTCAAGTGAAAGATTAATTTTGTACAAGGACTAAATTATTAATTGCAAAATTGAAATACGTTTAATGCATTTGTTATGCATATCTTACTACCTTGAGATTAGGCAATTGATTGAAAGGAGTCATATTGTATGAACACAGGGAAACTTTGATGAAAGCATGTTTCTTAAACCAAGGAACTTAGTACTTATAATAATTAGTACTTAATATCAATTGATAGGCCTAAACATGGATAGCATGGAAAAATTAAGCTGTTATGAATGGACATTGTTGCATGCCTTTTATACATATTGTATGGACTACTAGGCAATGGCCAGTTTCTTCATTTGGCCGACCACGTTTTCAAAAAAATTTAATACTGATAAGCCAACTCCCATATTGTTCACGAGGGCCAGACAAGCAAAATGAAAAGTTCATTACGCATATCATATGATTTGGAGGAACAATGTACTTTCAACTGGTACTTTTGTCCATTTTCGTTATCATCTTGATAAAATAAAATGATATGTCTCTCCCATAACCGCAACCCCGGGGTACCATTTCTGCTAAAGGGACTCACTGTTCCCGATTTAGACATTGCCATCAATTGGCCCACTAGGGAAATTTTCTTTCAAAATCGATGTTGCTGTGTTACCCGAAGATGTATGTTACACATTGAGCCACATATGCAGCAGTGAATGCTGGTTATATCTGGTAAGAATTACCAAAGGTGAGTAAAAACACACGGGAACTAGACAATAGTTTAAACAAAGTATGTCAAAGGTTCAATTAAGATTCTTGTCATCGTTCCGTGTCGTTTAATCTATGATATATACTTCTTTAGCGTACTCGTTGAGCGAAAACCTTTAATGTATATGCATCTTGTTATGGTGAACCGATCCTAACTGGTAATTTAATCACGCTAAGTAGTAAATTGTATCTTCAGTACCTTTTGCATCACTTCTTTTGCATTTAATCTTGCAGATTGCAACAGCTAAATTTGCATGAAGTTAAAAGGTAAATGTGCAGGTGGGTAGAATTTCGCCTTGATTAAAAATTGTCACATAAATGAAGAAAAACTGGGGATGGGCAAAATTAATTAACGACGAGTGAACACACAATTACAATGACATGGTCGTCGCCTGCGTATTCGGTTATGATAGTAACAATGCTATCACGAAACGCTTAATACGACCCGGACGAGAACACAGGTACGACGTACGGACAGACATAACATCGACAACCAAGTCAATGTCCACGGCCTTTGATAACCAGTTGTGGTACACTGGCGTGTCTACCCAACCCAGGCTTGAACCCAGGGCCTCGTGGTCTGTAGACAGGTATGATAACCGCTACACCACAGTAGTTAGGTAGATAAAAATTGATTAATGAATCACTTAATTTTTTATCTGAGCAAAATGTTTTCCTAAAATAAATCATTCATGCATATACGAGGTCGGTTACTTTCGGGAATGAATATCCAGCAACACTGTAAATATGTTTTCAATACAATTTTTATGAATTTCATCTTAAAAGAATGCAGGTAAAATTATATTCAAATATGACTTATGTAGTGCACATGAAAGAAATGTGAAGCTTACTTTAAGCGAAATTCATTTGCTTGTTTACAAAGTTGAGGTAATATGAGCAGATTTTGTAAAGTTAAAGAGTTGATTTGCAGCTTTCAGTTTGTAGTTTACTTCAGTAAAACGTTTTTGTCTTTCGCCTTCTTTCCTTGTTCAAAATTTATGCTAAATGCACATCATATACAAATAAAATTATCATCTCTCATTTTCATTATGAATATTGTTGTGAAAGTCCCTCATTCGAGTGCCATGTTCTTTTCGATATACGTTTGAGATAAAAAATAAGTAGGAATACAAATTGCTACGACAGTTATATCTGCCGTTAAGAAAGCGGATTTCAATGCATCTACTTTGTTAGAATACTTCGTAGGAATATAATTCCCCTGAAATAGTGTCACATTTGCAGTTTTAAACATTTGAAATAAAATACATTAATCATTCATTGTGGGTAAATTCTTATTCCATGAATTTTCCTTACAGCTGAATGAATCCAATCCCATATCATATTATTGCGTCAAATTCAGTTTATTCACAATGGGATTTGTAAAGAGAAAATGTTTAATTGAAGAACCTTATGGAATCGTCGACTCATATGGAATTTACAATGTCCAAGGGAGTATCACAGGTATCATGTTCAGAGTTTAATAAAGGTCGTGTTAAGAGGATCATAACAAACTAGATATCATCAATATCAATTCCCGAGCGTCACTACTTTACAAAGGCTGATAACTCAATAATGCTACCGTACGCATGCTTGTAAATACTATGATACTTCAGTGATGAACAAACACTTCTCCATTTCTACAGTGACAAATTTGGCGCCTTATAAACTCACAAAATTTGAATTGGCGAAATTAGTCACTTTTAAGATTTGTAGAATATAATCTGTAAAAAAGGCCTTGGAACTTCATAAGAAATAACACCGGTATTCAGATAAATCTGCCATCTTTTATGTAAAACCATTTGGTCTTGTTTTAGCCTTAGGGGTAAAGTATATATGAACCAAATTTGGAGGTAAAACGTAAAAGTGTTTAGATGTGATACATACGTGTATATTCCGTGTGAACCTTATTTTTTAAACCGTCCATACTAACAGTCAAATCATTGACCTTTGAAAAATGCGTTGCTTTATTTATATTACTTCATCGCACACAATTTTGGGCACTATGAGAAAGAGAATAACTGATTTTTAAAATTTGCAATAAAAAGCAATGTATGCAAGTATAGCTGGATAAATCGTCCATAGCTTCCAAGCAAAGCTAATCATTAAGTCTTAACGCGGCGTAAAAACAGTAATATATACATATTTTCATTTGCAACCATTTTGAGCCCTAAAGGTGCAAATAATTGAATAATGGAGAGGCCAGTATCACGAAATTTGAGCTGCTTTGAATTAAATTCTTTTTTGATGCCATGGGATATATCCCAGGAGAGGCAGAATGCAAATTTATGGTACTCCATTATATTGATAAAATACCACAGCAATCCTCCGCAGAAATGTTGTATCATCATCATTATACCGCGAAGTTTTGTGTTAGGAACGGATGGGTATGTGCTGACATCTAAGGTAGTTATTTTTCGTCGTTCTATTCTATACAGTGTCCGGTAAAGAAGCAACAGGTACAATATTAATTTAGCACCAAAAAATCAATAAACAATCTGGTTGTTTTTGACATATCACTTGCATAATATGTATCAGGTCGCTTTAAGTTAAGAAATAAACGTCTAAAGATCTTTTCAAATGTAATATCAGATACTACGTAGTTTATGTTAGTTCTATATATATTTCCATGGTGTAGGTGTTTTGAAAGATATATTATAAATTGAAATAAATCTCTGCACAGATTTCAAAAGGTGGCAAAGGCCACTGACTATGACGTGTACCGTCTTAACGCCCCTCAGGCAATTAATTCAGACGTTTTACTGAAAGTATTCACATTGCAGCTAGAGTTATGGAAGAAATAGCCTTCATGATAGAATTTACCTATATCTTGAGATTCAAAAAATAAAATATAATCAAGTTTAAGTACAAATTATTAATTTCAAAACATTAAAGAGAAATATGCAAACCAAAATATATTCACAAAATACATTGACGAATCATACTTTATTAAAAAACAAAAGGATTGGTTCTGATTATCTACGTTCATAAGATAATACAACACTTCTTCAGTAACTTCAGTGCAAGTCTACTTGTTGTTCTGGTGTTGAATGTACCTGTTTCACATAAAATTCGAAAGATCTACCTATTGATGTCAGAAAAACAGATGGTATAAAGTTTTAATATCGCATGATCTGCGATCGGCTAAACAACAGGTTTCTATCTCAGCTAAGATTTGTTCTTTCTTGTTTCTTGCGAAGTGCATAAATATTTCATTTCGAACCCAATGCGGGAACAGTAATAATGATAATAGTGCATGTGCATAATTCGTTCCCTTACTCCCTGTATAACATATGTACGGGTAATCGTTTGAAATGCTACACGTAGACTAAATTTTTTTGAAATTTATAAACATCAACAGAAACAGTCAGGATATATCCTCTTAAGGGGAATCTTGTCTCATCCAATAATCCGATATACTAGTGACGCCATGTTTGCGGCGTTCATTGACTAGCTTATTGGGAATTGTGTAAATTTTTTAACTACTCAGAAACGTTGGATTGTATTTTAGTTTTATCTCCACGATAACACGATATCTGGACTTTTTGAGAGCTCTTAGTTGGATGGAGATAACACACCAAACAAAGACTGACATTACTATAGAGTGCGTAATGTAAACTGATAATGCCGCAGAAACCCACAACATTGATATAACACAAAACTAAAAAGAAGAATACAAAACTATCATATCATACCGAACGTCTGTTTATGTGTTTCGATTGTGATAACATCAATTGTAATCTACATAGTTTATGAAATAAAATAAAAAAGTCAAACAGCTCTTATTTTCTCTTGTATAATGTGTATAATTCAGTAAGCACTTGATGTATGGCCTCTTGTTTCTTATGAAGTATCGGCATCAACATGGAGTTCTTATTTGTGTGTTTTGCCACCTATAGCTTTAATGGACGAGAGAATAAGTGTAAAAGATGTGAACTTGTGTGATTCCATTAAAGAAATTCTCCTCCAAATGTACAATGATGTACGACCATATAGTCGCAAGAAAAAAACATGTTGCCAGCACTTTTACATTGATGAGCATTACTTATGAACAACTTAAGCATCGGATGAAACTGCAAATACAGCTGTCTAACGTTCAACGTCTTGGCTTAGAGCAAGAAATGAATGAATGCTGTCCTTATTTCGAACAATCTGTAGACTACAACAGAACCTTGAAAGAAAATATCAGATTGTTCATCTGTTCATCATATCCTAATCAATATATATTAAACAATAGTAGCTCTGGACATTTTCATCCTTTTAGGAGTGTTACTAAATCCAAAATCAGAGTTAGGCCTACACCCCACTTGTAAGTGCTGAAGTTCCCTCTCTCTATCTGAAAAGTTTGGATCCGTCACTGGGAAAGAAACGTAAAACTCGAACTTGCGTTTCCTACACAAGTAATGGTATATGTATGCAAAACATCTGCAACAGCATAACTACGACATTTCATAATTTGAAGACTGTTCAGAATTTGAAAATTTCCTTAAAAAGTTGGTTAAGCTAACATTTTGTAGATTGCCACATACCTTTAAGCATTATAACCGCCTAAAAATAATACTCATACACAGGAATGCGTGCAGGGAGAAAAATCATGTCATAATCAGCTGTTGTTGTGATTATTGCTTGTGGATATTAATAGACAAGATCAGATATATTCACAGTAATAATAAAGCTGATCAAAACACACCAGGCTAATCAACTAATTGCCATCAAATCAATTCTTAACACTCTATAAACATCCTCAACGAAAATAGCTTGATGTGAGTCTCTTGACACTGAACTGTTCATACACGTTAGTGATGTTTAAATTTACAACATTCTCTCTTCTGTGGGCATGGTGGTATAAAACGGTTTGAAGCAAGATTTTTAAGTATAACAAAACTCACATCAATCATAAAAGTAAGATGAAAATAATCTATTCTCTGGGGAAACATACGTCACATTCTCAGAATACAGCTATACATATTGTTCTCAAGCCTGTTGAGGTTTTTTTTTTTACCGTTTCAGTATGTTGAATTAATACAAAACGATAAACATTCAATGCAAACAACCATTGATCATTTACTAACTACATATGTAGTCCATACATATATGCCATAGTAGAGACGGAGTAATATTACCACAAACAATCATTGAGTATCTTGTTTTGGTCGTTATAAGTGTCAGAAAGATACTAGTAGAGTAAAAGATGAACTAACAAATTTGAAGTTATGGGATAGTGATTGGGTGTGGATATGAAACTAAAAACGGAGCTTGAAGGGACCTATTTCGCTAGATCTCCAGAAAAATATTGCCAGAAGCTAGCGATTACATATGTCAAAATATCAAAATATCTTCCGTCTTTTATCTTTTGCGGGTTGTTAAATTTTCACTTTGAAAGGCTTGCCCAGGTATTTGTATAAAATACACATTGGCACAATTACTTTGCTTGCTTTATTATAATTATGGAAACTTACATTACAAATGTTTTCGTCCAAAAGTCTGATGTATCTCAGTAGTTTTATCCATTTGATAGTCTGGGAGAAACCCAACTTTTAATATGACTGTATGATAAGAAATACACAAGAACTTGGAACCTTGTATTCATGGAGGCCGCCATTTTAATTTACACGTGATAACATTATGTTACTGAGATTTTTACTGAGATGATGGGGGTATTTTTGTACTGATGTATGTACACAGTATCTGCGATGACTTAGCAGGTACAGAACCACGTTCTTTGAGACGGCTGATCAAAGTCTAATACGAAAGGTTAACAACAGTTTTTTGTCGCGAAGTCCACGGTGGAGTTCAAAGGCCGCGTTCAAATCTAATGAATCTTAATTTAACACTTTTTTTTCTTTTAAAGAATAACCCCCGTGATCTCAGTAAAACCCCATTGAAATAACGTTATCACAAGTAAAAAAATGGCGGCCTCCATCGATCGTAATGAATACGAATCTTCAAGTTCTTGTGTATTTCTTATTACACTAAAAGTTGGTTTTCTCCTGGACTATTTGAACAATAAGATTGATCAGGGATTGACATATCAGGCTTTCTCAATCTTTGTTGAAGTAATTTCATCTCCAAAATAACAAAAATACCTTTCATCAACTTTACATTTAAACAATCGCCAGATCGCGCTGAGAATATGAAATAATTCTCCGACGGCTTTATGTTGGATTAATTTAGAAACCTTTCTCGTCTAACCCCGATAAAATTTTGAACATCAAGCTGTCAGCACCAACTGAGCCTCAAACCTTTGTGCATATAGTCAACTTAAATTTGCATACTGACAACTGACTGACACGCTCAAATTATTTCAATGTTTCATCACTTATGACAATATTTCAGGACTAAATGCTTTATTCAAACTAGAATGATGACACCAGTTGTACTTTTAGTTCCCTCTTGTACTTTTAATTAGTTCTTCCTGACTGTTTGAACATGCCAGGTGATAAAGACTTTTTCGCTTCGAGCCCAATGTTGTCTGCAAGTGCACTGACACCAAAATGTTTTCAAGTAGCAAAAAATATTTGAAATCCTAGTTGAGATAATGTAATTAAAAGGAAAATGTAGAAAAAAAGATTGAATACATTAAAGCATATTTGTAGAGGTATTCGTGACGAGGTATCCACAGAGGCATGGCGTATTGATCGTTAATCATAATTGTTAGTTTTGAATCGAAATAATCTTCATCCGATGTCGTTATTCAAAATCTAAATTAACAAATATAAGCACAGAAATCTTACAAAACAGTATGTGGGTATGTTTCCTTCTTCAAACAAAGTATAGGAGTATTGCCAAGCAATGGATTTACATAAGAAATAATCAAGTCTAAACTATCTCTAAACAGTAAAAATGTCTTTTTCTGACCGATTTTGTTGGGATATTTTGCTATCATATAGTTTGATGATCCAAATAGATTTCAACATGATCTGCCAATTACTGTCTATTATACAGTCCGGGTGAATCATGGACTTCTGGTGTAGTAAGAAATTACGCCAAAACTAGGAGGTTCGTATTTACTAAGATCCATGGAGGCCGCCATTTTAACTTGTGATAACGTTCTATCAATGGGATTTTGATTAAGAGCACAGTAATATTTGTGTAATGCAACATATGATGCATGCACACGGTATCAGCGATGATTTAGCCAATACGGAATCATGTGTCCAGGGGGCTGTTAAAAAGGTCAACGGAACGTTTTTGTTATTTTATCGTAAAGTCGACGGTGAAATTGAAAAGTCCACAGTCAAATCTAATGAATATTCATTTGATATCGGTTTTCCTTTCAAAAATACCCTCCATGTACTCATTAAAAAATCCTCATTGACTTAACGTTATCACTAGTTAAAATGGCGGCCTGCATGGATCGTGTAATGAATACAAGCTCCAAGTTTTGGTGTATTTATTATTACACCAAACGTCCAGGATTTCCCCGGACTGTTATAGATTACATGCGTTTCGTATGTGCGACTGAATTTTTCCAGTATGAAGAGGAAAAAAGATAAAATTACTTTGGCGTGAAATTGGTGTTGGAGTTGAAGAATCCATGCATGACACTTCCTTGGTAATCTTTAAGAGGATTATGCATATTCTCATCAGTTTTATAAAAAAATTATAATAGTACTAATAGTAAACAGATAATATTTATAAACTTAGGTGTTAACATTTGCAAAGAAATTTTGCGTCCAAATGTGTTGCGTGTTCGCTGGGGTGGGGATAACTTTCCATCCAAATTCGACTCGCATCTAACGTATCGAGGAAGATGAAAAACTTATGCAATTTCTAACCAAATTATACCTTTGCTTCTTATTTAATGTCCAAGTCTTATATTGTTTAGAATGAAATGAGCATACTGCAAGCTTTACAATTCTGATAGTTAAACATTCAATGTTTCTCTTGGCACGAATTCGTATATAGAAGCACATGTAACGACAATTAAGAAAGAAGTGATCATCTGAATATTATTAAAACCTGAAAGCCAATTCTTCAATATATTTGTTTTTAACAGCTTAGGTCATAAGTAGGTGTTTTGATAAATGTGTGTTTTGTACTGAAGAGCAATTCCCATCCAAACCCGCACAGCACGTAAAGAATTTCTAAGGTAATAATGATTTTTGTTTTATACAGATGTGATCAATAATGTAAAGCACACGTGATTTTCAAACCCTGTATACCTACTGTAGTTTTGAGAAGACTGAAAGACACCAGTTTCAGCTGCACGAATATATACCTACATAAAAATGTGTTGGTTTTTTTTTCTTATTTTGGATTAGATACGATGTTTATCTTTTATACGGTGGCGGATAAAATGACGAAAATGCCTTAGGGCATAGCTTTTCATTGCTCCAAATCTTATCACTTTGATGACAGGGATAAATGAATAAAAAGGAATTTAAAAGGCATAAAGTTAGTAATAAAAATAACAATTACGTTCATACACTGATGAATATGCAGATAATAGTGGGGAAAATACACTCTAAAAAAGGAATGGTAAAATTTGATCATGACGTGGTCAACTATGTGCCGATCTAACTATGGTCAATAATGAACAACAATTTTGACCATAATATGGTCAAATGTAATCATACCATGGTCAAATATGAGCAAATTATATTCAAATATGACCATATTATGGTCAGATATGACCACGTCTTATTCAAATATGACCATATTATGGTCAAATTTGCTAATCAATATTGACCATAATTAAATCGGTACATAGTTGACCATGTGATGGTCAAGTTTGACCATTCTTTTTTAAAGTGTAAAACGTAGATGGCTTCTTCAGTTGATATTGAAATAGCAGTGAGTCTACACTGAAAATAAACTGATCGATGAGGTACACGTTAGGTTATATACCGACAGTGGTGAGTGACTAAGAAATCATCAAACAACAGTAATACTGTCACAAATACTTAGCTGTACGCAATATTGATGACAATTAACATAAGTATGCAAACATTTCTGACAGCTGCTCAACAATAAAAGGTTAAATGAATGAATTTCACCAAAGTAAAGATTTTGATTAGGTTGGATCTCAGTATCTCGGGCTTGTTCTTTGCATTCAATCACGACACTAATAACTAAATCACGAAGCTGTTATCTGTGTATAGATGTTCCTTATCATAAATTAAACAGGTTTGGGAAGATGCTTAAATCGGAGCATGATCATCACATTAAACAAAGTAAGATTTATCTACCTAGTGAAAAGGGTAATGTTGAGCGATAATTAGATTTGTTTGGACTCCCATCGCCCACCGTCTGTCTGCATTTATCTGGCATATTCATTTTGAATATTTTTGTCAGAATGAATTTTTTTCTTCATGAAAAACTGTATTAATAAATTCACTGACTTGGACTCGTTTGTGAACAAATCCGCTTGTTTCTCTGAAATGCAATAGACCTTTTCAAACCGAGTTTAGCCGAATGTGATTTCTTCAGTACTTCGACCAATCAAATGCTGGGGAAACTTTTCCTTTGTTTCTCAACCAATCAGGTGCAGGTTTGAGAAGAAAAAAATGTAAGCAGTAATATGCGCGCGTATTTCCTTCATGTATAACGCACATATGATACGTGCGCTTGAAAAATGATTTTCATACGCTTAGTCCCATACCGTGCGTGAATTGTGCAGACGGCTAAGATTCCTCCAGTATTTTATCGGTCAATAAGATTCCTCTATATACGATTGGTCCATTAGGGACACGTGAATCTTGGCCATGTGACATTATTTGAATTAGTTATCCGGGAATTGCCGATTCAGATTTGAAAAGGTGTATACGTTACCAGGTTACGTGACATTCCATTTGTTGACGACCCAGTGTGGATTCTTTGGGTATTTAAAAAAAATATGAATAAGAAATTTTTAAATAATTCCATCATTTTATGAATTAAAGGAAGCATATATGAGACCTGAATATAACATTAACGAAATAGGATATTGCAGTAGTTTCTTCAGCATTTTGTTTCCTTTACAGTAATATTTTAAATAAAATTAATTTGCTTCGACCACTCAGTGAAATAGTTAACTTTTAAATAGTTAATGTGTAATAAAGAAGCAAATTGCAATTAGTATTTCTTTACATAATCATGTCATGGTCTTCTTGTTGTTTGGACAACAAATGTATAGATGAAAGCTATACGAATATTTTGAAAATGTTCACAAGGTGAAAAACCACCCAAGCAGATAAATGAAGGAAATGTGTGTAAGTAGAAGCAACAATTGCCTGAATGAAAATTGCATTTTTTTTTCTGCAAGTTGTTCCATTCATGTTCGTTACAACAATAACGATAGATTAAGAAAATATGCCATATCATTAAATGACAACAATTTCTTTTTTAAGAAACTGCTTTATTTAACAATGAAATACATACAATTCTGTACCGTACGTGCTGCCACATAGCGGTGCCTTAAGTGCAAGAACAAAGATGAATTATTTTGGAAATCATGGTCAACGGCAGAATTATATTCATCAACTTCTAACATTTCTGTTGTGGAAAAATTCAACGAAGTGGAAACATCGGAGAGCTGCCGCTTGTTTATTTTCACCCATATTTTTACAGCTTTCGCGTGATTGCCTTTTTGCCTACTGACCGCTAAGTATCTCTCCTGCAAATCAAGGCACAATTTTTACCTGCCTCATGTGTATCACAATATAATGGATGTTTGCATAAGTGGGATAGAGAATACTTTTATGGGGACCTTAAATGGAGGCTAGTGTGATTTCAATTACTATTTTGTGCTCATTTACGGTCTGGTATATTTTACATGTATCATGGGCGTCAGAAATCATTTATTTCAAATGTATTCTGAAGATAACAATCCGTTCCCTTTACCTTGACAATAGTAAGTGTGTTAGTAATAAAGAAACCAATTAAGCGTATAAAATGTATCAAATCAATCTACTTTAACTGTTCATGGTCAGACAATACGTACAATTTTTGAAACAGTTCTTTTTCATGTGGCTATGTGAGTAATGTACTGTTCCTTCGCTTAAAGTATCATTTGTCGATATGGATAGATTATACCTTATGAATGCATATACATAGCAAAAGTATATCTTTAAAAGCATTGGTTTACGAACGTAAGCGTACACAAAATTGGTAGATATTCAGGTCTGCATCTTCAGAAGAAAAAAGTTGTCCAATTTTAGAACGAAAGATCATATACTAGATAAATATATGTGAAAATAGAGGACTCAAACCTTTGAAGCCAAAATAATGTTTAAAAAATCACACCATTTTGATTCCTTATATAATTAAATTCAAGACTGAGATCAAAACAGTCTTTGATATTTGGAATAAAATGGAGGGCAGAATATTTCGTCTAACAACTTTATCGATGAAAATCTTTAATACAATTTCATTTGATCTTTTCTTCATCATAGAAAAATTACAACTTTGGATAACAAGCGCAAGAGAGGGAGACATAGACATCATCAAGCGCATGGCAAAGGAAGGATATGACTTGAATGCTCAGGATTCACTAGGATGGACAGCTTTACATCACGCTGCACAAACCAAACGAGACGTCATCATTAGGTTTTTGACAAAAATGGGTGCCGATAGATCACTGCAGAATAATATTGGTCAGACATCAATGGACATAGTTACAGAGGCTTCTATAGAAGAAAGTTTCTAGAAATGTTCTTGCTTTTGCCGCTTGGATATGTCAAAAATCACAATGGAAATCTGAGCAATTCCAATTCAGGATGAAAAGCTGTTCCGATGAAACATTAAATTGCTCACGAGACACTACAAGACACTGGACACCACAAGACTACGAGACACTAGATATCGCACGCTACAAATATTTATGTCATAATCAGATAATCATAACAAAATACTACACACTAATAGACTAATATACATACACGTATTTACGTGCTACTCATTACATGTTAAAGGATTAGTTCAGTGGTCAAGCAAGACTATCTTATATAAAGGAGGACTTCAAAAGAAACAAAATGGTGAAGTAAGCGTCCAAAAATCTGATTCCGCTAAGCAGCTAAGGAGATATTCAAGTTTTAAGTTTTGTCTAATCTGTGTAGAAATGACTACTATGGAAAGTTGGTTTCATCATCCTCACATTCTGAACAATTGTTATTGTATCTTAAAGAAAGTTTATTGAATATTTTCGCTATTTAAATATTTTTACTCGAACTTTTTTCAGGTGGTATATTATAAAAATCCTTCCTAGCTTCAGTTGTACTACTTTTTGACATATTCCATGGTATTTAAACCACAAAATCGCAGGACAAAATATGATGGAATACGTAAAGACTTTGTGGAATCTAAGGCTATGACATCACAACTAGTCTGATTTCAGTCGTTCCTACACAAATGATACCAAATTATTAACTTAGATATCTCCTTAACGGAATAAGAATTGTGAACGATTTCTTCACCATATTGTTTCTTTTAAGGTTCTGTTTCATATAAGATAAACTTGCTTGACCCCTGAAGTAATTCTTTAACTTGATGTCATATCTTTCAGACAATATCTGCTGAAAAGATAACGTTTCTCAAACTGTCAAAGAGAATTCAGATATACGATACCGTGAAATAGAGAATGACAAAGGCGAGAAGCGTTCTGAAACATATGGTTCCATTCATTTCGCACTTTACAGATTTTGCCCTTGCCTTTATACTGCAATATAATTAGAGTGTAAAAAATAAAATTCTTTTATTTACATTTTTAACGCATTGTTTACTAAATACAGTTCGGGTGAACCCCTCCTTTTAGTCCTCGATAAAACCCTTCGAAGGAGGGTTTTTTTAGGCCATGGGGGCAGCCATTACCCGTCATGCAATTTCCTTCGCCCATACACTTTGTACAGAGTGACCAAGTAAATTCATTTTGTGAACTACGACGGCGTTTGCTGAAGTGTGAGAGGTACATGGAATTATGGGGAAACATGTTAGCTACCTTTTATCCAGTACCTTTGATATGTTTACCAGTCCGAATTTGAAAAAGAGCCAATATATGGCATGACCTTGTTTGAAATGCTTAGGTTTGTTGCGAATAATCTGTACTGTGCTAACATCTGCGTTGTGTTGACTAAGCATTGACTTTTCTTCTTTGACTGCGATTGTCAGTGTTCAATAAATTACAAATTAAAAGGGTTATTTCATATGCATTCTTACATTAAATTTGTTCTTCGCGTAAGTTGTGTTGTTATTTACGTAGCCTCTTGGAGAACGCGTTCAATTAAATCATTTTAATGCAGTGAAGTATTAGTTCCTTTGTGACTTTCGTATGTGATGTTCTGTCTGAACAGTGAACGTATTCTAACGTTGGCCTATTGACCGTAACTAATGCTAAGTTACAGCCATCATGTGCGTAGAGTGTACGTTGGACTGTTTGCATTGCAGGCTTGTGTGTAATATATATTGTTATTCGTGTTATTCTTTTTCACCCATTGTCTGTACTGGCGAGTAACGTTCAGACGTTAGGGCCTAATCAAATCATGAATAAAACTAAAGCAGTTAGTGTACTTAATCTCAAATTGCACTGTTTATTCCTTTACGATCGGTCAGTCAATAGGTGATCGCATAATGCATACTTGAAATAGACCAAATTGAAGTTAGTAAGCAGCTGAGATGTGTGTGCGATTCGTATGTTTGAACTGTCGACTGGTTGCTGAACTGCGCGATGGTCAAACCGTGGAAGCAGGGATTAGCATGAAAGACTCTTTTCAGGGGTTCACCCGAACTGAAATAAGAAAGATGTTCAGGTTCAAAAGCGAATCTTATTATATATATATATGTATGTATATATATATATATATATATATATATATATATATATATATATATATATATATATATATATATATATATATATATATATATATATATATTTATATATATATATATATATATATATATATATATATTTATATATATATATATATATATATATATATATATATATATATATATATATATATATATATATATATATATATATATATATATATATATATATATATATATATATATATATATATATATATATATATATATATATATATATATATATATATATGGATGGGAGTCACAGTTGTTTGAATATTGCAATCATCTGTCTGCTGGTATGCTCAGTTGGTATTAACTACAAGCCATCACATGACGACAAAATAAATGAGATGAGGAGAACTCTCTGTTATAAACCAGTCGCCATTCCGGAAGAGGTGCTACTTTAGGGACCTGTAAGTACAACTGCAACATAGATGTCATGTAGCCGTTTTCTTTAAATGGTGCGATAACTGTACAGAGAGACTAAGTGACGGAACTGATGTTAAGTTATTTGCATCCATATGAGAATTTGCGCTAGTATTAGTATAATTTCACTAGTCTCAAAGACAAAATGATATTTCAAAACGATTTGAATTTTTTTAAATGATGACGCCAAAAATCCTAATTTCTTGCATATTTTTCCTCAGATTTCAAAACTTGCGTGATTAATCTATGCGCATGGAGTATAAGATATTTTGAAATGACAATAGTGAAGGTAAAACATTATATATCATTCATTCTTGAAGATTCGACTTGTAAACTAAATTTTGTCGTATTTCAAATTTGAAATCCATAAATAAAGATAGCAGATGATAGTTACACATTGTGGTCTTCTTGTCACAAAAAATTGTATATGATTTATATATATTCACAATTTATGGTCAAATATAACATACTCGAATTTGCACAAAGTCTGCAGGGAGTTACGCATCTCATTAAAAAAAAAAAGAATTCAAAAGGCTAGAAAGGATGTCAATCTAAAAGCAAATTTATAAAATTTCTTAATTTTTAATCGCTCTATGTGCTCTTTATTTCAAGACAAGGTCGAACACTTTTCCAACTTTCACAACTGCACAAAGCGATGTAAATATGATACTCCCAATATGGATCGGAAGAGTTGGAGAGTCAGTATCTGACAAAAACGCAGTTCTGAAAGTCTGTATTTTTGTACTAAATAGGTTGAAAGTTAAAAGATCTTAATCAAATGTCATCACTATCTGAGATATGGCCCAACATACTACGAGAAATTTGAGAATTTACGGAGGCCGCGGTGCTCTAACTTTATTTTCTGTGGACATTACTTCCAATTTTCAATGTAATTTATCCCGCTTTGGAGGCTGCTGATAAGATAATGTGATTTGAATCAGTTGATAAGTCAAACACTTCACTACAAACATTTATAATATTCTGCCTTTCTTTTCTCATTGTTCAGGGATTTTACGATGACATCGTAGAAAATATACCATGATATACCAAGATAGACTTGTCAGCAACTAACACTTATCAACAAAGATATTAAGATTACTCGATTTAATGTCCGGACCTCTGTCTCTCATGAGACAAAATAATGAATTCACGCTTAATAGCAAAGTGATGATGTCTTAATCACTTCGATGACAGGAGTGATAATGGTACAGAGATGAGTTACACATCTAAAAGAATTTCAATAATGTGAGTTTATTGCAAACCACGTATCAAAAGTACTTATTATTTCATCATACGTTAAACTGACACAAAAGTTATAAGCCATGTAACTTGATTTGATTTTCACTAGGGAATTTTAAAGTAAAAATCTTTAAAACTTCATTTCAATATTTTTTGAAGAGCAGATTTTAACATTTCAATCACCAGGCAAAGCTCGAATTATCAGATTATACAGAAATATTAATTTCAATGTCATTTGGAAAGTATACAACTTTAGAATTACAGAACTTGAAAAGCAAAAAAAAATAACGGCTGAACTTATTAGCAACGGTCTAAATTATGGTCACTGCGCATGCCTCGATCTCCCAATCAGGATATCTCCCGATCGGAAGCGTGGACTGGATCGCTCATACAATGACTGGCATATTGACAACAAGTGGAAAAGCAAAGTGAGACTGATCCAAATGTAATCTTTATTCGTTTGGACAAAGATGGTAACAGAATAAGGGAGTGGAGAACATTTCTGATGCCATATTTTTCGCATTATCTTCAAAAGACATAAATTAATTGAAAAATATTTTGATTGCCCAACATAAACAAAATCTTCATTTTGGAAATGAAGTTTTTTTTAGTAGAACATAGTGAATAAGCATTAAGAGAAGGTATGTAAGAAAATAAAATTGATATACATAAATCAATGGTAATTTTAAAAAGTCTAGTTCACGCTCCTGATTAGAAGATCTCCTGATCGGGAGATCTCCCGATAGGGAGATCTCATCAGGAGATTTCTTGTCATCATAGCGCACAATGCATCTTTCTAAATTCAAATCTCTCTAAAGAAATACATAACGGTAAAATAGGTTTAGGCCAAAGGTAGGAAAAATGAATGCGAAATATTCTCATTTTATTGGTTCAACAAAACGATAAAATTATTTTCTTTATTTTCACCAGCGCAAATTTGACTTTCACCAGGGAATTTGAAAGTAATCTTTAAATGTTTATTTCAATAGTTCCTGAAGAGTAGATTTTAACACTTTGGTCACAAGCATAAGCTCAAATTATCCTCAAAATTTTTTCACAAATATAAATTTTAGTATCATTTTCAAAGAATACATCTTTGGAATAACAAAATTTGAAAAGCAAAAATAATTTTAACCCGGCTGAAATTTTGAAGTTTGAATTATGGTCACTGCGCATGTCTCGATCTTCCGATCAGGAGATCGATGGAGTCCCGAACGGGAGCGTGTAAAGGACTCTAAAATGCACATACGGAAGAAATCATTTTGGGAACTTATCTTTTATTATTTCTGTCATGAAACACAAAGTGGGTGATTCTTGCCTCTATAAATAAGACGTGTCTTTTCATTAAAGGAGTTGTGTATTCAATCTGCCGAATACCTATGTGAACGGTTGAGGCTTGTACATTTGTCGTGATATTTTATCACGAAAACTAAAACAGGGCTCATAATAATGTATATAGATATCTCCTACTGGTTGTTGCTCCTGAACTTCATTTTCTTCTTAGTTTTGTCATTAATTAACTGGATTTTCGACCTCGAATTGGAGTTTAATTTGGCAAAAGTAACTCGAAACTTATTCAATACTGCATTCATTTCGAGTATGCTTGTACATTAATTAACAGAACTGACTTGTATCGATAATGAATAAATAAGATGATTTTGAAATCATGGGTTCTAGGTTCACCAATTTCAGTTAAAGGGTTCCTGCTCACACGACTAAAATGGAAAGCTTTTATATGCGTTTTCAATTTTTTCTAGTTGAAAATTTTAATCAGTATCCAATTCCTTTGACCTAAAAAAATTCCACGATCTGATGGAACTTTTTTAAATGCTTCAGAAGGTTTGATTTACTCTGTCTTTAGTGCATACGACCATTTTACTTGTACAAATTAAATGTAAATATTCCTTAAAGTACAGAGATTCAAAATTACAATGAATTTTTAAGATAATGTAGAAAGAGCTAATAATAATATTTCTGATGGACAGCAAACGTTTAATTTTACTTTTTAACATAATACATAACGCAATTAACATAGTAGGTTTTAATTCTATGAACATTCAAATATTTTATTCCAACCTACAAATGAAGTACAGCTGTGGACGTAGTTGTCTTTCGAAATGTGGCTTTTAGTAAAAATTAATATAGTAATCAGTGAAAGATGATTTCCCTTGCTTATGTCCATTTGCTATTGAAATCAAACAATAATCTTCCCAAAAGAAAAAGACATTCAGATCCTTTGCATTTTTGTTCAATGAGCATAAAATGCTTTTGCCGTAAAGTGGTTAAAGGAAAGGTATCGTCCCATAGATGAATTTAGAAGTGAACGCCGCCGTACTGGAAACGTCTCTCCCGGTTTTCAAATTTCCTGATTGATTGCGAGAATCTAGGATGTTATCCATAACACATATAGGCCCCTATGTTAGGTCCGACGGATGTGTGATAGATAAAATCGCATATTTTTCGCGACCAATAGGCAAAATTGCAGAATTGAAGTGACGTTAGCAGCACTGGGCGTTCACTTATGAATGTATTTATGGAAAGATACCTATTAATATCAATTTATCTTGAACTTTTAGCCTTTAATATGTAGAAAGCTGACCAGATGTGTTCCCTTCAACTTATGTTCAGGATCTATACGCATTGTGTAAGGAGGTTCTTAAGTGTATTTCTCCGCTTGTGTCTCGAATTCGTAAGTAGGTTCTTAAGTGTAGTTCTCCGCTTGTGTCTCGGATTCGTTTATTCTTAAATACCAAGTTAATTGTGATTAGATATTTCCCAATTAAAGATGAGTAAGATTAATGGTTTTCACATTCAATTATTGCCCGAATCTTAGGATTTCTTTCCTGCCCTAACTTGATATGATAAACGAAATCTAGGTAAAAACAACAAAAATGAGGTGTAAGATATAGCTTTCATGAAAAGATGACTTCACTTTCTTATGCCCATTTGCGTATGGGGTCAAAGAATAATCATCCGCAAAGGAGCTGTTTTTTACAGCTCGCTGGGAAGGGAAATGTAGATCTGTTGCATTTGGGTGCAATGAGTACATAGGCAAAAATTATGCCGTGAATATGAATTCATCCAAACCCTTTCGTCTGTAACATGTAGAAAGATGAGCAGATATGTTAACTACATCTGATGTTGAGCAGTTTAGGATATGTTAGTATTGCTGAATTTCTCAAAGGGAAAGCACTGATATAGAATAATAAATATCAAACCGATTGGCGGCATTAATTAAGCAGATTCATAACTGGAGTTTTCCGCTTGTGCCTCGGAGTCGTTTATCCTGAAATGCCAAAATGATTGTGATTTAATGATTCCTTATAAAAGATGGTTAAGATAAATGTTTTTCGGGTTGAATTTTTGCCCGAGTCTTAAGATTTCTTTCCTGCTCTAACTTAATATGATAAACGAATTCTAAGTAAAAAATTGAGGTGTAAAATATAACTTTCATGGAAAGATGACTTTACTTCCTTGTGGCCATTTGCTTACAGGGTCAAAGAATAATCATCCACAAAGGAAGGAAATGTAGATCTGATGTTGAGCAGTCAAGGATATATTAGTATTGCTGAATTTTTCAATAATAGCAAACATTAAACGGATTGGCTTCCCATTACTTAAGTAGATTCCTAAGTGTAGTTTTCCGCTTGTGCTTTGCAGTTGTTTATTCTTGAATGCCAAAATGATTGTGATTGAATGATTCTTTTTAAAGATGGCTAAGATGAATAGTTTTCGGTTAAATTTTTACCCAAGTCTTAAGATTTCTTTCCTGCTCTAACTTTGTATGATAAACGGAATCTAGAGACAAAATTGATGTGTAAAATATCAAGTCTAAAAATCTAAATGGCAGATATATACTTATAAGGATTAGCAGTGGTCGTGAATGGCAGAGGCACAAATCACTGCAAAAGATCAAAGGATAATTAATTAAGTAGTTTGAAAACAGTGTTAATTGCAAATTTTGCTATTTTTACAGCTTTATACTGTATTACAAATTAATGTAAAACAAAATTGGTCCTACACACTTACGAGAGTATGCGGCAAGGTCTTTGTCATTATCAGTTAGCAGAGGCTAGCAAGATTTTTTTAAATACCTCTCTTTACGCTTTGACAGCGACTACTCAATTACACAATTTTATTAAAATTAAAATTAAACTAATAAATTTAAAAAAAATAATAAATCAAAATTTCGGACGTATTTGCATCAGGCAACAGCATAAAATCCATTTCGCATTACAGTATTACTAGATGTTATTTATACAAGATAACAAACTGTATATAAATATGGTAAATATAAAATTACTCTCGTCACAACATCAATTTATAATTGCCAATAAAAATAGTTCTTGGAACAGTTCGAAATGGAGATCATAAATTTTATATCACATTTCCATAAAAATCCAATTTTACTAATATTTTTCCCCATGGAAATCAATCAAGAGTGAAATTAATTTGAAATTACGTACCCCTAAGAAACAGATCCCAGCAGCCATTCTACAAATGGTAATCTTTATCGTAGGTTCTTGCACTCAACCTTAGTGAAAGATATCTAGAGTTTAAAGATCTCACAAAAACGGAATTAAAACGATTGAAATCTGATCAGCTGATTGTATCACCTTTAGGATATGATACACCAGAAGTCATATCAACGAGAAGGAATTAATTTCAAGCACAGTACTGAAATGTCATATATCATTTCTAATTGAAATATAGATTATAATCTAAATAATAGATAAACTGATAATCTTTCATACTGTCATACATTGTTCTAAAGTTACATAAGCTGCGCTTAAAAACGATACTACTGCATTTGAAATTGTATTTGATATATAATATTGAATGATTGAAAGGAAAACTTATCTTATAGGCCCGTGTGTTTATATATTTTAGAAGTAGTGCGAAGTACCTGAAACGGTATTGGGGTCCTGATTTGGTTTTTGGTGCGTAAATCGGTTTTGGGCACAAAACAATGTAACCTGTAGGGGTGCTCAAAACCAATTCACGCACCAAAAACAATTCAGGACCACCAAAACTGTTTAAGGTACTTCATGTTGATTTTCCTACCATAATCATCACAAGAGGTACCATCGAAATATTTTGTGTGATTTATATTCTACTAGCAAATTTACAAAATTACATCGAGGTAGATTTTTGTAAATTCGCAGCATATACAAGTTTATTCTTTAGAATGATCACTACTATGGTCAATGATTGCCAATACAGCGAGGAAATGATTATTTCATTCCATCAAAAATCAGTTCGGATACTACATTGTATAAACACAAAATTGTGCATACAACCATACACTACACGCTAATCATACACAACAAGGAAGTAAAAATACTGTGTACAAGACACAATCCGGATACAACAAAAGGGGTAAAAACTGCAACGCATTGTACAATAAGAAAAACAAAATGCACGGTACTCCACCCAAATAGAAAGTAATTAATTAAGTAATTAATTACATTCAATTACATTAATAATAGAAGTATCACAGAACCTTTTAAAATGCAAGGTACTTAACCCAAATAAAAGTAATTAATTAAGTAATTAATTACACAATTACATTAATAATAGAAGTATTACAAAATCTTTTAAAGCTTAAAATAGCTTTTAAATAGTTTTTTGTTACATACAAATACATTAACAATAGTTCCCACCAATTTCACTGACATGTACCGTAAATAATCAGGTTCATTTAAGCTAGTTGACATGTGATCAACATTACCCAATAATAGTACGACAAACTGCCTTAAGAGATTTACCTTTTTAAATCTAAAAGTTCTTTTAAAATTTTAAATCTGATTCATCAGCCTAATCGTCTTTGTCGGCAAGCGTGTTTTTACAGTTTTTGTAACTTTGCAATTTTTCAATCTTCAATATATTCATCGATAGTAAAACGTTTTTCCAAGTCCAGTGCTTGTCAATAGCAAGAAAAGTTTTTAATATTCAAGTCCAATACCGTTATTACCAAAATCAACTGGTAAGTTAATTTTATTTCATTCCAATGGTTTAGGTATTTGTTTTCTTTGCTCAATCCACAATTAACCACCAACATGTGCTTTACCACTATTAACCACACCCAGCTCTTTCGAAAACGACAGAATCGTCCGGTAAGTCATTGTTTTCAATAACTAGTAATTTAGGTATGCACAATATATTACCCTTACTTATGTTTTGTATCAGGCAACAAATGTTTGCATCCTGGAAGTGATGAAAGTTATTTTGCAAACGTGTTTATGTATGCACAAAAAATTGTGCAAAAAGTTTGATTACCCCCAATTTGTCCACCCAGCTATAATCTTCCACGTGAGCGTTTGGTCCTCAAATACCACTGTCATTTTTTGTAAATATTTACACTAGCCGTAATACGTCCCGCTAAATCTCTCAAATCAAACAGTTTGTTGCCAGGAACAATCAGTTATTCCATTAATTCCCACACCCCTATAATAAAAATCGAGAATTCCGGCTTAAATTGTACTGGAATTGTTTTTACCATTACCAATAATAATTGTGATATACCCATTGTAAGATTTGAAAAGCCCCCGTCCTGGCCCCTTTTAACCCTGCTGTTATCTTTGCTTCAGCAAGTTCACGACCGAAATCGGCTCCATTGGTCCCTACATTTACCACTTGACTGTCCTACGTAACATAGATACCAGTTTATCTGGCAGATGATATTGATCGTAGCGAGAATCAAACAGATGCATGTAAAGGACCACCAGTAAAACCAGGTGAACGTACCACTATCTTGACCAGGTATGTTTTGATCTAAAATGTCGGCCATAGCATTCCCATATTCGAAATCAAACGCTTTTGACACTTCTCCCAGAACTGCAAAGAAAGAATTAAGCATGCTAAGATTAAGGAATTTTTGTTTGTTAAAGTGCAGCTTAACATGGCCCATAGTTCAGATGCCACTTCGCTTTCCACCAGTTTTTTAAGAATGGCATACGGAAGTGCAATGCCCTGTTTGGCAGCATGAAGTGACCCCTCGGGTTTGTAAAACCATTCCCTCACATTTAACCTCACAGAACAATTCCATGAATCCACTTTGGCAATCTTAGTTAAATTATGCCTCAGGCTAATCTTATTCCCCCCCTCCCTTCCCTTCACCAAGAATGTCAAACGTTGCCATCTTAGTCAAGATTATTTTTCTTTTTTGCAATAGCATTTCGTATTCACATTTTGTCAACGTTAATACGTACCAACGCCCCCAATTTGGTTTTTGTATCCTTTAGTTTAATTGGCTTGACCTTATTGTCTTTACTTTGGTTTTATCCATGACTTTGGTTTGGCTGAGCAATTCTTTAGGGATTTGCATAATAGGCAATATTCTAGCAAAAAACCAATACCCCAAATGATATGCTGAAAATAATGAGCCAGCATAATGAAACATATATTGTTCTGCCTTACATTGCTTTCCGTCATCCAACTCTTTTCGACCTTTTCCTTATCTGTCTTCTTCTTATATGTCTGCTTCTTCTGTTCTCTCTTTTGCCTCTGAGTCTTTATCACCTGAGCCTTTTTCTTTGACAGTAGAGCTGGTGTAGCTTGAGGAGTTGTGCTTGCGTCAGACACCACTTGACCATCTTCTTTGCTTGATTTCACCTCCTCGGTATCTGCTTCTGACTCTGGCTTTGACTCTGACTCTGATACAGGTGTTGGCGTCATCACGGGTGTTACTGATGCCTTTTCAGTACAATGCTTCTTTTTAATTGGTTCTGTGGAAATTAAATCATCAGGGGTACAGCGTTTACCCTTTGGCAGCCCCCCGAGGTGTAACGTCCATTACAGATATATTACTGTCAGATTCATCCAGTATGATTGGTAAAGATGGTGCCAATTTTACTTGACGTTTTGTCGCACCACTACCCGAAGACACATTTTTAGAATTCTTTACAGATGAATTAGATCCCATGTTGTAGATAAAAAGTTTCACAAAAAGTTTTACAGAGGTTAAAGACACAAAATTTTCACAAAATGTTCACAAGTTGTCCACACTTTTATTTTCCAATGTGCAGCAAAATAAAGATGAGCAAATATGAAATAGTTCAAAATTTTCAAAGCACCAACCACAAACAGCAATGTAGTAAGACAAAATACTTCGTAAATATTTCTTCTGATTTTAATGATCAGATGAGATAAAAAATCCATGGTAATTTTCTTTCATTATAGGCACTATTTTTGGTGACGTCCAAATTGTGATGCCACAAAAAACTCAAGTCTGCCCCTCCTCAACTATGACGAGTGTACAATGATAGGACTAATTCATTATTACTTGGTAAATCTGATAGAAATAATTTCATGACTTCTTTAAATGTAAATTCCTGACAACGGTAGTGAAGGAAAATAAACAGTACAAACAACAAAGTACAGATAACTCAGGTTGTACTTGTCGAAATGACCTTACGACTTGGGAAAGTGATTCAAGAAGTTTTCGATGAGGGGTGGACCTACTTCACCAAACGAATCAAAGTATTCAATATTATGTGAACCGCTAACATAAAAACAGACCCAATGAGCCCCGATTTTCCAATGTTCTTCTGTATTACAGATGATAATGCTTGGAAACATGTACATACGATTAAAGATTTCGTTGGCTCCATGCACGCCATCATGAATAAAACATGCTTTATCGCTCAATACAGGGTCTCTCTTGATCAATTTTTGTAATTCTAATGTGCTTAGATCTGCCATGCTTGTATTTTTATGCTCAATCATAAGTCGTAACTTGTCGTCCTATCTTTGCGATACTGATCACTGAATCAAACTCGGCCATGACAATAATTTTTGTAGCAGAAGCCAATGTTGTCTTGTATTTAAGTTATATTTGTAGGCTACTGTCCCAAGCTTGATTATAATGACCTTGCCAATGACTTTAATTACGTGTAAGGTCAAATGCGTAAGTGTTCTTACCGCCTCCAAGGGTCTCTAACCTGATGCCTTCGGCACCATTTTCCAAACCCAAAACGTACCTCACGCGTTTGTATGCTTCGTGCTTTCCAGCCTCTGATGTAAATTTCATGGTCCATTTCTCTCTAGAAAACTGTGTCGCACCTGCCGTGAGCTGCAAACTTTTCAAACCTACTTCCTTAAAGAAGAATATTTTTTTTTTTACAATACCCGTCATAATAAGTATCATTCACATGTACTTTAGACACACGTTTTGAAACTTCAGAAAACAAGCTGGCCTCAAAAGGTATAATTTTTACACCTGCAGTTGCTGTGTATGTCTGAATCGGTATTGTTATTGGTATTTGGACCCATAACTTGCTAATATGGTCCTGCGCTTCCTGCCTGATGGTTACTTTCGGTACAAAAAATTTTGCTTTTCGTACCTCCATATGATAAACGTTGCCGTCTATCGATGCTGTACCCGCCATGATATGAAATTTTGGGCGAGTGCGTTTAAGAATGATTTATATTTGTACTCCATCAGGTATGAGATGGGCGTCTAGAAAATGTCGGGTCTTAATTTCCCCATGTATTTATCAAATCTCTCCTGTGGTGTGGCTTCATTGAGAGCTTTCATTGTACCCCTCCATGGGTAGAAAGATTTCCTCTTCCGTTTGTACGATTGCTGTCTGCTCAGGTGGTGGTGTGGCAAAATCTTACGCTTCTTAAACATTAGTTCAAGCGGCTCATCAAAATCGTTTCCATAATTATGTAAATTTATTTTCAAAAATATTAATGTATGTTTTTATCTCTTGTCTACGTATTTATAGGTTTGTAAATGACAATTCTGTTGTAAATGATCCTCATAATTTCATCATATTCACAGTATGTCATCATTGTCTATCATATCGGGTTCACCGACAGATTCGCTAAGGATCATCTTCTTTACCAAACTTGTTAAAGCCCCATACACATTATGAGAAAATGGAAAGTAGGCATTCTGTACCCTCACAGTCTAACCCCCATCCAACTGTATTGGGTATGGTGGTTTTTGTCGGAAAAATATTTGATTGATTGTTAGGATAAACAAGATTCGGCTTACTGCTAATTTGCCAATGAAACTCTCGCATCTTTGCGGCCACTTTTTACAAAATTTTACGTCTCCTAAAATGCAATTCTATTACGGTCGTGCCTTTCTCAAATCTAATAGGTATACCCTCATTAGTTTCTAATGAAAATCTTATCAAACTAATGTTGTTGTTATCCAGTGGCAAGGGCCTAATAACTTCTGGGTCGTATACTACGTCACCAGCTTTATTTATAATACCAGTGAATAATAACCTTTTCCTCTCACCATTCACCAATGCCGGTGCAATTATATTAAAATAAACATGAATTTTGTCAAGACTTGCTACCCTGTGAGTGCTGTCAGCTATTGTCATTGAATTATTGCTTTACGTTACTGATAATGTTTCACTGTCGTACCCAAGATAAAATAATAGAGCTTCAGTTATTTCCACTTTGTGCCAATTGGATCTTAAATCTATTTTATATACCTTTATTACCCTCCACAGCATTTAGGAAAAATTAGACTCGCAAACTGGCTACATCGCCAGCATTCGCAAACCATTTTTGCTCATACATGACTTCCTTTGTAATCTTTCGCAAAGGTGCAATGGGTAACATCTGGGCAAACTGGTTCGTGATCTCCAAGCTTTTATTGTTGTTTTTAACGAATTTACTAAAAATACGCCACTTTGAAAATATGATGCAATATTCTCAACTTCCCAGTCTCCCATGAACTTGAGTAATTTTGGAGGTGACCGTAAAATTATAAGTTGTATTACCTGGGTACCGCCCATATCGACATTACTTGGTATTACCCATGTGAAGTCCTGCTAAACCGCCATTTACAAAATTTTCATTAACGCTCTACAAATTAAACTTATCCCCGTATCCTAGCCACTTTACTTGTTTGCACCAATACCTTTCGTTCGTAAAATTTTTCAATTTTGTGCACTTCTAGTTGCCCTACCCTTTGTACCTTCTTCTGAATAAAAACAGATTTGTCTATGTCTTCCCCCTCGAGGTCCTTCAATTTATACATAACTTTATCATGATGCATCACAGCTGTTACCTCAAACACATCCTGGCCAATTTTGATAATACCCTTACCGAATATCCCTGCTTCTTTAGAGATACGCACTTTGTCTCCTATTTATATTATGTATGTAGGTTTTCTTTTTCATATTACCGTACAAACGTTTCAATACTAAGATTTGATTTTTCTTGTTTACCTCTGCAGGCGCCGGACCTATTGCCTTGTAAAATCGAATATTATAGCCTTCTTCCACCAAAGGTACAATTTTTAACCATTTTGGTATACCTCTGTATGTAAAATATTTCAATATAATTGATTTTATTGTGCGATTAAACCTTTCAACAATACTTGCTTTTTGTTCACTATGGGATGAAACAATTTTACATTATGCTTGTACAAATGTGCTTTCACCTTGCTATTGTAAAATTCTTTTCCTTTATCAGTCTGCATTTTTAAGGGTGTGTAAGCTGCTCTACGAAAAACGTTTTCTAAAGCATTGGCAACCATTCCCGTTTTACGTTTCACTGGTTCCAACCACCCCTTTTTAGAGAATACATCAATCACAGATAAAATAAAATGATAACCTTTATTTTGTTTTGCTACTAATTGCATGTCCATCAAATCTGCTTGTAGTTGTTCCGCTTCACCAAACACCGTTACTTTCCGCCGGCTAAATTTATTTCATCTTCGCTTGTGAAGACTGTAAGTTTCCTAAAACCTCAACTATTTCAGAACGTCCCCCTTCTTGGCCCCTTGGGTTTCTGTTCTGACGACGTTCTCTTGTCCTGCAAATCCAATGGGTGTTAAAAGATTGTACCAATCTTGTAATCCGGCCTCTAGGCTTGGCATCCGTTTCGTCATTTTCTGATTTGATTATCACTTGTCCACCACAGCAAGCACAGCTACATTTAAGACGACGTAAAATGTTTGTTAAACTAACTGTGGGAAATCCTACAATATCTGTTTTTATTCAAATTTCATCCAATTTTTCAAAGTTCTGATGCTCCTGTTTTTTCTTCGTAAGTATCTGGTACAAACTTGTTTTTATATCTTCTTCGTTAAGCTCGTCCTGACTAAGATCGAATTCGTCATCGTCGGCCTTTTATGGGATTGAATCAACTCGCTTTTCTCTCACCAAATCTCGCAATTCGCGATTTGAGATAATTAAAAGTGGTACGTCGGTTGCTGATAACGCAGACACAAATTTATCAATTCCTGGTGCTGTCAAACGTCTCATTGGTGAAGCACTTTGAGATAATAGATCGCTCAAACTCGATCCTTTGATTTCTCTACCGCCATAGACGAAAACTCCTTTTTCGTTAAACTTGTCACCCATTTCATTCCATATAGCGTTCAGAAAATTATTTGCTTTTCCTTGCTCCTTTTCCGTTATCAATACCGATAATGCTTTAGGGATCTCCAAGTCCTCAAAACCCGGTGATTTGTACTGTAACAGTCTATTAGTGACAATAGTCGGTGTGGGAAGAAAAGGGATGTTTGAGCGTTGCACCGCTATGGGGTTGAATCTTTTATGTTCTTTCAATACATTGCTGTACTCATCATTTTTTTTATCATCATGCAAAGTACTGTCATCCATAATCTTTTTTATTTCTTCTTCAAGATTAAATACCGATTTATTTTCAGGGATGGGCTTCTTTTTCATTACTACATATTCAGCATAGGTGATAACTATAGAACGTTTCATTTTGGTTTCTTCTTTTTATATTTTGTTTCTTTTTATCATAGGCCTCTTTTTCAAACAGAAATGCTGGTATGCCAGCAAACAGCCCTATTGTTTGTAAAACCGGTTTGATCACACACTGATAGAAGTTACCACCACCTCTTTGATTTCGCCCCTTAACAACGTTTTTTCACAAAAGATTCCTTCTTTACGGTCTGCTGGATAGATTTATGAGCCAACACTTGCAAAATCTTAGAATAAGGATGTATACAAGCTTTTTGTTTTTTGGTCAAAGGCAATGTTCCTTTATTGATGTTCAAGGTGATCTCGCCAAGTATTTGATAAAATGCTGGTGATACATTTGTACAAATTTTACAACAATCTTTACTCGTCAAATTAGAGTTGCACAATGCAACTAAAATATCTTTATGTTTTTAATATTATTATATTATTGGAATTATGTGACCCTTCATCATGTACACAACTGATTAGAAATATAATCATTCTTACTTTATATACATTTCAAATTTCAAAACATGTTTGCACATTTTCAAACACGTCAGTGCGCAATCGTAACTTATCAGACGTACCGGTCTTTATTGTAATACATAAATAACCAAACATTTTAGACGTTTCTTCTTTTTAAACTTTTAAGAAACTTTCTCCTTTTTTCTTACCAGGGTACATTTGTTTAGCCATTGTATTGATTACACTCATGTCAACGGGTTTTTAAATATTGACATGTAGTGCAATTTTGACGTAACTCTCTCCCTCCTTTGAAAAATAAATTTTGAACAATCAAAATCACCGATACATTTGCATGGTGACTGCGTCGTGTAAATAATTTTGGTGACAACTTCACTCCTTATCTGACCCATTTCCGACATCAAATCATCAAGGACAATCACATTATGTTGAGATGTGTCAATCCTTTCCAAAAAATCTGAAGGAGGTAAAGCTTCCACAAATTTATAGTTACTTGGAACTGTATTGTATTTGTTCTGCTAAGTCCCATAGAACCAATACACTTTTTAAACTGCTGAATTTAGGAAATCTGTACTTAGCGCTTTCATTACATGAAATGTTTGCCGCTGCCTGTAGGACCGGCAGCTACCCATGTAAAAGGTGCTTGTAATCGAGCGTCTATAAACTCCATATCATTTTACACAATGTTCAGTTCTATTACAAATGATTAATTAAATTTATCTTAGTATACGTTGTGCTTTTAACATTATTTTTACTTACAGATAAAAGATAGACAACAACCAGACAGCATGTTTTTTAAATCGGAACCAACATGTTTGTTACGATTAAACATTCTTCATACTACTTACTACAAGAAATATGCCGACACCACAGGAACAACAGCACAATCCATATAATACGTTTGCATATTTACAGGTGGACTACAAGCAAAATAAATCATCTCATCTGAGTTATAATTTTCCTGATCACTACCGATATTTTTCTATCAAGTACCCTAAGAAATTGTCCATCCTTTTTTAGATCATTGAGCCAATACAAAAATCAACTGGTTCAAAAATTAACTTCAAAATTAACTAACTTCGAAAACAACAAACTGCAAAAACAACTCTGCTTCATAAATCAAATGTTTCAAAAACAGCTTCAAAAACTACCTCCATAAAATATCGTGCTGCAGAAATCATCTGTTTCAAAAACAGCTTCAAAACAACTCTATAAAATATACTGCTTCAAAATCAACTCTATCAATTCCACCGCTTTAGGAATCCCTTTGCTACAGAGCGCAAACTCAAAACACACCCTTCACCGATTCAAGCACCAAAATGTAATTAATTTTCCCGCCGCCGATTCACGCACAAAATGTACTTTCATTGCATGTGAAGAAGGAAGTAAAACAATTTGAATTACGCAATGTTTAATATAATGGGAAAATACATTAGTCTAACATTGTACACCTGACAATCTTGAGTATGGTGAAGATCGGTTTGCTGTGACGTCGTAGCAACTTCCGGTTTAATGGTCTATATAAACGAGGTACCACCCGGATGGTTGGGCGAAAATTTACATCTGAAGCTAGCAGTTAGGCTTACAATACTATTATAATCATAACTAAACAAGAAGAACCTGTAAACGGTTCGGGGTCCTAAATCGCTTTTTTTAAGGCGTGAATCGGGTTTCTACCTCGGCCTAAAACCCGATCCACGCCCCAAAAACCGATTCAGGACCCCCGAGCCGTCTCAGAAACTTCACACTACTAGGAGATATGCCTTTCGATATGTTCGATAAATAACTTTTACAGTCGAGCTGCCAAGGGGACATTATGTAGCATTTGTGCACGCGGGAATTTGTTTTTAAATTGTAATGTTTGAAGGTAGAGTATATTGTATCATCTGATGGTGGTATGTAATATTAACTCCATGGTAATACAATGTTGACCTTACACCCATTCCTTGAATATTTGTGCATCATTCACACGTTTAAAGGTTAAAATCTGATGAAGCATCAATAACGCATGCTAAGCGAATGGACGGTTTATTTTCATTCGCAGTAGGACGATTTCTGTTATGCCAGGAAAGTAAATAAACCGTGGATTGTACTCGTCGACCCTGTCATGACGTTAGACGACTGATTATAGACACCCGGGACCGGTTGCGATATTTCAAAACCATTTTAAAGAATTAGTTCAGTGGTCACGCAAGTTTATCGTATATGAAAGAAGACTTTAAAGAAACAAAATGGTGTAGAAATGACTGGCGTAGTAAGTCTACTATGCAAGGTTGGTGCCCTTATCCTCAGATTCTTAACAATTGTTAATGCATTTTAAAGAAAATATATTAAGCCTTTTTTCCTATTTCAATTAATTTCCCTCAAACTTTCTTTAGGTCAAAATTATAATTATCTTTGCAAGATTCTGCTTTACTACTTTCCTGACATATTCAATCATCTTTAAGTCACAAAATCGAATGAAAAATATGATAGAATACATAAAGACTAAAGAATCTGAGACAGTGACATCACAACTAGTCTGATTTCAGTCGTTTCTACACAAATGATACCAAACTTCAAACTTAAATATCTCCTTAATAAAGAATAAGAATAAGATTTTGAAAGGGTTTTTTTTTTCACCATTTTGTTTCCTTTGATGTTTCTTTCATATAAGATGGACTTGCTTGACATCTGAATTACTCCTTTAAGCTATACATAAATGCTGTAATCGTCGTATGAAAGAATTATTGCTCTCGAATGGTCAAGATTTATAAGCCAAACAACACAAATTTGTGCAAAAAGTCAAAGGTCATTCGCCTAGCGACATCCATTCAAGTAATTTATTGTATAGACAGGACTGTTTGTGAAACATTTGATTGCAAGATAACCGAGGGGCGATGAAATTAAATGCATTACTGCCCTGAATTGTGTCTGGCATGGAATTTTAGAACAGTTAAGTCAGCAAATTATGTCAAGCTTGTTAGAAATCAAATAATATTGTATCAAATATTTTGGAGAATATTAGACAATGAAAAAACCCGGGAATTTATTATCCAGGCATCACCTCTCGCCCTCTCTTACAACGTCATGTCTCTGGTCTGACTTCTATTGATCAGTCAGAGAGGTGGTTTTGTTTAATCTATCTCGTATCATCTATTCTACATTTTAGTGGCATTCCTGCGACTGAAGACAAGTTATGGTCTGAATCGCTCATATTCTCCCTCCTGAAAATACGAGCCCGAGACAATTTTGATAAAGTCAAGGACAACTAAAATGTGCACATATGATGTAAAATCTTTGTAACAAATATTATTCTATCAATATCTGAGGCCTCCCAGTGTGTTACATCTATCATGGGAAACGTTCTCTTAAAGCAGGAAATTGTAAATGAGATATTGCATGAAACATTTTCAATACAAGACTATTGCAGACCCTTTTGGGACTCAATAATATTTCCACAATATTTACACTTCGCTCCGATCCCATGTGTGTTTGTGTACTTTTCAAACGCAAATAAAGATTCACGGAAGCTTTGAAGCCGGTTGTGTATCAGGTAGATTGATTACTTAATTCTTCTACAGCTACGTGAAATATTTCTCAGTGCATCAAATGATCATTTCACAGTTGTATTCGTATACATCGAATAAAGACGGATATGTTAAGACCACATTATACTCAATGTTGCAAAAATGTACTTTTCAAACGCAAATAAAGATTCACGGAAGCTTTAAAGCCGGTGCTGTTTCTGGTAGATTGATTACTTAATTCTTCTACAGTTACGTGAAATATTTCTCAGTGCATCAAATGATCATTTCACAGTTGTATTCGTATACATCGAATAAAGACGGATATCTTAAGGTCAAAGGCCGTGGACATTGACTTGGTTGTCAATGTTATGTCTGTCCGTACGTCATACCTGTGTTCTTGTCCAGGTCGTATTAAGCGTTTCGTGATAGCGTTGTAACTATCATAACCGAATACGCAGGCGACGACCCCGTCATTGTAATTGTGTGTTCACTCGCCGTCGTCGCCAAATTATCCTCAATCTTGCAAAAATGAGTAGACTCAGACAAAAGCTGTTAATATTTTGGGAACAAAATGGCAGTTGAACAATTGAAAGTGTCCAAAAGTTAAGGAAAGTGAAAAAGAGGTTAAAATAATTTGATGGTAGGTTGTACATTTTCGTATATATCAATATTATGGAATGGTCGCATAAATATAAGAAAATATAATCATTTGGAAATATCACCCAGAATATTGCCTTTATATCTTGATCCCAAAGATTTTATAAAATAGTATCTAAAACGTTACATTTTGGCTGGAAATAATGTGTGTGCAAATTTGCAGAGACAATTTCAAATATAGCTCTGTTCATATAACGATATAATTCCATCATAACACAACACATCTCCGAGGTGACAACACATCTTTCCGGCGTAGTCAGTTTGAAATGGTGATATCCGTATCTAAATATAATGCAACAGATTAATTGATAATTCATTTGATTAAAGTATCTAGACCTATCTAAAACGCGTATCTAAAAATCAAAAAGAGACAAATTTGAATAGATATTTTATGAAATCAATATCAATTTCATAGATATTATGGTCAAATTATGTCATCATCTTGAAATGTATGAACTTAACAGCTTGCGTGGCAAAAAACTTAGACCCGCCCTTTACGTTACAACACTGTTACAGCTGCAACGTAAAAGAGGTTTAAGAGATTTCCTAACTGCCTAAAGACGTAACAACGGAAGGTGAATACTATTTTAAATAAAATAAAAACGAATCAGAAATATAAACATACCTCTGAATGAAAAGCCTGCGAAAATTGACACAAATATAACAGTCGTAAGCCCGTAATAACGCAAAAGGTGTTTCAGCACGTTTTAAGGGCAATATAAAAAGAATAGCTGGTATTAATTTCATCAGTAGTTGCAGATCATATTTTCTCCAACAGTCCAAGTTCAGTGTTTTAAAGCATATCCATGCATTTTATAAACAAGTCTATCAAACGTTCCTGGTTTTCAGGGTTTATTGAAATCGTTAAAAATGTTTGAAGAATTATAAAGATGCGTACTACAAATAGAGTTAACTTTATTACTTAGTGCACTTTTTAAAGAATTATAATTTTAAAAATGCGATGCGAACGACAAAAATCATTCAACTACGTGCACTTCTTGTTCGCTGTAATATGTTTCTTTCCCGTTAATCGGTAATGAAAATACAGAGCTTGCGACACCGGACGTCGGGCCTTTCTGTCCTAATTTTTACCCAATCACTCGAAGCAACGTTTTAAAGCTCCACCTCAAAATTTTCCCTAGCGCTTCTTTTAAATGAAATGAGATTGAAATGTCTGAAACGCAGCTGCAATAATCTCGGAAAGCTTTTTTACTTCGTTTTATCATTGCTTAAAAGCATCTAACATCAACTTTAATTTTTACACTTTGCCCACGCTATAAACAGGTCTTGAACTGTTTACTAATAATAACCCCATCCCAGTTAAGAAAGTCAGTAAGTTGTTTTTCCGCTCGTGGCCTTTGACGTACGATAGAATAAACATATGGCAAGAATTAGTGCACTTTTTAAAGAATTTAAAAAAATGCAATGCGTACTACAAATATAATTAAGCTAAGTGCACTTCTTGTTGGCTGTAATATTTTTCTTTCTGTTTCTCGGTAATGAAATTACAGAAGTTGCAACACCGGACGTCGGGACTTTTTGTCCTTACTTTGTACCCAATCACTCGGAGCAACGTATTAAAAGCTCCACCTCAAAATTTCCCCTAGCGCTTCTTTTGTATGAAATGAGATTGAAATGTCTGAAACGCAGCTGTAACAATCTCGGAAAGCTTTTTCACTTCAGTTTTATCATTGCTTAAACATTTAACATCAACTTTTTTTACATTTTGCCTACGCTATAAACAGTTCTCGAACTGTTTACTAACAATAACCCCATCCCAGTTAAGAAAGTCAGTAAGTTGTTTTTTCTGCTAGAGGCCTTTGACGTACGATAAAATAAACATATGGCAAGAATTGAAAAAATATATTTTAGCGCTCTATCGCTAGAGAGGTGTTCCCTTAAGACGTTGAAACATTTGTTTGCCATCAGAATTGGCATGTCTCCTAATTCAAGTGTACAGTAAAAGCAAATATATTGGGCAGGGATTATAATAACTCTACAGAATAAACATAGAAGAAAATGTGTACTTTGTTTTTAATTTGTATTTTACTTTTAGGCATATGCCAGGGAAAACACACGTAAGTCACAATGACTTGTTTTCAGTGTGTACCCGAAAAAATTAAGTCAACTGGATTATGTCCTGCGCTTAATTGTTAATTGCACTTAAAGGACATATATCAGGTTAAAGTGGAGAAAATACAATACATTTCAATTGTTTCTGATTGGTCGAAATATTTCCAGAATCACCGACAAACCAATCAATTACCGCCGCAGAAGGGACGTTGCTATCATATATCTGATTTAATGCTGACGGGTCAAACAATTATCTTGAGACGAGATTCCTTCTTTAATGTTCTCAACATGTTTTGCTGTCATAGGAGTCACACAGACAGAACGTATCAACATATTAATTCACTGCAGTTACTAAAAAAAGACACATGACTAAGCAAATTGGCAGGAAAGGGAGTGATCAGGGAGTTGGGATATAGAATAATGAAAGACAGATTCCAAGTTGATATGACATGGGATGTAAACATGACCGTAAACATCATCAGTTAGAAGTTATTAAATGTCTTTTATGTTTTCAAATTTCCAAAGTCACATGTCAAATGGCATGGCACCTACTATATTTTCTCAGTCCTTATTTTCGTTTTATAACATATCGCTTCATTGCAAATTACTTTTTCTTCATCCGTTTGATTATTCGATTATGGAACAATGTGATATCTCGTAGATTTGTTTGGATGAGCATGTAGTGTCGCACTATTGTCATTAATAGCTTCTCCTACCCATCCCAAGTAAGTTTAAAATTATTCTAGAAACAACACTAACGCCAATGTAAAAATTGCGACTTTGTGAAATTTGTATTTTCAGCATGAATTGCCACCTCCAAACCTTCAAATTGTGGGCTGTATCTTTTCGGTAATTATAATGGGAAAATAGAGGTATTTGTAATTTCTATTTCCGTCTTCGCTTAGGTCTTCGTGTTAGACACACCCTATTCACAGAAAGAATCAAAATAAATATTTCCGCAAATTTTCATTTTCATTTATTTAAAAGAAACAAGATGGTGAAAAACATGTTGATATCTTATTCCGTTTAGGAATTATTGCACTTCAAAGATTTCCCCACTGTGTTGAAAAAAGACCTTGCAGTGGGAAGTGCGATGTCATCATTGCAGATCCAAGATTATTTGGTATGTATTTTTATTAACTGAACATTTCTTTATTTCATTTACAGTGTAAATTACATGTTTTCATTTGCAGTGCGAAGGTACATGAGCAAATGTGCAAACTATGTTCTTCTAAAGTGTATTTAGGGCTATACACCATCTTTTTAAAAATAATTTTCAAAGAAATATTTAAACATTGTCTTGGATCTGCAGTTAAGACATCACACTTTAAACTGCATGATCACTTTTCAGCACACGGATGAAAATTCATGGAAATCTCACTCACCCACTGTCCTCTTCGGGACATGTGTCCCATCAGGCTGCAGTGTACTCTCTCCAACGTATCCTGTCTCTGGCAACGTGTTTGGCTTTATTAGAAGAATTCCACCCTAGCTCTTCTCTTTCTTCACTACCGTTCTTCTCCATGTTGTTCTTGGGCGCCCTACTTTCCTTCTCCCTTCTGGCTTCCATGTCAATGCTGTCATGCAGTGGATTTCCTCTTTCATTCTTAATACATGCATTATCCAACTCCATCTTCATATTTTGACTTCGTTGCTAGTTCTCCTTTGCTTAGTAAATTTCAATAATTCATCATTTTAAACAACATATGGCCATCTGATCCTCACAATTTTTCTTATGCATTTGAACATGAAGGTATCCAATTTCTTACTGTCAGTCTCGTTGGTCTTCCACGTCTCACAAGGGTATAAGAGAAGTGACTTAACAATAAAGAAAAAATAGACGTAACAATAGAGTTAAATAATCTGATCTTTGTTTTGACTGAATATATATTGGAACTTCATATCTTTATTAATTTCATGAAAGATATTCTTGCTTTAGAAGTTATGTTAACAATATCTTCGCCACCGCCATCTTGTATGTTTACAGTTGCTCCTAGGTACTTGTAAGTATGTACCTCTTTCAGATGTTCATTATTAATTTGCACTTTGTTTCAGCATCTTCTATTTACTTTCATGAGTTCCGTCTTATTCTTCTTTATGTTAGCTTGTTAGCTTTGTTTGCATATGTTGATAGGTACATGAGTCAGAACGATGTCATCTGCAAAATCAAGGTCTTCTAACCTTGACATAAACCTTCATCTTATCCCATTACTATTGGCTTCAAATGTTTTACGCATCACCCAGTCCACTATCATTAAAATTGAAATCATAGCCGTGAAGGATGACTTAGACAGTACTCATACGTATGATACAACAAACTAAATTATAATATAAATTCACAGGGCAAAGCAATAAAGGAAAATCCCACAAATCAATTTTGTTATAGGCCTACTGTGATTTCCTACTCTTCTATATATGTAACTGAAATGTAAAAGCATTTTTGTACTTTTTGTACATTGTTTTATAAATGTAAAAATGCTTAGTCCAAAAATAGTTTCTAAACTTTATAGTTTTGTCTAATAGAGTAATATACCTGACAAAACCTGCAAACGCTGCAATGCATTTGCATCAAATCCAGGTGGTAAATATGCATCTTTCAGATTATTTTATCTTGAGATAAAAGAACAAATTAATCAGTAAGATTCAGGAAATCATTTTCAAACTCACAAATTTAAAACGGTTGATATTGATCTTTGATGTGAAAAACATGCTCTTCCAAATTCCATCATAATTTTCAGTCATGCAAGAACACGCATTTATCCCCAAAAGTCACAAAGGCAAGGAAAAGTAGCAGGAAGACGACATCTCGATAGCAATAAGTAGTATATACAGAATGAGAGATTACTGGAGGGCAGGAGCACAAAATTAGTAAGTAAAGCACAGTCTGATCATGTATATTAAACAGTTAGAAAGACTAAAGACAACATAGATTGTCGAAACTCTTTTGAAATCATGAAAATAACGACACATCCTACCAACAGCGGATAAATAGTTACCATTTACGTAGTGGTGACTTTAGTGGGGTCAGACGGGAGGGGAGAGCGCATTTTGCCCCGCTGGCGATATTCCGTAAACAAAATATTGGTAGCAGGGGTATACCAGTATACAAATGCTATATAGTACATATGCGGGAAATTTCCTGTACAAAATGATACAAAGTTCAAAATCACCCAACATTTTTGGGAAGTTTTCTTCATTTTTGGAAATGTTGCCAGATTTTACCAAAATTTCCAATAATATTCTACCAAAATTTCCAATAATTTTACTAAAATTTATAATAATTTTACCAAGGCTTCCAATAATTTTAACGAAATTTGCAATATTTCAAACAAATTTACCATCATTGTTTTAATTTTATGTTAATAATTACCAGTAACAACAAATTTTACATCTTAATCGTAGAGAAAGCATTCCCGAAAAGGTGAAATCTTACCAGGGGCTTCCCCTCACGCAGCTTTCTACACCTCTTGACACCGCCGTTTTTGATAATTACCGTTCATTGCACCGAAAGCTGAATATGCCACTCTATGTCTTTTATTTCTAAATTTTCGGCTTAATTATTCCTTGAATATGCTCTTTTGTGTCATCCACCAGTCCGGGAGCAGTTCGACAAAGTGGGTACTTTAAAATATCCAAAAACTTGGGTACTTTGATGTATTACGTCATCGCATGAGCCTACACATTTGACTAGCCCACACTAAACGTATAAGATTTTTTATTTTCCGCTCCGAATTGTCACTGGATATCCTGAAAATTTGGAGACGGATAGTAAATAGATATTCAAAACTTTTTGCGATGCTTTTTGAAAATCATCGTCGCCTCTTTGAGAAAAGCAACAAAACAGATTGCTCATAATCTGTTTTGTTGATTTTTTCAAAAATACAACCGTGAATTTCAAAAAGCAACTGCAATGGCGTTTAGTGTGGACTAGTCAAATGTGTAGGCTTATGCGATGACGTAATACATAAAAGTATTTTTGGGGTATTTAAAAGTACCCAGCTTTTGGGGTTGCTCTCGGACTGTCCACTTAATAGTTATTTATAGAATTGCATACAGATCTTAGGCATGCGTTCAATTTGCATTCATATATTATGCATGTATTCAGAATGTCTGGAAATTTGACCGGCCGTAACTCAGTAACAAAACAATTGCTTTCGAAAATGTAAAACAGGCTTTACTCAAAGTTTGCTGCTTTTTACATACCAAATCGATTTACCAAGTGTCACTATTATTTCAAAATACTTTAAAAACCTAACTTTCAAGCGCTAAATTAATGCAAAGTAAAATGAAAGTACATACGCCGAGCTACATCTTTTGTAATTTGACGTCCGGTAATAATTCAATCATGTTATTGGTTATACATCGCCCACCAGTCCAGCCTCGAAACTCCAACAGTCAATTTATAGATAAACTCTCTGGCGTTCTCATGACATGTCTTCATCCTCAAAGAAACTTCTTGTTATGGGAGATCTTAACTTACATCTTGAGGATAACCTTTCTCCTGACACTCAGCGATTCAATGATCTTCTTCATTCTCTTAATTTAAACTCACTCATATCTGAATCAACTCATATGGCTGGTTATTGTTTGGACAATGTTATTACAAGAACTTAACCAGCTATATCAGTTAGCACATTTGCATCTCCATCATACATCTCGGATTATCATTTTATTGATACATTACTTAGCATTAAAAAACCGGAATCAATTCATAAATTGCTTGTTGAATCAAAGAAGTTAAAGTCAATGGACACTGATACTTTTTAATGTAATATTTCAGCGCTTAGTTTGCATGACTGCGTATCAGTGGGTATGTCGGAAGCTGTTGAAAGCTATAATTCCAATTTGATATCCATCTTGGGTGATACACCACTATAGACTAAAACAATAACAGTGAGACCAAATACAGAATGGTAAAATCCGCATATACGAGAAGCAAAAGTTAAACGCAGACGACTTGAAAGAAAACAAAAATATCAGATTTACCTGCTGATTACATAGCTCAAAAAACTCAAGTCAAGTATGCTAACTTTCTCGGTGATAAAGCCAGAAAACATTATCATAGGTGCAGAATTATTGGATCAAAGTCAGATGAAAAAGAAAATTGTTTAACACAGCGAAAGCTCTACTTAATGGAAGAGCTGATCCTGTATACCCAACTGACTCAGAACCTCATGTTCTTCCCAATACGTTTGCTGAATTTTTTAAGAAGAAAGTTTTGAATATACATACAAACATTGAATTGAGTTTAGAGGGAACGGTTGAAAATGATTAATTCAAAAGCACTTATACTGCAACCAGCATTCTGTGTTCGTTTATTGAAACTATTGAAGAAGTAAACACACCTATACATCATTCGTCAAGTGCATACTGTAAACTGGACCCACTTCCAACATCTTGTAAAACTATGCAGTTCTGAGTTAGCTCCTTTTATCACAAAACGTATTGATATTTCCTTGAGAGTGCCGTCATTTCTTCCTGCTATAAGGAAGCTACTGTATAACCTCACTGAAGAAATCAGGTCAAGACGCACACGATAACAAATATTGTCGGCCCGTATCCAACTTAAACTTCATACCCAAAATCTGCGAGAAAGTGGATGCCAACCAACTTAACAAGTACATTGCAGACAATCATCTTGCTGAGACTTTTCAATCTGCGTATCGTCGCTTTCATTCGACTGAAACAGCACCACTTCGAGTTTAAAATGACATAGTGATTGCATTACACAATACGAAAATGATCATCTTCATGTTTTGGACCTAAGTGCCGCGTTTGATACTTTAAATCATGAAATTTTATTGAACTGCTCATCCACGCGTTTTGGTATAAAAGATTATGCTCTTGATTGGATAAAATCATACCTAGAAGACAGATCTGAACGAATCACTGTGAATGGCATCGACTCAGACCCTATCAAACTTGATATACGCGCGCGCCTCAAAGATCTGTGTTAGGTCCTCTTCTGTTTTACCCTGTATACTACACCTCTAGCCGATACCATCAAACGATATTGTCTTGGATACCATTTCTTTACAGATGATACTCAATTGTATATATTTCTTTATAATTCGGACTCTCATGATAAGATAGTTTCTCTTGGGAACTGTATCAGAGACATTGAGAGCTGGATGGTGATACACTTCTTGAAAGTAAATGATCAAAAAACTGAGTCTCCTTTAATTGATAGCAAGTGCAATATCAGGAAAATACCAACCATATCATTAAATGTCAATAATGTGACAATATGTAATTCTTGTAAGGTAAACAATTTAGGTGCAATATTTGATTCTGAAATGTCAATGGAAAAGTTTGTAATGTCTAAGTGTCAAAGTATAATGTATCATCTGCAATGAATTGCTCAGATTCGACATTTTCTTCATGTGGATGCTGCGAAAATCCTTATCCATGCTCTTGTGATGTCTATAATTGATTATATAAATTTGCTTTTAATTGGTGTCAACAAATCGTATATTCATCGTTTATAATTAATTCAAAATTCTGCAGCGAGGCTGATAACACGTACTGATTTTAAAGAGCACATAATACCCATTTTACTTTATCTTCATTGGTTACCAGTTGTTTATCGTGTGCGTTTAAAGGTTTTAGTTCTCTGTTTGAATTGTTTGCAAGGCACTGCCCTAATTATTTAAACAATTTAATCAAAGTGTACCAACCCACTCGTATATTAAGGTCCTTAATACAGCACTTATTGTATATACCCAAAATCTCTAAACAAAATTGGTGATCATTCTTTTGAAAGTATTTGCCCCTAAAGAAGGGAACTAGCTCCATTACACATTAGATGGCATACCTCCTTTTTTTCTTCTTTTAAACGTGATTTGAAAGCATACTTTTTGACAACATTTTAAAGACCTGTTAATGTTATATGCCTCTTTGCCTCTTTGCCATTTACTTCTTATTGTTTTTATGATCTTTTACTCCTTACCTTAACCTTTTATTCCTTACCTTTTAATCCTAATCTATTCTGCATTTGATTATTTTAATTTTTTTTATTTCTTACAGTATGTTGTAGGTGCAATCTATTTTAACGATTAAAATCTTTGTTTTTGTTATATTGATAAGTAATATTTTTACTATCTTACATTTATCTTTTTATCAATTTGATTACGTTTATACATATGTAAAGCACTTAGAGATTACTGTTAGAATAGGTGCTATATAAATATAATTTATCATCATTATTATTGTTATTATTATCATTATTATTATTTACTTATGAAAGCTTTAATGATCTAATGCTATGTACTTGAGCATAATTGAAAGAAGAAGATGTTAGCAACCTGTCTTGCCTAGTTTCCTTATTTGACTCAAAATCTACATATTAATGAATGTAAATCATCAAAACTGCTAATGGAATGCACAAAAGCAGCTGGAAAGGAAAGAGACGATTGAAAAGTACCAACCATTCGAGCGCAATCTGAAAAATAAAAGCATGTATTTTAGTTGTACTAAAAATCAAGTATGCCTTTCCGTAGATAATTGCATCAATTATTACGTATTTACAGAGTTTTAAACGTAACAGTACATTATTTACATGACTTACTATACCTATATTATCCTTGCTCTTAATATCCCTGGGACTAAGTTGTTATCTCATCATAAAACTTAAACCAATATGACTTATGTAATAAAAAAAAAAGGACAACCACATGAAGAGATGAAAAATATGAATTCTGCAAAAACAATTACCTACAAAAGTTTAATTAAAATCATGTTTTCAGGCTTTGGGTCAAGTTTTTAGAGAATTATTTTCTAGTACGTTGCTAATAAGTTTGTTACTTGCAAATAGCACTTTCTGATCTGTAACTACCTGACCATGCATTCAGAATCACCCAGAGTGTGACAGGAAAGGACTTAGCGCAAGAGGCACATGTAATCCCGAAATTGGAGGAAGTCTTACATGCTCTGTAGCTTCGAATATAGTACATCTATTAGTATAATGGGAGGTACATGAGCATGTCTGCTAATGGCAGCCTTGAATTTCTATTACTAGAAATTATAAGCACATCAGCTTGCGGAATGAACGAAGCAGCTACACTTATCATTCAAATAAAAAAAATTACCAATTGCTGAAAAGAAAATTTTCAAAAAGAGACGTTTTATTGTGACGTGTAAACGTTGCTCAATTAAACCGCTGGGTATAGACATACTGGTTGTAATACTGCAAAACGTTTGTAAGTTATAAGCAATTGTTATCGTCATATGAAAGGGTTATTGCTCTTCAAAGGTCAAGAGTTTATAAGCCAAGTGACATTATACATTTGTGAGAAAGATCAAAGGTCACTGACCAAGCAACATGCGTTTGAATCATTTGTTGTATAGAAAGTACTGTTTAAGAGACATGTGATTGCATGATAAGTGGGGGTGATGAGGTTAAATACTGAGGTTACTGTTCTTGACTGTGTTTGCATTGGAACTGTTGGACAGACAAACAATATTGTATCAAATGATGTGGAGGATATCAAGCATTGATAAATTAGGGATTGTATCATCCGTCCATTGGCTCTCCGCCCTGTCTTACAACATTACAACACTGATCTAGCTTCTATTAATCAGAGCAGAGTGGTGTTTGTCCTGGCATTATCCATTTTCATTATAAGTTACATTCCTATGAGTAAAGAAAAGTTACTATTAAATCTTTAAATCTGATTTGGTCGTATTTTGCCACCTGAAAACTGACGTCCAAGTCAAATAAAATGTGTACACATGCTGTAAAATCTTTGCCAAAATATTATTCTATCAATATCTGAGGCCTCTTCGGTGCTTTACATCTACCATGAGAAACGTTCTTTCAAAGTAGAATATTGTGAATGTGATATTTCATGAAAATATTTGTAATTACTTCTATTTTCAATACAAGAGTATTGCAAACTCCAGTCTGAAACTGTTTCTTTAATTACATTGATCAATTTAGTGAGATGTCAATAATTTTTAACACTATTTACACTTCGCTCCAATCCCATATGTGTTTGTGTAATTTGCAAATATAGATTCACGAAAGAGCTCAAGCTTCGAAACCGGTGCTGCATGTAAGGTAGGTTGGAACTTAAAATGCGGTTATCTCAAAATGGCATATTTGGACATAGGACAACGTTTCTTTCCTACGACCGTCACGATATATGGACAGAAACGTTTATGCCACATACTCCTAAATTTGTGTTTAATATCCCTCGTACTGTCCACTTTGCATTATAAATTACATTCCTACGTGTAAAGAAAAGTTAATATTAAATTTTAAAGTCTGATTTTGTAGTATCCTCTCACCTGTTAACACAAGCCCGAAACAACTTTAGTCAAGTCAGGGACAAATAAAATGTGCACACATGATGTGATATCTTTAAAAACAAATATTATTCTAGAAATATTTCAATATTTTACATCTACCATGGGAAACATTACGTTAAAAGCAGGATATTGTGAATGTGATATTGCATTCAACATTTTCAATTACTTCTGTTTCATATACAAGAGTATTGCAAATCTCTCTCGGAATCTCTGTCTGTTGAATAACATTGATCAATTTAGTGAAATGTCAATAATTTTTCCGGACTATTTACACTTCGCTCTGATTCCATATGTATTTGGGTATTTTTCAAACGCAAATATAGATTCACGAAAGAGCTCAAGCTTCGAAACCGGTGCTGCATATAAGGTAGATTAATAGCTTATAGTTGTTGAGTAAGTGCAATATTTCTCATCGCATCAAATGGTTATTTCAAGAATTTAGGCATATGGATAGATAAATCTAGATCTACAAGCCTATTTATGGACGAAAATGTTAAGAACAAATACACCTCAATGTCGCAAAAATCAGAAGATTTAGATAAAGTCAGCAGATAATATGGGGACAAAAATACAGCTTGAATGTTGAGAGTGGACAAAAACCATAGAAAGCAAAATGGTGGTCATGAACATAATTTGCTAGTAGTTTGCACATTTTTGCACCAATATTTCTGAAATCTAAAATCTAAGAAAATTTTATCATTCGGTCAAAACATTGTCCTTACATTGCTCTCCACAAATTTTGGTCCCAAAGACTTCAGACGGTAATCTATATCTTTCACGAAATATGATCAATATTTCCCACATACAATGAGTGTTCAATATTTCAGAGAAAGTTTAAAACATAGGTCTATTCATATAACGATAAAAGTCTATCACAATTTTTGCCGCTGGTTCAGTTTGAAATTATGATATCCGTATCTAAGTATATTCCAACAACAGGCTTACTTAAAATTCATGTTTTTAAAACATCTATATTCCAAACACTTTTCGATAATTAAAAACGGAATATATAGTTTACGAAATCATTTTATTTCACAGATATTATGGTTAAATTATGTCATGATCCTAAAATTTCTTTACTTAAAAAAGCTTATATGTTAAACAACTAGAACCCGCCCTTTATGTTACAACCGTTACAGCTGCCACTTAGTAGAGGTTTAAGAGATTTCCTAACTGCCTAAAGAAGTAACAAAAGAAGGTAAGTATTATTTCAAAGAAAAGGAAAACAAATTAGAAATAGAAATATATCTCTGAATGAAAAGTCTGCGAAAATCGACACAAATATAACAGTCGTAAGTGTAAAAATATGGAATAACGCGAAAGGTATTTGAGCATGTTTTAAAGGCAATATAAAGAGAAAAGCTGACATTAATTTCATCAGCAGTTGCGGATCGTATTTTTTGTATTAAAGCATTAAGCATTAAGCATTTATTAAGGCGTTGGGCCTTTTCATCTGAAATGTTTACTCCCTCTCAATTCCAAGCAACGTACGTAGCTCCATCCCAAAATTCCTCAATTTTTTGTTGTTGGTTAAAATGAGATTAAAATGTTGGAAACGCAGCTGCCTTAATCTCTACGAGCTTTCACACTTCATTTTATCATTGCTTAAATACCTCAATTCAACTCTTTCTACATTTTCTCTAGGCTATGAAAAGGCCTCGAACTGTTAATTAATGATATTCTCATTCCAGTTAAGAAAGTCAGTAACTTGTTTTTTTTCTGTATACGTGCTCATGGCCTTTGACATCCAATGAAATAAATATATGGCAAGAATTAAAAATAATAATTTAGCGCTAAATCGTTAGAGAGGTGTTACTCGGTGTTCCCTTAATACGTTGAAACACTTATGTGGCATCATATTTAGTATGTGCCCTAATTCAAGTGTATAGCAAAACCTAATATCTGCGGCTGGGATTATAAATAACTCTGCAGAAGAAACATAGAAGAAAAGGTGTAATTAAGTGTACTGGATTATGTCCTGCGTCTCATTGTTGGTTGCACTTAAAGGACATATATCAGCTTAAAGTAAAGAAAATACAATACATTTTATAGTTTCTGATTGGTCGAAATATTTCCAGAATCACCGACAAACCAATCAATTACCGCCGCAGAAGGGACGTTGCTATCATGTATCTGATTTATTGCTGACGGGTCAAACAATTATCTTGAGACGAGATTCCCTCTTTAATGTTGTCAACATGTTTTGCTGTCATAATATCATAGGAGTAACATAGACAGCACAGATCGACAGATCAATTTACTGCAGCTACTAAAAAAGGCAGATGACGAAGCAGATTGGCAGGAAAGGGAGTGATCAGGGAGTTGGGATAAGGAATGATTAAAGACAGATTCCAAGATGATATGACATGGAATGTAAACATGACCATCAAATGTATCAGTTAGAAGTTACTAAATTCATTTTATGTGTTCATATTTCCAACTGTCACATATCAATTGGCATGGCACCTACTATATTTTCTCGAGTCGTTCTTTTGTTTTGATAACAAATCATTTCATTGCAAATTACTTTTCCTTTATTCCTTTGAATATTAAATTATGGAATAATGTGATATTCCGTAGATTTGATTGGTTGACCATGAGTTTCGCACTCTTTTTATTAATAACTTTTCATACTCATCCCAACTAAGTTACGAAATTAAGCTATGAACAACATTCACGTCAATGTCAAAATTACGACTATGTGCGATCCGTGATTTACCTCTAAAAAGTAGTATTTTCTGCATAATTTTCCATCACCAAACCTGCAAAATTCTTCATTTATATAATAGAAGACTTAAAATGAACAAGTTGTTTAAAAAAACATCTTAATATCTTGTTTCCTTTAGGAGTTATTGCACTTCGAAGATGTGGGTAAAGTGTGTTCTTGTAAACTGCATTTTAGTCTATACACCATCTCAATCATTAAACACAAAATGTTTCCAATAATTAGGATAGAGACAATTAATTTTCAAAGAGATACATAAACATTTTCTTGGATCTGCATGAACTCACACTATGCACTGCAAGGTCACTTTTCAGCACACTGATGAAAATTCATGGAAATATTTCTTTACTTTTTCATGGTAGAATGATGACAGAAAGTTTTCTAGCTGATAGTAAAAGATTATTCATGTAACTTTTCTTGTACATAAAGAACGCAACGCAATTTGGTTTTGAAAGATCATTTTGTTCAATGTCATTGAAAATTACCCTATACCTTGAAGGAGAACTCTTATGAAATTCTGTTAAATATTTTACTAGAGAAAACTCAAAACATATATTATTCACGTTCCTGCTTAGCAGCTTAGCATTCGCACATTGCTTGACTGATATAGACAATTGAAATCATAGCCGTGAAAGATGACTTAGACAGTACTTGGAAGTATGATGCGACAAAGTAAATTATACTGTAAATTCCCAGGGCAAAACGATAAAGGAAAATTCCACAAATCAATTTTGTAATAGGCTATTGTGATTGCCTACTCTTCTATATATGCAACTGAAATATAAAAACACTTTTGTACTTGAAACAAATGTAAAAATGCTTAGTCCAAAAATAGTTTCTGCTTCAAATACTTTAACTACTTTTGTCTCGTAGAGTAATAGACTTGACAAAACCTGCAAACGCTGCAATACACTTGCATCAAATCAGGTGGTAAATATGCATCTTTCATATTGAGCCGTAAAGAAAAAATCAATCAGTAAGATTCAGGCAATCAGTTTGAAACAAACTCACAAATATGAAAAGATTGATATTGATCTTTGATGTGAAAATAATGCTCGTAAAAAATTCCATTATTTTCATAGTCATGCAAGAACACGCATTTATCACCAAAAGTCACAAATTCCAGGAAAAGTAGCAGGCAGACGACATTTCGATAGCAATAAGAAGTATATGCAGAATGAGAAATTACTGGAGGGCAGGAGCACACAATTGGTAGGTAAAACCAAGTTAAAAACTCCACGGTTAAACACAGTCTGATCATGTATATTATACAGTTAGAAAGACTAAAGATTGTCAAAACTCTTTTGAAATCATAAAAATAACTACAAATCATATCAACAGCGGTTAAATAATTAACATTTATGTTTGTTTTTTTTTTTTTGGTATGACGCTTATTATTTCTTGAATATGCTCATCTGTGTCATCCATTAAATAGTTATTTATAGAATTGCACACAGATCTTAGGCATGCGTTTAATTTATTGTGATAGGTTATGCATGATTCAGAATGTCTGGAAATCTGATCTGCCGTAAACTCAGTAACAAAACAAATGTTTTTGAAAATGTAAAACAGGTTTTACTCAGATTTTTCTGTTTTTTACATACAAAAACGATTGCCCGAGTGACATTATTATTTCAAAATACTAAAAAACGTAACCTTGACGCGTTAAACAAATAAAAGAAAAAACGAGAGTACACACGTTTGGCTACTTATTAAAACTTGAATGATCTATCGGTATGTACTTGAACTTAATTGGAAGAAGAAGATGTTAGCAACCTGCCTTGCCTAGATTCCTGACTTTGCTCAAAATCTACATATTAATGAATGTAGATCATCAAAACTGCTGATGGAATGCGCAAAAGCAGCCGGATAGAAAAGAGAAAAATAAAAAGTACTAACCATTATAGCGCAATCTGAAAATCAAAAGCATGTATTTTAGTTATACACAAAATCAAGTATGCCTTTCCGTACTTAATTGGATCAAATATTCTCTGTGCTGTTCAATAAGTGAATAATCATCAATTGCATAAAGGGAAAAGTATGATATTTAAAACAGGTTTTGGTTAAACCGACGATGGAAAAATTGTTATTTAGTAAGAAGAGAAAATCAGAAATATTATTTAGGTTTTTTTTTAGGCTACTGAAAGATAATTGATTGAAACTGTCAATTTCAAAATAATCAAAAGACCCTGCATTACTACCATTAGCATCAAACGTAACAGTTATGAGAAACAAGCAAAATAAAAAAGAAGGAATATCACAAGAAAGAATAGAAAATGTAATTGCTATAACTTACAAAAAGTGGCTTTAAATTTACAAGAGACTTAAGATAGTCCTCATAGACCAGGCGCATACTTCAGGGTTATACACCTTTATATGTTAGAAAGAATGTTCAATCCCACGATCCGGCGTATAGTCTCCTTTCCGTGGGAAATTTTAACAATTCCGTAAACTGGTAAATCTTGCCATCAACTGACCAAGCTGCCAACACTTTTTGGTGGTCGGATACCTTTTAAGATGGGCGCGGTTCCTTGCTGTGAGGTCTTCTTGAATGCCTTTCCCAGTTAATTTGAGATACTTTTATAAGGTGAGACTTTGTGGTATTGTTGGTAAATTTGACAATGATTGATCGGCTCCCATTACTGTTCGGCTTCCCGATTCGGTAGCTTCTATCAATATCCGTGGCTTGGAGATGAATTCTGAGCTTTTCCTGTTATACGTTCTTGACGAGCGTCTGTCTTCTCGTTGGCACTTTCTCGCAGACCAAATATGCGCAAACATTTTCTCTTTAAATACTGCTCCAAGACATTTAATTCAGAATTGTTGTTCACCTCTGATTTAAAATTTTAACTTTGCTGTTCCAAAGTCTTGAATTTCTTGGAAATTGTTCCATTTCGCACTGGAAATCATGAAGCGCTCCCTCTATTGATATCAATAGAATGAAAGTTTTGCTATGGATGACTCGACCGCTTCTTTTACGGCATTTTGGATTAACGACCGCAAATCCTTACTTTCAAGGATCTACTTCCGCATAGTGAAATTAACTCGTCTTGAGCTTGCTGTTTGGTATTTATTCGCGTAGACATACCAGTCCGGTAGCATGCCTATTGATGGGAACATAAATGTTTCTAAAATGGGAACATTTAGCTACATAGAAGCCGCCACTTTGTGATATTTCCCATGATCCTTTGCTATCCTAAAGTTAAGGCCTTATGCAATTTGACATATTTTAGATTTGAAATACGTCTGAGAAAGATATCTTTGCTAGAGGAAACTTAAAACTCATGAAAGTAACTTCATTACTGTCATGACTGCAACTTTTCTACTCCCATTTGATATGTTTACCACGCCGTTTTCGAAATATTAGAGAGAAAAAATAGACAATAGAGCTAGGCGCGAAACGGCCATCTTGAAAATTCACATATTTTTCAACACAATGATTTTGAATATTTCAAGTACATAAGTCAGAAACTATGACATTTTATCGCAACATCTGAACAACATGGCTGCATGACTTCAATATTCTCGTGTGTAATTAATGTTCATATTAATAGGCATGCTTCCAGACTGCATACCCGGAGAAAATGAGAAATCTTTTTTATTTCCTGACATGGCGGCGGTTTACAGAAACAGACAAAAGGGAAAGCTTCAACATTATAATACTGCAGGAAGCTGGCAAAACAGCTTAGTCGGATAATGAATGGTTGTGATACTTCAAAACCTTCGTAAGTTTTAAACAATTGTTCTCGTCATATGAAAGGGTTATTGCTCTCCAAAGGTCAAGAGTTTATAAGCCATGTGACATTTTACATTTGTGTGAAAGATCAAAGGTTCCTGTGCTGCTTCCCATTGACGCACAGCTTCTTATTGTCGCACTGCTTCTTATTGTCACAAACTAAGTTATACCTATTGTCACACTGCTTCTTATTGTCACACACTAGGTGCTTCTTATTGTCACACTGCTTCTTATTGTCGCACACTATGTGCTTCTTGTTGTCACACATGTGCGACAATAGGAAACACATATTGTGCGACAATAGGAAGCAGATAAGATTTTTGGCCAAAATCAAATCATCATTTCACATGGAAGTTAATTCTTTTCAGAAGGGATCATTGAGTCTGCAGAAAGAGCACTAACATTTAGGAAAGGGTCATGTCATTAACAACAGGGACCCTTGTCAGCAGCGCCGGTAGAGTCATAATATTTGGGGGTGAGGGGCAAGAATTCACAATTTAAGGATAATTTTTCTGTCGGAAATTTGATAAAACTGTCCTGTCTCTGCCTCTCTGTGTCGGAATATTTTTTTAAGCAAAAAAGAAGAAGAAGGAAGGTCATCAGCAATTTTTGACGTGATGTAACATTAATGTAATACAAATGTTATATTTCTACCAGACTTTGGGATACAAAATCACGTCCGACTAAATGCCTTCCTGAGGCTAAGACTAAGCCTTTAGTTACGCCACTGGGAGGCACCAAGTTTGTTCACCGCCACATGAAAAAATTAGAAATAGGAATTTATGACCCAAATTTTTTTGGTATTCGAACCATTGGTACCGGCACCATTGACCCTTGTACCTGTAGTAGGGCCTTTGTTCCTGTAAGAAGGGCATTGGAGTGACTTTAAATCTGCAGAATGAGCATTAGTATTTACAGGAGGTGCACTGACGTCTGCAACAGGGGCCATTTGCATCAGTAGCACGGTCGTAGCATTTGCTGGAGGAACCCTTGCGAGTGTATCCGGGACGTTTGTGTTTTTGCTTGGGCTCTTCCATCTCCAGCAGGGTCCGCATAATTAAATTTAAAAAATGAGCTTGGTGCAATTGATTTATCCAATTTGGTTTTAGATTTTGTTCAATATATTTCATTTCTATAACTTTGTGTGTGATTTGTTATTGCTCTTCCGTCAAGGCCCACTAGGAAATTTACCGGGGACCAGTCCGACTGCTCACCAAATACGACATCTTCTCGAGCCTTGTGTGTCCCTTGAGTTGCCCTTTGAGTTTCCTAAAGGACTTTGTATGCTTGCGCTTGAACCATGGGGAGGAGGGAGGATTTCTATGACACGTCTTCTGCCTGAGGGCCCTAAAAAGCCTCTATAAGCCAATTTGAAAACATTCCTTGTTTTTCCAAATCTATGGAAATTCTTGAGAATCGGTTTGCATGCCTGAAGTTTCGATTTTCGCCCGAATACCCCTTCCGTGCACCTGTTCTGAATTATAAAAAATCCTGCACTTATTTTTTTCCAAGGACTGTATGTACGAATGTTGTCTCTATGAAATGAATACTGAACATGCGATAAGTTATTATAAAATTTTAGCACTGTATAAAATTGTTAAGTAACCTTGCTTTAAAGAGTGGCATGATGCTATAATAACTTGACATGATTTTAAAAGGGCACTTTCTTCCCAGTGGCGTATCCTTTAAAGGAAGAAGGAGGGGGAATCCATAAACACTATGTGTAATATACCAGTACACATAGTTTAGGTTATAACCTATAAGATGATAAGAAACAAACTTGGTGTGAACAAACTTAGTGCCTCTTAGTGGCGTAACTAAAGGCTTAGTCTTAGCCTCAGGAAAGCATTTAGTCGGACAGTGATTTTGTATCCCAAAGTCTGGCAGAAATATAACATTTTAATTAAATCAATGTTACATTAAACGTCAAAAATTGCTGATGATCCTTTTTTCCCCCTTGCTTTTCTCTAAATGTCTTTCTGCAGATTTAATAATCCCTACTGAAAAGAATTACCTTCCACGTGAAATGATGATTTGATTTAGGCCAAAAGTTTTATTTGCTTATTGGACTGCTTCCTATTGTCGCACACTATGTGTTTTCTATTGTCGCACATGTATGACAATAAAAGGCACCTAGTGTGCTGATAATAAGAAGCAGTTTGACAATAAGAAGCACCTAATGTGTGACAATAAGAAGCTGTGTGACAATATGATGCACCTAGTATGTGACAATAAGAAGCTGCGCGATAATAAGAAGCTGTGCGTCAATGGAAAGCCGCACAAGCCACTGACCAAGCGACATGTTTGAATCTCTTGTATAAAAAGTACTGTTTAAGAGACATAATTGAATGATAACTGGGGGTAATGACGATAAATACATTACTGTTATTGATTGGGTTTGCATTATAATTGTTGAAGGGTTAGATTAGGCCATGTTTGTTGTACATCAAACAATATTGTATCAAATGATGTGGAGGACATCAAGCATTGATCAAACTAGTGATTGCATCGTCCGTCCATCACTTCCCTACTTTCTCTTACAAGATCACAGCCCTGATTTAGCTTCTAATAATCAGAGCACAGAGGTTTTGTTCTCGTATTATCCATTTTGCATTATAACTTACATTCCTACGAGTGAAGAAAAGTTACTATTAAATTTTCAAGTCTGATATCATTCTAGCAATATCTGACGCCCGGTGTTCAGTGTTTTACATCTATCATGAAAATTATTGTGTTAAAGCAGGATATTGTGAATGTGATATTCATTCAAACATTTTCAATTAATTCTGTTTTTAATACAAGAATATTGCAAACTCCTGTATAAACCTCTGTTTGTTTAATAACATTGATCAATTAAGTGAAATTTCAATACTTTTCCCACACTATTTACACTTTACTCCGATCCCATGCTAGTTGTGTACTTTTCAAACGCAAGTAGATAATCACAGATATGCTCAAGCTTCGAATCCGGTGCTTAATATAGGGTAAATTGATTGATTATAGTTTTTGACGAAGGGCAACATTTCTCATTGCATCAAATGGTTGTTTTAAAGATTTAGGCATATAAATCGATATATCTATACGCCTCTATATTGACTGAAACGTTAAGGCGAAATACCCACAATGCTGCAAAAATGAGAAGATTCGGGAGTATTATTATGCGGACAAAAATACAGCTGAAATGTTGAGAGTGGCCAAAAATCATGGAAGCCCATTTGCTAGTAGTTTGTAAAATATCGCAGCAATATTTCTTAAAATCAGGCAAATGTCACGAAAATGTAAGAACGTCATTTGGTCAACACATTGTACAAATATTGATCCCAAAGAATTCAGAGGATTTTCTATATCTTTCACGATATGTGATCAATTGATCAATGCTACATACAATAAGCGTGCAACATTTCAGAGAAAGTTGCAAACATAGGTCTGTTCATATAACGATAAAATTATATCACAAATCTTTCCAGTGGTTCAGTTTAAAAAAATTATATCCGTATCTACGTATATTCCAACAGGCTATAAACAAGGCTATAAAACGTTCCTATTCCTGAAATGTTTTGAAGATTTACAAAGATGCGTACTACAAATAAAATTCAATATATTACTTAGTGCACCGTTTTAAAGAATACAAAAATGCGACGTAATATACGCGACTACAATATAATTAAGTTTAGTGCACTGCTCGTTGGCTGTTATATGTTTATCTCCGTTAATTGCTAATGAAGGTACATAAGTTGCGACACCGATGGGCGTCGGACCTTTCGTCTTAACTTTTACCTCCTCCCAATCACTTTAAGCAACGTGTTGTAGCTCAACATTAAAATTTCCTAACATTTTCTTTTAGATAAAATTAGATTGAAATATCTGAAACACCTCAATTCAACTGCTTTTCCAAGGCTAAAGAGGTATTGCACTGCTTAATATCCCCATCTCAGTTAAGATTGCCATTAGCTTGCTTCTTATTTTATATAAACTGATAAATGCTCGTTAACTTTAAAGTCCGATGAAATAAACACATAGCAAGAATTACAGTTAATTTAGTACTCTATCGTTGGGGAGGTGTTACGCGGTGGTCCCTTAAGACGTTATAACACTTATATGCCATCAGAATCGGTGTGTACCTTAAATTCAAGCGTAGTAATGCCAAATATTTGGGGCTGGGATTATAAACAACACTACAGAAGAAACATATAAGAAAAAGTATCATTCAGTTATGATTTTCATTGCTAATTGCACTCAATGTTCTTAATATGTCTTGCTGTCAATGGAGTCACACAAACAGCACGTATTACCTCAAGCTAAATCTTGACATTCAGTTGCCTAAAAGCAAAACACGAGTGAGCAAAATGGAAGGAAAGGAAGGAATGATGAAACACAAAATTCAAAGCTGATATGACATGGAATGTAAACATGACCGTAAATAGAAGTTATGAAATGTCTTTCGTGTATTCATATTTCCAACTGTCACATGTCATTTAGTATCTACTATAATATTTTCTCCAAACGTTATTTTCTTTTAATAATATATCCCTTCATTCCATAATACTTTTACTTTAGATATGGAAAAATGTGATAACACGCAGATTTGACGGCGATTGATGAGCCTTCGCACTTAATTATGTTATTGCTTAAACATCTAACTTTAACTGCTTCAACATTTTGCCCAGGCTATAAACAGGTTTCAAACTATTTACTAACAATCTGACAAAAGGTCCATCCCAGTTTAGAAAGTCACAAGCTTGCTTTTCTTTCCATATAATGCTCGTGGGCTTTAGCGTATGATTAAATAAACACATGGCAAAATGAAAACAAAATATTTATGTAGTGCTCTATCGTAAGAAATGTGTTATGCGGTGGTCTCTTAACCCTAACTCTACAAGCACTTTTTTTTTAATGCGCCTGGGAGGCGGAGTCAAAGACGGGCACCCAAAACGGCGATAATATCGCCGCTTGGTAGAGTACAGGTTAACCACAGGCAAATCATTGAAGGGTCCTCTGGTCTTCCGAGCAGCAAAATCGGCTCGTTCCGCTTCAGTGACACGGCGGGCCCACCGGGGCCACGCTGCATATACTTTCGAGTCGGCGCACTTGTCACGGGTTGATTAACCCTTACTCTAACAACACTTTTTCTTTTTTAAATGCACCTGGGAGGCAGAGTCAAAGACAGTGCACGCAAAATGACGATAATATTGCCGCGTGGTAGAGTAAGGGTTAAGCGTATTTGGGCCATAATTTTATAAATTTGTTCACTTTTTGATAAAAGGGCGAAAATTGCCACAGTAGTTGGTCATGCCCTAAGAATTGATTTTAGATGTGGAGCCATCGAAAATTAATTTTTTGGTGCTCATATAATGACAACCGTTTATCATAATTTTGGTCGCCAGTGCACCACAACTGGTTATTAAAGGCCGTGGACATTGACTTGGTTGTCGATGTTATGTCTGTCCGTACGTCGTACCTGTGTTCTCGCCTGGGTCGTATTACGCGTTTCGTGATAGCATTTGTACTATCATAAGCGAATACGCAGGCGACGATCCCGTCATTGTAATTGTGTGTTCAACTCTCTCTCTCTCTCATAATTTTGGTAAATTTTCTCACATATAACCAGTAGCGGATCCATGATTTTTCACGGGAGAGGCAGCATTGGACCTCTTACACTTGACCAATACTTTTGCATTCATCTTAAAACAAAAAGTCAAATATTTAATCAAATAGAAGTTGTCATGGCAACCGTTGTAATAAATCAATGTTATAGGCTTATGTGTTGAATACCGCGCAGTATGGTATATTTTTGAGAACATTTAAAAAATGCAATACTGTGATGTTTTTGGTGAAGAAGATAATGATATTCACATCAAACCCTGATTCATTAATAGGTTGGTTTCATTTCTGAAATCTCGTTGGGTAATGGATGGTCTCAAATACTTTTGAAACCAAGAAGATACATGTAAGGAGAATGATGGTCACCAACACTTTCTAAATGTCGCTATAGAATAACACACTTCTGCTGGAGTCGGTCATCTCTTATCAGGAGAATATTAGGCAACCACCATGGAACTGGCTTTGCAACAAACGTGGAAGCAACTTTTATAGTACTAGGAGAATATAAAAAGTAATCAGCTAATGTTGATATTTTTTCTGTATTTTTCTCCACAAAATGTAATATTTAGGAATGGGATTAAAGCAATGGTGGTCATTCTACATTTCATCGCCATGGTCCACTTAAACCGTACGATAACATTTTCCTTGATCTCAAATGACATTTGAGACCAGCCACCTTTGTATTTATCCCCTAAATTATTATGCAAATCTTAAGTTATAATATTATAGTATAGATTGCCATGACAACCTTTTAGTAAGTTATATAAGAGAGAAAATGAATCTGTAATTATTTGACCTATATACCCTAACATGTGTTTATGGAATAAAGTCTCTGTATCAGGTTTGCATATAGACAAAATTTCAAGACTGACCAATCAAAATGCAGAGTAACTAAAAAGTATGTTTGAATAAAACATCACTTCTTTGACAAAAAATATGTTGTATAGAAATACTCCTTGCATATCATCAAGGTAGAATTAATGGTTGGTGGGGCAATTGTTTGGTAAAATATCATTTTAGATATAAAAAAAAATCACTTCTGTATCCTCTGAATAAGTCTCACATTCACCACAAACAGTTACTTGTTGCAGTACACTATATCATTGTTTTGACACACTTGCATCTGGTATATGCATCCTTGCTGGCAACCACATGCATCTATGTTAGGCAGTTAGTAGTTCACGACAGGAATGACTTGCTTTAGGCAGGGTTGACCACAATGAGCTCCACTGAGCCATTTTAACATTGGTTTTCCTATCCCCACTCTTTAGACGAAGGACGTTCTGGTGCTCACAGAAGAAGTTGACCCTAATTATGACCTGCTTGATACGCAGTTTTATTGATGTGCTGATTAAAAACTGCTTTGGTTGGAGGAAGATGTCCCATTGACTTGCCCTTCTATGTAGAAAAAACTGCAAGCTAGCTTTATCTTCACAACTCGTTTGCCTTATTTATTTGGTTATATAACACAGTGACAAAGTGGTCCAAAAGAGCCAAAGGCATATAATAATTGATTGTCATGCATTGTTTGATAGGTAACATTAACGTTTTAGGATCCTTACTGTCAATACGTACCGACTATATGTGTATAGTTAAGTCCTTCGTTTTTAAGACGTGGATTTAAATACTTTATCAGCGCATTTGCAGCAAATAATGCAAGTGATAGCTATATCAACAGAGTCATCTCAAGAACCATGAACGCCTCAAATCAAAGATCAGCAACACGACGTAGAACCATGCATCTCAGCCTTTCCGTCGGCATATTACCATTGCTAATACATTGCAAAGAGATGGACTTAAATAAAGCAAAGACTCAAATATACGCAGGCATTTTCAACTTCATATCTACAACCATGCCAACCCAGCGAGCCTAAAACAAGCCAACCCACTGAATCCACCAAACCATTTACTGATATTGCAGTCAACACCGCACCCACCAGCTCACCGACTGTACCACCGCAATAGTCAACCGATATCGCGATCAACGCCGCCAGCCCAAATAATACGGGTCACATGCTGGTCTTCAGTGGCGCAACAATAGGGTAGGAAGAGTAGGTAAACCCAACGGGCTTTGAGCAATTTCAGGGTCCCTCAGAAATGACATAGTAATATGTTTGCTATGGGGCCCGAGCGTCAAATTCCCCAGTTTTTCATTCTTTTCTACACAAATTAAATTTTTACTTGAAATGTCTTGACCTGTAAACGAAATAAGATCTGTCACACTTAATTCACCATTTTGTTATTTTAAAATGCTCAGTGGACCACCGAACTAGTACTTTAATTTTCAACAAAATAACCTCAGTAAACCGTGAATTTAGAAGATGTGGTGCACAATGCCGAGCATTACTGCACGATGTAAAATTAATATGTTTTCAAATTTCATACCAAACAGCCAAAAGCAATATCAGTTTACGAAATACGATATTTGGTATAAACAAAATTGCCCGAGCAATGTGGTACGTAATTTTGGTATATTGAGATTGGATGTCACTTGAACATTTTACGGGAACTATCGCCTGTCTGTCTGTTGTTGGTAATTTGATGTGAAACTCCACAGGATGTTTTATATAAATCAGTCAATGATCCGAACGATTACCGAATATGAACTAAGTTGCCTGAGCATTTTGTTAGATTTGTTTTATATTGTATGCATCTCAGACAATCGAACATTTTGCAGGAATCATCGTCAACTACCGGTAATTTGATGTGAAACTCCACAGCCTTGTTTTACATTAAAGACCCGAACGATTACCTGATATATTATCAAATTTCTTGTTCAAAACACAGAAATGTTTACAACTGCGCAAAGTGTACGCTATATTCCATGCATACTTGGTGGGTAAAATTGAAATACTTCACACATAAATGATACAAAATAAGATGAAAATTTAAAAACATCAATATTGTAGTGGCTCAACATATATGTTGAGGTTCTGATAGTGTGTCTGAGGGATTATAATGTCAAGATAAAATGGCGGAAATTTTGAGTCGTAGCTACCCTAGACTGATATCGGCAGATTGGTAATGCTACAGCTATCCCTGATTAAAGTAAATTAGCATTTGCTATGACATTATGGTTTAATGGTAGATTGTAGAATTTCTCCACGGGCCCTAGTTGTTCCACTGCTTAATAAAGTTTTTTAATGCACAGGTGCAGAGGGCAAGAACGGTCAGAAATATGACCTTTTTTGGAATTATTTTTGAGAATCTATACGAGCAAAGTCAGATTTTTGGATACACCTGAAGAGAAAGTTGAGGATATGATGGCGGCAGTGGCGCAACAATATGGTGGGAACGGATGGGTAAGCCATACGGGCCCCGAGCAATTTGGGCCCCCTCAGAAATGATATTGTTATATGTATGTAATGGGCTCCGAGCGCCAATTCCAACGGGCCCCATGACTCTAGTTGCGCCACTGCTGGTCTTCCTTGATGATTGATCATCTCACCTTTTTTTCTCATACACAACCGAGTTGAATACGTCATAGACAAATTACCCTTCACCACCAAAAAGTATTTTTACAACATTGTCATGCCTCCTGATGTGACCTTCATGATCAAATTGCATATCTCTTCTTCATGCATTGTCACAACAACCATTCATGACACATTGAAGTTTAAAATCATTGCCAGCCCCGGGACTTCCATATGTGAGGTAGATATACATGTGCCGCCAGAGCAGTTGCCTTTGTTCAGAATTTTTGTAGTGCAGGTATCAAAAATCCAATCTCTCATACTGCTGTTCTCAAAAAATTGCAATTTTGTAAACTGCAGGCATCAAAAATAACTTATTTTCGTACTGCAGGTATCAAAATTACCCTTTTTGTACGGCAGGTATCAAAAATCACTTAGTTTCATACTGCAGTTATCAAAATCGTAAACTGTCATACTGTAGCTACCAAAACAAACCTCTCATACTGCAGTCCAATTTTGAAATTCTCGGCGGCACATACCTACCACTTTAGTATGGAAATGCCCCCGGGCGCCACCCACACGACAGAACAGACTACCAACTATGACAATAACGTCAGTTGCTAATTACCACCAGCTTCTTACTGATCACCCATTGTCAACCAATCACCACTAAGAAGAGCCTTCAGTCCAGTCGAAAGTCAAGAACATAATATCAACTCTTTTCCTACCTCCCTCCACTTCCCCTTCACCATCACCACGTTTTCAACACAGCTCATCGACTCTTGTCGCCAACTCTGAGTGTCTAATATCTAGGTGGCATTGGGATTCTTAGCCCGACATGTTACTTATTTTTTGATGGGGAGGGGGAGAAGACTACGCCAACTCTGGTTGTATACTTTGCTTGCCACTTTGGTGCCTTACCCCCGCTCCCTACCCCGCCCCTCGCCCATCTCTTAAAAGAATATTCTCATGAATTTTCATTTTCATGAATATGATACTAGACCTTTAAAGAAAGAATTTGGTGTGAAAATTATGCCTATATCTTTTTCCGTTTAGGAATTATTGCATTTCAAAGATTGTGCGAGTGTTTTAAAAGTGACCTCGCTGTGTGAAATGTGATGTCATAAAGGCAGATCCAAGACAATTCTTATGTATTTTTATAAAACAAAGAAAACACAGTTATTTTCCTTACAAGTGTGAGGTTTACGAGCAGATGGGCAGTGCATGTTCTTATAAAGTGTGTTAGACCCCATTCAATAGATAAACAACAACAAAATAGGTAATTAATTTTAAAAGAATACAAAAACATTGTCTTGGATCTGCCTTTTTGACATCACACTGTACACTATGCGGGCACTTTTCAATCTTTAAAATGCAATAACACCTAAACGAAAAAAGATATCAACATGAATTTTTACTCCAAACTGATTCTTTTATAGTCCTCTATCATTTCGTCTCCTTTTTGCGTAGTGACCAATGTCATTTGTTGTAGAGACGAATGTCAAAATTGAAATTATTCATTCCGGAAACTGACGAATGTTTAGAAAATTTTGAAGCTTTATGAAACAAAAGTTGATCACTGTATCATATAGCTATTTATCATTGGAAAGAGAAAATGCTAATTCTAATCTTTTGATAATTGTACTTACAAAAAAGGTACTTTAAGCAAAATCTTATTTCATGAAGCTTCAAAGACATTCGTGAGTATGCGGAAATAATAATTCAGTATTTCGCGCCAATTTTCCTTTCACCTAAACAAGACGTTCGTCAGTATGCGGAATAAGAGCATTTGAAGCAAAATCTTATTTCACGAAGCTTCAAAGACATTCGTCAGTATGCGCAAAAAATAATTCAGTATTTCGCGCCAATTTTCGTTTCACCTAAACATGACATTCGTCAGTATGCGGAATGAGAGATAATTTATATGAAAATAAAACTTCACGGGAATATTTCTTTAAGACGTTGAAATACTTATATACCGTCAGGTTGGGTGTGTGCCCTAAATTCAAGTGTAGCAATGCCAAATATCTGGGATTGGGATTATAAATAACACCACAGAATAAACATATAAGAAAAAAGTATAATTAAGATTCAGTCCTAATTTGTATTGTTATTTCCACAAAATATTCTTAACATGTTTTGCTGTCTTATGAGTCACACAACCAGCACGTATCAACTCAAGCTAAATCTTAAAATTTAGTTGCTTAAAAGCAAACATGACTGAGCAAATTAGAAGGTAAGAAGGAATGATGAAAGACATATTCTAATCGCATATGACAGATGACATGTAAACATGACCGTAAATATCGTAAGTTAGAAGGTTATTAAATGCCTTTCGTGCCTTTATATTTCCAACTCTCACATGTCAATTGATATCTACTTTACTTTCTGAGCCGTTATTTTCTTTTAACAAGATCCTTTATTCCAAATTACTTTTCCTTAACCCTTTTAATATTATATTATGAAACAATCTTATATTACGTAGATTTGTTTGGATGAGCATACAGTGTCGCACTCTAGATATCTTGTTATTCATAGCTTTTCATACCCATCCCAAATAAGTTTCAAATTATACCAGAAATAATACTAACGTGAATGCCGAAATTGTGACTTTGTGAGATCCGTGATTTACCTCTAAAAAGTAGCATTTTCAGCATAATTTCCCCACATATAAACTTGCCAAAAGTGAGTACGGCAACCAAACTGTATCCCCATAACCCCATCCAAAGATTGTCAGTTCTAGCGGCGTGCCTGGCTGACCTGCAGTGGCGTCGCTACGGACGGAGGGGAGGCATCTGAGCCCATTAGTTTCAATAGGGAAAGAACATTTCCGTCTTCATTTTAGACATCTTCGTTTTAGACATACCCGTAGCCACGAAGATGACGGAAATTGCTGCGAAAAGTTTTACATCGGCAACGGATCCTCTTTTATGTCTAGCTGATAGTACAGGATTATTTGTGTGACCTTTCATGTGCTTTAAGAACCCAATGTAACTTTCTGATTCACCCATAAACCCTTTATCAACTCTTGTGACACTATGTTGAATATTCGAGAAAACTCGAGCATTTCTTCACGTTTCTTGCTTAGCACTTGCACATTGCATGACTAACATACAAAATTGAAATTATGGCCATGAACGATGACAAAGACGGTATCAATATATAATATGATGAACTGAATTATCGTCTTAATTCCCTGGGCAAAGCGATAAAGGAAAATTCTTACAAACATGCAATCAATTTTGTAATAATATAAAAGCATTTTTGTACTTGAAAGAAATGTAAAAATGCTTAGCCCAAAAATATTTTCTGCTTGAAACACTGAAACTACTTTTATCTCGTAGAGTAATAGACCTGACAAAACCTGCAAACGCTGCAATGAATTTGCATCTAGTCAGGTGGTAAATATACATCTTTCAAATTATTTTATCTTGAGATGAAAAGAAAAAAAATAAATCAGTAAGATTCAGGAAATCAGTTTCAAACAAACTCACAACTTTGATAGGATCTTAGGTGTGAAAAATGTGCTTGTCCAAATTCCATTACTATAAAGTCATGCAAGAACACTTATTTATGATTAAACGTCACAAAGGAAAGAAAACGCAGTAGAGAGACGACAACTCAATAGCATGAAGTGATAAAGGAAATAGAAATAACAAAAATACAAATATATAGACAGTATAGTAATCTTTGTAAGTTACAAACAATTGTTTTCGTCATATGTATTGCTCTCCAAAAGGTCAAGAACTTATAAGCCATGGGACATTATACATTTGTGTGAAAGATCAAAGGCCACTGGCCAAGTGACATGTGTTTGAATCATTTCTTGTATAGATAGATTGTTTAAGAGACATAATTGAATGATAATTGGGGGTAATGACAATAAATACGTTACTGCTATTGATTGGGTTCGCATTGGAATTGTTGAACGGTTAAGTGAACAGATTAGGCTATGTTTGTTGTATATCAAACAATATTGTATTAAATGATTTGGAGATATCAAGCATGCATTAAAAAACTATCTATCGTCCGTCCATCGCCTCCCCCATCTTTTCCTACATCATCGCAGCCCTGCTTTAGCTTCTAATAATCAGAGCACAGAGTTTTTGTTTTGCAGTATAAGTTACATTCCTACGAGTAAAGAAAAGTTACTATTAAATTTTCAAGTTTAATATTATTTTAGCAATATCTGACGCCAGTGCTTTACATCTATCATGGGAATTATTGTGTTCAAGCAGGATATTGTGAATGTGAATTTATTAAAACATGTTCAATTAATTCTGTTTTTAATACAAGAATATTGCAAAGCTTTGTCTGAAACTCTTGTCTTTTGAATAACATTGATCAACTGAGTGAAATGTCAATATTTTTCCACACTTTTTACACTTCGCTCCGATTCCATATGCATTTGTGCATATTTCAAACGCAAATAGAGATTCACAAAAGAGCTCAAGCTTTGAAACCGGTGCTGCATATAAAGTAGATTGATTGATTATAGTTTTTGACTAAGTGCAATATTTCTCATCGCATCAAATGGTTATTTCAAAGATTCAGTCATCTAAATCGATAGATCTATAAGCCTATATATGGACGGAAATGTTAAGGCCAAATACCCCTCAATGCCGCAAGAATGAGAAGATTTAGAAAAAGTTAGCAAATATTATATGGGACAAAAATATTGCTAAAATTTTGGGAGTGAAAATACAGCTGAAATGTTGTGAGTGGACAAAAATCATAGAAAGCAAAAAAAATGCTTCAGAACATAATTTGCTAGTAGTTTGCAAATTTTCGAACTAATATTTCTAAAAATCGGGTAAATATCGCGAAAATCTAAGAACGTATTATCAGTTGGTCAAAACATTGTCCTGACTTTGCCCTTTTTAAATGTAGGTTGCAAAGATTTCAGACGGTTACCCATAACTTTCACAAAATGTGATGAATTTTTTCCCCACATACAATGAGTGTCCAACATTTCAGAGAAAGTTTAAAATATAGTTCTGTTCAAACAACGATAAAATTCTATCACAAATTTTGTCGCTGGATCAGTTTGAAATTATGATATCCGTGTCCAAGTATATTCCAACAGGCCTACTTGAAATTTATGTTTTAAAATCATTTATACCTATGCCAAACACTTTTCAATAATCAAAAACCGGGGAAAATATAGTTTGCGAATTCATTTTATTTCACAGATATTATTAGACCGGGAGCCCAAGACCTCTATTCAAGTGAAAGCGCCGGAACAATTAGCTTCATGAGTTGAAAGCCCCCTTCCTTCTTCCTCACACACACACACGTTACAAAAAATGTATTGCTGCCGGGTCGGGTCGGGGGCTCCCGCCAAAATCACGTGATCAATGACGTCATTACCACAAATCCATTTCAGCAATATCTGGAGACCTATACTTTACAATATTACAATTAATGTGTCTACACCCATGTTTTCATTGTCCGTGACTACAATGGTAACATGACATCGTGAAGTAGTGAGTAGTTTTCTCTGTAATGTATCCATCCGCCAAAATTACGTGAGAGCTGACGTCATTATCATGAAGTATATTTTCTATTGATAATACTATATTTAACTATTTTGTTATTTATTTATAATTCAAATAAAAAAAATGATCAGAAAATCTTGGGAAGTGTTGGGGTGGAGGGCCCTGGAAGGAGTGGAAAACACCTACATTCTACAGTTGAAATATGTTACCAAAATCTAGTTCCATTTGAGACACTTCCAAAATTGTCGCATACAAATCCAGTCGTGCCACTATCAGGAGGGAAAAGAAGATGATTTGAGGGGACGGAGAAATTGATTCCTCTATTCTACACATCTATGAAAAATGCTCAATTCAAGCTTACACCATCGAATGAGCAAACAACATTGACCGCTGCATTTATCCAGCAAGAGAAACTTGACTTTCTGTGGCTGCTTCAATCCTTTACACAGACGTTGCCACTCTTTACTGGTTTCTTTTCCTAATTTGTGACACACAGCCTCCCAAAAACCGTTATCACATACATGGAACCCATATCTCAACCTCCAACAAGAAATTATGTTGTGAAGGAGACAATGGTGCGACGGTTATCAAAAGTTGCACAAGAGACAAAAGAAGAATACGCTGCCAACATATATGATCCTGCTATAGCATTGAAAGCATACTCTATCCAGGCTTTAAAAACTTCTACTTTTGACAAAGTCATCATTTTGCTTTAAAACTTTCATCTTGAGACGGCTTTCTTTGGAGCTATTGGAACATTCCTGGCTGATTGATGGATAGAATATATTCTCACTGAAGCAGGTGTTTTGGCTGAGGGATCGCTACGTGACTTCATGAAGGGTAAATTCTATAACACCGATTCCACCAACTTCATTGCTGCTGTTATGGAACAAGCACTTTTCTCCGAGTTCCTGGATTAAGCGCAAAATGCACAGAAATCCTTAGCACAAGAAATCTTGTCAGATTATGACATCATTGTTGAATGCTGTCAACTTTTTACTGAGAATGCTGTATTTCAGGATCTCATGAAGAAATATGAGATTTTGTTCGTTCTGTTATTGATGAAAACTATGGGAGTACAGCAGCATACTGGGCGACATATGTGTATTTCATGAACAGATTGTATCAAGAGCTTCTTCGGGATGTTTGAAGCAATAACAATGATAGCTATATTAATGTGCTCCCAAATGTGCTTGATGTGTTCTTTGTTTTGAACTGACCAAATTATGCTAGATGGGTATCCCTCTTCCTCCACAAGTTGCAAAATATGGATTGTAAAGCTCATGAAATTTTGAGGGAGGTGCCATATCAAACCAACGCACAAGCAAGTCTTATAACAGGTGCCCAATTGATTTTAGACAGACTGTTAACAGGAATGCTGCTTTTTCCATGAGAAGTATTACAGCTTTCAAAAATTCACACAGTGCCTTAAGGAGATGGTCATCACTCTCACCAAACTTAATGTGGCTCTGACAGAACTTTGTGAGATATTCACTCTTATCAAAGGAGAGGAACCTGCTAATCATCTAAGGAAATGGGAAATTCAACGTGACAAAAATGCGATAAGCATGACCCTGAACAACACATGCAACCCATTCGCATCTAATTCTCCAGCTGGGCTAATGAATGTGTCATCTGGAAGAGCAGCGAATGATCAGATGATACAACCAACAGACCAAGAGATATCTCCTAGAACCACTAGAGCGAGGAAAGAAATTTGATTACAGTTTGAAAAACAAAAATGTGCAGAAGACGGTGTGGGATTTCTGGAGCCTTTGACAAGAATCAAGGCTTTGAATTTTGCAGCAGAGAATGTGAAAGAAGCTAAGAATGCAGTACGGAAGCTGAATGTGACAGAGGGAGTCAGAGATGTTTTGGGCGGATCTTAACTGTTGCACTTAAGGAAAACGATGCACATGACCGTCATAATATTATTAGCTTTCCCATTACTAAAGTGCCTCTTTCCCTTAATCATAGTAACGGAAGCCCTTTAAGACAGACAATACAGCTCTCACAAAATTCATTGAAGGTAGACAGGAAGATCTTGTCTTGGATATTAGTCTTCCCTCAATCATAACCACAGTGATAGATAAAGGTTTTATCGTCCATAATATCGTGCTTCAACACAAGTTCAGATACACCACCATGTCTAGAGATCTTTTGCTGAAGGTTTGTTTTAATCGAGGACAGTAATTCCACCTAGTTCTTGGCAAGTATCAAACACCATCCATTAAAGGCTGTGAGCAAAACTTTCGTCATTTACTGGATGGAGCATTCATTATCACAGGACCCGATGAGGCCCAGCAACAGAGTGGCACAGAATTAAATGGGTCATTGAAAGACGAGTTTGCAAAGTTTGTGATGGAAGAATGGAAAAAGCCATAGTATGGGTCAATAATTGGAGATAAAACAATTTATGTCTCACATGGTGGTGTGTACATGTGAATAAATAACGAGAACAATCTGCTGCAATTAAAAGAGCCCCACAGCTATCAACATCAACAAAGAAGAGGCTGATACACACATTGCATTTCGCACAAACATTATTTGCATTGGTAACATTCTTGTAAGGTCCACTAATACAGGCGTCCTCATTCTGATTAGGCTCTCTGGAAGATCGACGGGGATAAACATCATGGACTATGGACTGATGAATCTGGCAAGCACCGAAAACACACTAACGTCTCTAACCTTAGCTGATCCTCTTGAAAAAAAGCAGCCTGATTTAACCGACGCACTTATTGGCATTCACGGCATGACATGTTGTGATTATACTTCATGTTTCTTCAGAAAGGGAAAAGTGAAGCCCTTCCAAAAGATGGAATCAAATGTCACTTATGAGACTGCAGTACGATCTCTGGCTTCAGATAAAAAAGATATTCCAGGCGTCAGTTTATTTGTCTGCTCCTTGTATGGATTCAAAACATCAGACATAAATGAAGCCCGATTTAAGGCATTCTTACGGATGAGTGGTGGTAAAAAGGAAGACCCTCTCTCAAGAATAAAGAAGATCAACTGTGCTTCTTTTCCTCCATGCGCCAAAACATTTCACAACCATGTCCAAAGGGCTCAGTATGTTGCAAAAAATGTGGAAAGGGCTGATCCAGCTTGTGGATAGAGTCCCACAGACTACGGGTGGAAATTGACCCAAAAGGGCTTTGAACTAGACTGATAATCAGGAAGTTCAGTTCCAGAGTCTCTCACAGCTCTGCTTACTGGTGGCGTGGACAGCTCCACAAATGAGGAGGAGTCATATAGTTTGTGGAGTAACTCGTAGAGTGAAGATAGTAAAGACAGTGATACATAAGAAATGTAATCATCAGATCATAAAAAGAGACACTTATATAATTATGTTTTACTGTATTTAGATATGTATTTTACTGTTTTTATGAAAAAGGATATTTGGTATTATTATCTGTGCTATATCTGTATTAGTAAATGATAATTTCCCCCCTTAAAAATCACAGAAAAAAACACTTAACAACCTGCCAATCTGAACACGCCTAGTATCAATTGTACAACCTGCCAATCTGCACACGCCTAGTATCAATTGTTATAAATCATATCTCATAATTCTACTCTAGTAAAACTTATGAGGTGCAGCGGCTCAGTGGTTAAGGAGTCATGCTCGTATTCAAAAGGTACCGGATTCGATTCCCGTCGCGAACGCTGCATTGTGTCTTTTACTCTACTTACTTCAGTCCACTCAGCTGTGAAAATGAGTACTGCTGGGGAGTTACTGCTGGGGAGTTAATCTGCGATGGACTGGCATCCCGTCCAGGGGGGATCATATACTCTCATCTGCTTGCGCCATCGAAGCCGGGGATATGAGCCTAATTCATATCTCATAATTGTTCGATGGAATTAGCTAGCTTAAATGATGCAGAATGGGTAGTGGTATGGCATATCACTCTTTCATTTAAATAAATTAAGTCAAGAGCTTCATGGAGGCGCGCTTTATATGTAGGAATGCAAGAACAATGCGTGTCGGGGAAAAAAGTGATAAAGTCAATTATATGAATTAGGTGCGCAGATTTAAAACAAATAATGAACTATAAATTAATTCAGCTTGTGATTGTTGCTATTGTACTCACTGACCATTAGCCCATGGGTATGTAGTAGTATAAAGTATAAGTTTTTAGATATTGAAGAAAATGTATATTATGGTAATGGCACCAGTAATCACGTGATTTCGGCAGATGAACAAATAACATTGGGAACAACTCATTATTTCACGATACCATGATTACCATTGTATTCACTGATTCAGCTTGTGATTGTTGCTATTGTACTCATTGACCATTAAACCATGGGTGTGTAGCAGTATAAAGTATAAGTTTTCAGATATTGAAGAAAATATATTTTTGGTAATGGCACCAGTAATCACGTGATTTCGGCAGATGAACAAATAACACTGGAACTACTCATTACTTCACGATACCATGGTTACCATCGTATTCACTGACCATGAAAACATGGGTGTAGACACATTAATTGTAATATTATAAAGCATAGGCCTCCAGATATTGCTGAAATGGATTTGTGGTAATGACGTCATTGATCACGTAATTTTGGCGGGACCCCCCATCCCCCCTCCCTTCTAGCTTCCACCCGGCAGCAATGCATTTTTGTAACGTGGGAGGAGGGGGCTTTCAACCCATGAGGTCGGTTGTTTCAGCGCTTTTTACTTGAATCAAAGTTCTGGGCTCCCGGTCTATATGGTTAAATTATGTCATGATCTTAAACTTTCTGAACTTAAAAGCTAATGTGTATTTCCTAACTGCCTAAAGACGTAACAACAGAAGGTGAATACTATTTTAAAGAAAAAGAAAACGAATTAGAAATATAAATATATCTCTGAATGAAAAGCCTGCGAAAATTGACACAAATATTAGTCAAACAGTCGAGTGTTATAGTGTCAAAATATGGAATAACGCAAAAAGTGTTTGAGCACGTTTTAGGGTCAATATAAAGAGAAAAGCTGACATTAATTTCATCTGTATATCTGCGGATCATGTTTTCTCCAAGCTCAGTGTATCAAAGCATATTCATGCTATTAACAAGTCTATGAAAGGTTCCTGGTTTTCAAGGTTTTGATATCATTTTTTATTAATTTTTCTGTAGAACTGTAAAGATGCATACTATGAATAGAATTAAGTTTATTACTTAGTGCACTTTTTGAGGAATATGAAAGTGCGACGCGTACGACAAATATAATTAAGTTTAGTGCATTTCTCGTTGATTGTAACATGTTTGTTTCCGTTAATTGCTAACGAAGATACAGCAGCTGCGACACCGACAGGCGTCAGGCCTTTTCATCTTAAATGCTTGCTCCCTCCCAATCCCAAGCAACGTATTGTAGCTCCATTCCAAAATTCCCGCAATGTTTTTTTTTTTTTGGGAAAATGTGATTGGAATGTCTAAAACGCAGCTGCCCTAATCTCTGCGAGCTTTCGCACTTCCATTTTATCATTGCTTTAACACCTAACTTCAACTACTTCTATATTTTCTCCAGGATATAAAGTGATAAACAAGTCTCGAGCTGTCTACTAACAAAATCCTCATCCCAGTTAAGAACGTCAGTAACTTTTTTCTTCTTCTATGTACATGCCCATGGTCTTTGACGTCCGATGAAATAAAAATATAGCAAGAATTAAAAATAATAATTTAGCGCTTTATCTTTAGAGCAGTAGAGAGGTGAGAGAGAGTTGAACACACAATTACAATGACGGGGTCGTCGCCTGCGTATTCGCTTATGATAGTACAAATGCTATCACGAAACGCTTAATACGACCCAGACGAGAACACAGGTACGACGTACGGACAGACATAACATCGACAACCAAGTCAATGTCCACGGCCTTTGATAACCAGTTGTGGTGCACTGGCGAAGCAGTAGAGAGGTGTTAGTAGAGAGGTGTTACGAGGTATGCCCTTAAGACGTTGAAACACTTATCTGTCATCATATTTGGTATGTGCCTTAACTCAAGTGTATAGCAAAGCCAAATATCTGCGGCTGGGATAATAAATAACTCTGCAGAAGAAACATAGAAGAAAAGGTGTAATTAAGTGTACTGGATTATGTCCTGCGTTTCATTGTTAATTGCACTTAAAGGACATATATCAGCTTAAAGTAAAGAAAATACTATACAATCCAATGTTTCTAATTGGTCAAAATATTTGCAGAATCACCAACACACTAATCAATTACCGCCGCAGAAGGGACGTTGCTATCATTTATCTGATTTATTGTTGACGGGGTCAGATAATTATCTCGAGACAAGATTCCCTCTTTAATATTCTCAACATGTTTTGCTGTCGTAATATCATAGGAGTAACACAGACAGCACAGATCGACAGATCAATTCACTGCAGTTACTAAAGACAGATGACTATGCAAATTGACAGGTAAGGGAGTGATCAGGGAGTTGGGGCACAGAATGATTAAAGACAGATTCCAAGCTGATATGACATGGGATGTAAACATGACCGTAAACTTCATCAGTTCGAAGTTAATAAATTCATTTTCTGTGTTCATATTTCCAATTGTCACATGTCAATTGGCATGGCACCTACAATATTTTCTCGAGTTGTTCTTTTCTTTTAATAAGATATATCCCTTCATTGCAAATTACTTTTCCTTTATTCCTTTGAATATCAAATTATGGAAGAATGTGATATCCCGTAGATTTGTTTGGTTGACCATGACCTCATGTAGTGTCGCACTCTTTTTATTAATAACTTTTCATACTCATCCCAATTAAGTTACGAAATTATGAAACAACATTCACGTCAATGTCAAAATTATGACTATGTGCGATCCGTGATTTACTTCTAAAAAGTAGTAAAGCATCTTGATACCTTGTTCCGTTTAAGAGTTATTGCACTTCGAAGATGTGGGTAAAGTATGTTGTTGTAAACTGCATGTTAGTCTATACACCATCTCAATCATTAAACACAAAATGTTTCTAATAATTTAGATAGAGGCATTTAATTTTCAAATAAATACAAAAACGGTTTATTGAATCTGCATGAAATCACACTATGCACTGCAAGGTTACTTTTCAGCACACTGATGAAAATTCATGGGAATATTCCTCTATATTTTTCACGGTAGAATGATGCCAAAACGTTTTCTAGCTAATAGTAAAAGAATATTCATGCAACTTTCCTCGTGCTTTAAGAACGCAACGCAATTTGGTTTTGAGAGATCTTTTTGTGCAATGTAATTGAAATTTACCCCTATACCTTGAAGGAGAATCTTATGAAATTCTGTTAAATATTGTACTAAAAAACTCAGACATTCATTATTCACCTACCTGCTTAGCACTTGCACATTGCTTGACTGATATAGACAATTAAAATCATAGCCGTGAAAGATGACTTAGACAGTACTTATATGTACGATGCGACAAACTGAATTATAATATAAATTCACAGGGCAAAATGATGAAGGAAAATTCCACAAATCAATTTTGATATAGGCCCATTGTAATTGCCTTGTCTTCTATATATGCAACTGAAATTTAAAAGCACTTTTGTACTTGAAACAAATGCAAAAATGCTTAGTCCAAAAATAGTTTCTGCTTCAAACACTTTCGCCTCGTAGAGTAATAGACCTGACAAACCCTGCAAACGCTGCAATGCATTTGCATCGTATCTGGTGGTAAATATGCATTTTCAAATTATTTCATCTTGAGCTGAAATCAATCATTAAGAATCAGGCAATCACAGTTTTCAAACAATCTCACAAATATGAAAGGGCTGATATTGATCTTTGATGTGAAAAACATGCTCGTCCATATTTCATTATTTTCAAATTCATGCAAGAACACGCATTTATCACCAAAAGTCACAAAAGAAACTTAAGTAGCAGGGAGATGACATCTCGATAGCAATAAGTAGTATACGCAGAATGAGTTTTTTTTTTATGGCAGGAGCACACAATTAATAGGTCAAACTAAATTTAAAGTCAAGATAATTACCATTTACGGCAATCAAAACCACATGTTGGCCCCTATGTTCGGTCCGGCGGATGTGTGATTGGTAACATCGCAGAATTCTCGCGATCAATAGGGAAAATTGAAAACCGGAAGTGAAGTTACCAGCACGGCGGCGTTCACTTCTAATTGTATTTATTTATGAGACGATACCTTTCCTTTAATATGCAAGAAAATATGTTCATCTGCGTCTTCAGTTATGTAGTTATTTATACAATTCCATTATTGTCCCAGATTATACACGTATTAAGAATGTCTGGAAATTTGATCCGCCGTAACTGAGAACGAGACATGTGTTTTCGAAAATGTTAAACATTTTTTACTCAGAATTTGCTGATTTTAACCTTAAAAATCGATTTCCCAAGTGTCACTTTACTTTCAAAATACTGAAAAATGTAATCTTTAAGCCTTACATGAATGCAAATTAAACTGAGAGTATACACGTCGAGCTACTGATGAAAGTTTTAATGATCTATTGACATGTACCTCAGCTTAATTGGAAGATGTTTAGCAATCTGCCTTGCCTAAGTGACTGATTCTACTCAAAATCTATAAATTAATTAATGTAGATCATCAAAACTGTTGATGCAATACGCTAAAGCAGCTGTATTCCTATCACAATCTTAAAATTAAAAGCAAGCATTTTAGTTACACAGAAAATCAAGTATGCCTTTCGGCAGATAATTGCATCAATTATTACGAACTTACAGATTATCATACTGACAGTACATTATTTAGATGAAACTTTTATTATATATATATTCTTGCTGTTCATGTCCTTGGGACTAACCTGTTCGCCCTAAAACTTACCATACATGCCATAATATAATAGGAAAAATTTACATCTACATGAACAGATGAAAAATATCAATTTTATATGACATTTTAACTACAAAATTTCAATCAAAATCATATTTCTAGGCTTTTAGTCAAGTTTTTAGAGAAATAATATTTCCACCAAAAAAATGTTCATCTCTCCTCAAGAAAGTGCGTAAATGCTAATAGCCAAATCACTTGCAAGTAGCACTTATCGATCCTTAACCACCTGATCATGCACTCAGAATCACCCAGTGTGACAGGGGGACAATGTCCCGTAATTAGAGGAAGTCTTACATGCTCTTTAACTTCGACTACGAGTATTCATAAGTTTGGTGAAGCCTGCCTGCCTGCAAATGACAGCCTTAATTTGTAATTTTCTAGGTAGAATTTCTAAGCATAGATTACAGAGTGCCCCATTTGAACGGACGAGTGGAACGGAAAGTGACATATTGCCCGACATACAGGGATGTTTTGTCAGTTTAAAGCAGATCCTCACCCAGGCTAGTGTTAGGCTTAAAGACTTTCCTGTTTATGGGGCAATATATCACTTTTCGAGTTGAACTTGTCATTCAGGTACACGTCACCAATTGCAGAAAAAGAGCATTTTCAACTGGTACAATTTCACGACACCTCATACTTTTAACTTTTATTCCGGCTCTGAACTGCCAGGTTAACCTTCAGTTGAAAAGGAGACCAAGAATCAAAAGAATGGGAAAAGGGGAGGGGGAGGGGGAAGGGATAATAAGAAATTAACTAAATTTGGTCGAATGACAGGAAAATTGGCTATCTCCCAAATTGGTTACTAAAGACGGATACCCACAGTCGCACAGGGGCAGTGGCGAAAGAACCGGGGACTTAACAACCTGGTTGAAACAAGTCGACTGCGTGTTTAAGTATGATAATTTTAAACACAGGAATGCCTCAAATCGCAGAGCTTCTGGGGTTTTTTCCCTGGGCCACCTGGTAACGTTGGCCCCTTAATATTTTTTTGTTGTGTCCTATACACATAAAACAATGACTATATGTGAAAGTGCTAGTGGCACCAAATATAATTGCTATGGTGGAGTTAATAGGTATATGTTAACAAATCGCCCCACCTTTAAGATTATGGTGCCCTTCTTTTGTATTCTATTTTTTGTTGATTATTTCTTGTCAATGGGGTAGGCACGTGCCGTTGTCATGTTCTACACCTGAGGAATGCACTAGTTTAAGATAAACCTTTAGAGTTACTGGATCGCTACTTGAATAAAATTACATCTAATGGGACAGGTTCATATACATGGTATGGAATGTGGAATCATTCAATAACCCTTAGGCTTACTTTGGTGCATTACTCGCCTCCCCGTTCATGCATAAACTCTTTGAAGAAATTTTAGTGTCCATTCACAAAATGTGCTAATTGCAGTTCATTTTTCGTGTTCGAAAATTTTGCGAAATTTGAAAATGGTCGATCATTATTCGGAAATAATACTTTTATGTATAATACATGTTGGAGGAACTAGTGGCGTTGCAAAGGCAAAGCCCCTGAAAGAATTTGCAGGCTTTATATGACTTTTCGTATGAGAAATTCCAGTAACAGATGACATAATTTTCATATTGCATACAAATTTTCAACAATTTTGTAGTTTATTATCAGCCCGTTATGTTTTACATACATGTATAGTCCCTATAGATGTAAATATTCCCTATATATGCAAGAAAGTACAAAGGTGCAGGGGACGAACCCTGAAAGTTACAAGAATTTTCAGGTTTTATAAGATTTGGCATAAGAGACATTCAAGCCACAGTTAAGATTAGGATTTTTTGTAAGAATAATTTAAGCCGCAAATGACATACATACCTCCAAAAATGAATAAAGATACGTTTTTTGCAAAGGGGATTCAGTGAATTTAACATACGTATATACTGCCAAAAGAACGTACAGGTTTTATCTTATCATATAGCTTTGCATATTATTGGAAATACCATTCATAATTATACCACCAAAACAAAAGAAATGCAATACAAAATATACCCTTACACCTTTATTGTTGAATTTAAATATGGCCACAGAGTTTTCAACAAACATGGAAATTAACGTCTCTTGAGTTACGAGATAAGTCACATCAACCATAGCAACGCTGTAACTAAGTGCGGGAAAACAAAGCTCAAATCCGCAATCGTGTACGTCCAATGCATTGACATTTAGATGTTCGCGATTATTCATTTATGACAGTCTCCGGATCTTTAGAGTTTTTAGCAAATGGGATAAACAAGTTTGCCAAGTGTTCTGGATAACAGCAATCAGATTTACAGAGCCTGCAGCGGGGCCGTAAGCGCAATTTGTGTTCACCATTTTGCCGTCACTCAGCGTGTGTATGCAGCACCGCATAGGATGTTTGCCCCACTTAGTTACGCAGATTTTGTTGCTAGGTAAATTTATGCGGTGTTTGGTTGAAAGAGCTGTCAATCATCAAACCCAGAGAGGTTCATTGATTACAAACAGTGATAAGTATGAAAACGAGCCTTTCTACACTTATTACTAAAATCAGACAAGATACAGATGTTCTAAAAGAGTTAAAACAAAAAGAAAACAAAAACGCTTAAAGGCAAGTTTACATTTTTAAAGGCACCATGATAACGTTATTTAGATGTAACTAGTACTGATTACTCAGAGATAATGAAGCATATAGGCAAAATACACAATAAAAAATAATATCTAACGTTTGCAATGTTGGCTTGGTTATTTCAAGCATGTGTCTACAGCATTACATCAATTGACTTATTTGTGATGACAGTACATGCAGCAGCTGTGTAGAAGAGAAAGCTAACTCCCTTTGAAAGACTTTTAGGAGGACCCAGCCTACTTACTTAGTTTCCAACATGCCGAAAAGTTTCTCTTTAAGCCTATCCGCAGCCGGCACCCCAGTTAATCCTGAAAACTCAGGTATGACAATTACCCTGTTCAGTGCATTGTTTCCTCTCCAAACAATGATTGTTTATCTGCCATTCTCATGCACACCACAGCCAAGTAGCCCAAGGTTATTTGTGTGTATATTATTACAGAAAGCCAGTGCTTTTGTCAGAGAGGACACGTTTCCTCACGAGCATACATTTTAAACATTAAACCCACTAAGGAGTTAAAAGTGGATATTAAAATCTGAAAAGCAAGATATAATAAAAATTCTGCAAAATTCTGCGCGAGTTGGAATATTGACTTAGCATAGCAAGGTTTACCGTCCCAAAAGCATACAGTGCTGGACATTATATCAAGATGGCCACGGCCTTTGATAACCAGTTGTGAACTCACATCAGTAAAAAATTTAAGAATTGACAAACGTTTTGATAAAAAAAACCACCTTCATATTCCCCGCCACCAATCTTGGGCCCTTCTAAAGTATTTATCTACTATTTTGTTAACTAATACATAATTCAAAGTGCACACTTACAAGAAAGATGCATGTACTATGTTGTTTTCCTCCCCTCCCCACTACTTTTCAGCACAAGATTTTCCCTTTGCTTGGAAATACATTCAGCCACTCTCTGCTAACCAATTCATATTACTTCTTGTTCTCTATGCATCCTGTAATAATCATGAAATGCGTTCATGCCATTCTTTTCGCTAATTCGATTCGATTCATGATTGCATTTCCATTGGTGGACTATAAAAGATTGGACTTACTTCTAACCCTTCGTCTTCTTTCAGTTAGTTTTGTACTCTATACATTCAATTTAGGACTCTTATTTTGATTTAACTACTATTTATGTTCCTCTAGCTCATTTTATTTGCCAACATCTTGCAAGCTTTTCTATATATATTATGTGCCATGATTTCTTCCATTTATATCTTTGTATAACTGTTCTGTGGATAGGAAAAAAATAAAGGATTATTCCCATAAATTTTCAGATTATTTTATTTATATATATATATATATATACATATATATATATATATATATATATATATATATATATATATATATATATATATATATATATATATATATATATATATATATATATATATATATAAATATATATATATATATATATATATATATATATATATATATATATATATATATATATATATATATATATATATATATATTTATATATATATATATATATATATATATATATACATACATACATACAACAATAGAGGACAACTAAAGTAACAAATTAGTGAAAATACCACGTTGATATCTTATTTTGTGTAGGAGTTATAGCATTTCAAAGATTCCACTAGTGTGACTGATGCGGTATTATTATTATTACAATTCATATAGCGCCAAAATTTATGTAAATAATCATGGGCGCTGTCCAAATAAAATATTACATAAATACATAAGAAAATTAAAAGTTAAGAAAAGTAGCCCTAAAATAATGAATAATTAAAACATGCAGCAAAAACAAATATTTAAAGTAATCAGATCTAATATAAGTAAAGATAAAGAAAAACTAAAAGGATTTTAAGAATACATCTACACCGGTAAGTGGAATTTAAAGGAACGGTGTCGTCCCTTAAATGAATTGAAAAATGAACGCTGCTGTGCCGATAACATCACTTCCGGTTTCCAATTTTCCTTACTGCTTGCGAGAATTCTGTGATGTTATCAATATGAAATGTAGGCCCCAATGTTCTGTCCGGTGGATGAGTGATCGATAACATCACCGATTTCTCGCAATCAGTATGGAAAATTGAAAACCGGAAGTAATGTTGCCAGCATGGCGGCGTTCACTTGTGAAAATATTTAAGAGACGATACCTTTTTTTTAATAATGTGATGTCATAAATGCACTTCCAAGACAATCTTTATCATGTATAAAAATACTTTTTCTCTTATAAAAAATATTAGGTATATAAAAATGTGCAAAACATTTTCTTGTAGTAATGTGCATGTTATTCCATTTATGAATAATTCAACAAGAAATATTTGCAATGATTCAGAAGTTAGGTAATTAATGTTTAAAGAACTACATGACAACACATTGTTGACTTACTGCACCACTCTTTTTTCAACACACTGATGGAATCTTTGAATTGTGATATAGCCAAAACAGGGTAAGCATTTTTTCACCATTTTTTAACTTGTCCTCTTTAACATGAAAAACATTGGGAATATGTTGTAAATAGAAAAATATGAAATATCATACAAGTCTCCATTGATCAATTTAAAGAGGCAAAATCGTCCTATGGAACAATGTTCAAAACTCGATTTAAATTGTTTGATTGGTTGAATTTTCATCTAATTGCTGCATGATTCGTTTGCCGTTATTTTACGGTAAATATGAAATAAAACCCCATGCATCAATAACAATTAATCTGGCTCAGTTGGTTAAGGCAATTGACTTCAATTTTTTTGAACCAACAGTTGCAGCTTCAAATCCAGCCAGAACCATTTTTCTTCAATTTTTCTTTTTCTTTTTTCGCTTATTGTAATGTTTGTCTAGTGACTGCTATTGTATACTAATCTTTTACTTTCACTTTTTTATTTCTAACAGATACGTTGAACAAACAAGCTTCCCGTAGATCGCTATAACGTTATGTACTACGATTGAACCTTCACACATACAAATGCTATGTATGTACAGACAGAGATCTTGTGCGTTCCAGAACCGAAAGTGACATAAAAGCTCTGCAACCCACCAATTTTACAGAGACCAATGATGTACAAACTGAGACGAGCCTTCCTATTTAAACCTGTGTGTTTTACCCTCGTCATTCTTACAACTAAAGTTTATGAAGTGATGACAGAATTTATATATAAATGAGAGTAGGGAAACAAATTCGGATGATGAGAATGGATGTTCACGACCAATATTTCTCTTCAATCAAGCTGATAAGAGATACTAAATATTGAGTACATTTGCCACTGTGAGTATCTGCAAATTAATTACATCGGTCAGATAAAATTAGTAAGTAAATATTTGTGAGTAAATATATGTGAGTAAATATCTGTGAGGAAATTACATTTGAGAGTTTGCTACACCTGCGAGTAAATTACATTTATGAGTTATCAATATCTGTGAGTTCATACCACAGGGTGGCCACTGTATGACGTGTCAGTCTACAGAATTTTCCATTATCACCCGTCCATTGCACTTAAAAGTTATCAAAATTTTGATAACTTCATTACAAGATTGCCTACAATACTTTCTCAAAGAAAACCCAAACATTTATCCCAAGCTTAATAATCATATAGAAGCAACAGATTTTAAACTTCTTTTGCAGCAACAAAACTAACTCCTGTAAAAAACATCAATGTCAATTTACATTTCAAAATTACTATTCGATGTAAACATATATGCATTTGTGGATCTGTTTTCCACTATGCAAATTGGAAGCTTTATATTACATGTTAGCAAATATATATTGGCTTTGAGCTAAACCCATTAGTGTAGGATGCGTCAAGTAATTTTTTCCTCCACTTATTACAGACATTCAAATGCAATATGAGAATACAGGCAAAAATCTTAAACAGAAATATGTTTAAGATTGAAATCTGAAGTTTGACAAAATGACTAGTTTGAGATGCAAGATTATGGCATACAATGATGTAGGGGTTCGGATCTCCAAAAAATATCTACTTGCATTGATTCCGAGAAGCCAAATAGTCTTCTTGCAGTTATCTGAAGGAACTGCTCAAACTGTCAATGATATTAAAAGCAGTACAGGAGCTAGACGAGGAAATCTCCATTGACTTTTCTGTGCAAAGTTAACGATGATCTCAAAACATTCTTTTTAGTAACTCTGGCTTTCATATATAGCCTCCAAATATTACAAAAAATTAGATTACCTTGTAGCTAGTATGTACAAAAACCTGGTACGCTGGCTATCTATGCGAAATTGTTTTCCAAAAGTAGAAAAAAAGGATGAGTTTTTGACGAAATTGACTCAAAACGCTTGAACAACATGAGAATCATGTAATCAGACTAACCAAATGTATGATTGACGCGAGTGTACTCATACAACAGATCCGCCAGCTATTTTAAAGAATCTATCTTTGTAAATGTTGTGCAAACATTTCCTTAGTTTTTTGTCTTTTCCTGAAACGTGCGTACCAGACAAAGGCATGCAAGCGCAATCCACGCTTATTGCACATCTTTTAACTGTATGCTGTCAGACATTTAAAATGCGCCCACCCAATCGATCATGTACATTCTTAAAGATGCACTTATGTGCGTGACACTGCGTGTTATAGCTTTTAACGTCTGCGGACACAAAATGGATCGGAATTATATTTTCTTTACCAATTTTGTACATATTCTCAAGCAAATCAAATTTTCATTTTAAGGTGAGATTATATAAAACATATTGAAGTAAGAGTATGAATTTTCATGTATGTTGGTGTTTATTACAATACTGAAAGATTAGTTGCCCTAAAATTTTAGGGCAACCTTTTTTGAACACGTGTTAAATCCCATTGACTTTTGCTTAAGAATGCGTTATTTTTTTCAATGGGCGATTTCCTATACCTAAAAACAGCAAACTTAGTGGAGGACCATACTGCCTGGCACAAGTGCAATGTGATATTAACAAACTAGACACATCTGCAAGCAATATAAGCTAACAGCTGTTGCTCTCTCTCTCTCTATATATATATATTTATATATATATATATATACATATAATATATATATATATATATATATATATATATATATATATATATATATATATATATATATATGAAAAATAAAATAAAATGAAAAAATGGATTATTTTCAAGCTTTTTCAGTTTTAAGACCCAATTATTCAAGAAAATGTGCATTTGTGATGTTATCAGTTCAGTTCAACAACTCTCCTTTTTCTTATGTAAATCCATTGTAAAACTTCCAAATGTAAATTAAGCTAGGGAAGGGTAGCCAACTAGCCATCTTCTGCATAAATGATTATTCTGGTATTACAACTACTTCCACAGCTAAGATGGCCACAACATAATATAAGAATACAAAAAAAAAATCAGCTTTCACTGATCTTCACAAATTCATTTATAAATCCTTTTGTCATGAAAATATTTTATTCCTATCTCCAGGAACAATGGTAGAGATGATCATATGCTTAAATTTTAGATCATTTGCAGCGAAACAAATGTCTATATGGTAATTTTCCCCTTAAAAATCAAAGAAAACACTTAACAACCTCCACACATGCCTAGCATCAAATTTTATAAATCATATCTCATAATTCTACTCTAGTAAGATTTAAGAGGTGCAGTGGCTCAGTGATTAAGGAGTCAAGCTCGTATTCGAAAGGTACGGAGTTCAATTCCCATCGCGAGTGATGCATTGTGTCCTTAAGCAAGACACTTTACTCTACTTGCTTCAGTCCACTTAGCTGTGAAAATGAGTACCACCACTGCTGGGGAGTTAATCTGCGATAAACTGGCATCCCATCCTAGGGGAGTCATGTACTCTCATCCGCTTGCGCCAAGGAAACCGGAGATAAGCATCGGCTCTATGAGCCTAATGGCTCAATGGAATTAGATTCGTCTACTCTAGTAAAATATTCTTTTCCTTAAATTACCTTGTAACCTTAGTTAAAAATGTATTTAAAGTTAATTTCATAATCTTGTCATGATTACTCATGCATATCCCCATTTTCTATAAATTAAGCAGATCAATCAATCAATCAATCAGTCACATTTATATAATGCCAAACACCAAAACAGTTTTGTACTAAGGCGCTGACAAGTAATTAAGCACAACTTCACAAGAAAAAAGAAAAAAAAGTTAGCGATGGTAGGCAGCTTGAAAAAGATGGGTGTTTTAACAATTTTTTGAATACAGCAAAGGAATTGGCAAGCTTGATGTGGTCAGGCAGGAGGTTCCAGGTGCGAGGAGCATAACATAAAAATGATCTATCAGCAAATGTTGTATGTTGAGTACAGAGTTCAATAAATCTGGGTGCTGATGTAAATGTAGATCAAAGCTGTTTAGAACCAGTTTGAATTTGAAGCATGTTGGATGAGAGCAGAAGGCTCCCCCTGGACAGGACGACAGTCCATTTCTGGTTAACTTCCCAATGCAGCAGTGCTGGTACTCATATACAGCAGAGTAAATAATGCGTCTTGCTCAAGGACACAACACAGCGATTGCGACATCGTTAAGCTCAGTTGGTGTTAAATCCTCTTAAAGGCATTGCTGATTTCACCTTTGCAAGTTCAGAAAAATATAAGTACACTGAATAAAGCATTTTGTTACATCTGAGTATGGGAAATAAAAATGAAAATTATGTACAAAGAATTTGATTGTACTTTCTTACTTAAATGAACTCAAATTGATAAAATTATCTTGAAAACCTGTTTGAAGCCCCATTCTATCATGAACATTTGACTGCTTATAGGTTAAAGGTATCGATATGCAATTTCTCTCACTTTTCAAGGCCGGAGGAGCATTTGGGGCAGGAGGGGCCATGCCCACCCCCCCCCACAATTTGTAGACAAGGCCAGAACTTGGCTAAGTCCAATAATCTGCTACAGCCCCTCCTTTTTGTAGCTGAGGTTAGCAATTAAAGAAAGCTACAATGGTGAATGGCTTTTATGCATGTAATTAAAACAACAAAAGAGCTAAAACCACTACATTAGTACAGACACTGCTTAAAAACTTGTTGTGCAAATTTCAGACTTCATATTATGCATCATTCCACAAGATTAACTTTGCTTCAAAGGACATATCATACTCCTTGGGAGATGCTGCTCCCCTTAATAAAAACTCTTTTGTGTTGGGTGAAATCAAACACATGTTTAATTGAAGAGCTTGTATGGAGTTGACCAGATCACAGTTTTGTGGTTTTGGGAAATAAAGAAAAAAGAAAACGTTTACTTTAACCAGCCCTGCTCTTTATGAGGGCCGGTCGAAGTGTTCCTGGTTTTAAACAAAGCCATTTCTAATGACGGCAACATAATTGCCACTTCAATCCATTAAAGTTATGAACTTCATTGAAAATATTGATACAAAATTTAAGACCCATGGTAAAAAATGTAAGCTAAGCAGGCCAAGTGCATGCAGTCAAATTTTGCTTGGAATCTCAAAATTTAATTTCACATGGGGATGCCTTCCCCTTATCTGCTACCTACAGCCATTTGAAAACCCATGTTATTTTCAGCTCTACATCATCTGCAATAGACTATGGAGGGTCTGTAAATATGAACATAAACATTTCATGACTCAAATTATGTAGAATAGCTTAATGCAAATCCAATTACATTTACACAAAACATGTAAATTCATGTACACTGTACATGCATTACTGCTTGCTCTGATATTGAACAACGCGTAACTTCAATATTGACAGATATCGTAGAAAAACAAACAATCGAATGTTGACTTGTTAAAAAAAAAAACGATCTAGCTTGGAATTCTTGTTTGGAATCAAAATTCTGGTAGAAATGTCCAGAGACCTTAAATGTCACTCACTCACTCACTGCTCCTTTCACCTCAAGTGGAGATTGCGGCCTTCAGCACAGAGATCCATCTCTTCCTGTCTTGTACCACTTCACTAAGTTGGTTCCAGCTCCCCCATCTGAGCATCTCTTTCTCCTTCTCTACCATTCGCCTCCAAGTTGTTTTTGGCCTGCCTCTTTTTCTTAGACCATCTGGTGTCCAGGACAAAGCTACCTTTAAATTATTGGTTGGCATCTCTACGTAAAATATGTCTGATTTCTTTCCATCTTCTCTCATGAATTGTTATGCTTGTCGGTACCATCTTTGTCTTTCTATACAAGTCATTATTTGAAATTACTGTTGGTCATTGGACTTTTAATATTTTGCGTAGGCAGTTTCATTGGAATGTATTTAGTTCTTTATTGTCACCATCGTTCATTCTCCATGTGTATGATCCGTATAAAAGCACAGACATAGCATTTGTTTGAAATTTGTTTGAATTTTTTCCTTAAGCTGTACTTGTTAGATTTCCAAATGTTGTTTAAGGTGATAAAACGTTTCTAGCCTTGCCAATTCTTCTCCTTATGTCAATCAGTGTTCCACCATCTTTAGTCAGGGTGGCTCCCAAGTATGTGAATTCATTAATGTCCCCCTCTTTTCTGTTCACTAAAAAAGCATCTTGCCTTCTAGCATTAATTCTCATCACCTTTGTCTTGCTATTATTCATTGATAGCCCTACATATCCTGCATTGGTTTGAAGTCATAAAGTTTTGTCCTGTAAATGATCCCATTTGCTGGACAACAAGGCTATGATGTCATCAAGGTAATCTAAATCATCCAGTAGCATGCAGAAGTTCCACCTAATGCCATTCCTGTGACCATTAACAGTACATCGGTGCATTACCCAGTCAACCTTAAATGTACCCAACTTGAAATAACATTACAAATAAGAGTGTCGCAATTTGGATACAACAATCCCTTTGCAAATGATACAAGCAATTTTTGTATGCCACTAATGCAGCAACAATATCTTGTTGCTTTTTTGTTTATTTGTTAAGAGTAATTAAATAAAGTTCTCTTAATATTATTTATCCCTTGTTTTACTCACAAGGAGGTACAATTACCACTACATTTGTTTCAAATTCAGCAATCAGATAAAGAAAATGCAAGGTCAGAAAACTTTTATTTTCTTAATGGACTAGTTAAAAGGTCGAACCGATCAAGTCTAAAAAAAGGAAGTAACGTAATAACATGTTTAAAAGAGTTTTAAAGAGTAAAATCAATTCTATAACTTTTCTTGAAACAAGTGTAGAAAGTCCATTTACAACAGTGGTGTTCAGCTCTCACATTTGTTTGCAGCTATTAATGTACCTCATTTCAAAAATTAAAATGTTTACAGCCTGAACATTCCTTGAACTTTAATGTCAAGATGGTTGTTATAGTTACTTCAACAAAATCTGTTCTTACCAATTTCCTGGTATGGTGAGTGACCCCAATTTGAACCACTCCTGCATTTCAACCACCCTAATGTTACCCACCTTAGCAAAGTCGGACTACTTTTACTATTACTAATTGTTAATTGAATTCAATTTTTACAATTAAATGCTTCGTAAACTAATTGTGCAGTTTATAATACAAATTTATTTCAGTTTATTTTGATTTTATTGATGATCGGACCTAGTACGTTTTACTGATTAAAATTTGGGTGTTGCGGAACGTTCGAGTCGACCAACAGAGTGATATACTTTGACTAAGATTTCAGCAAAACGACACCACATATCCCAAATCGATCATCATACATTGTTCAAAGGATTGAAGTTAACTTGGAGCATTGATTATTCAAATTTTTGCCTTTAGTGGTTGAAATTCGGGCCAACCGTGCTATACCAAGAACGAACTTTGAGTACTCTTTATTACTTCTAGTTTATTACTATTCAATTCCAACCTATTGACAACTCCAAGAGCTTAAGTCTGCTTTATCTCCTAATGGAATTAGATTTTTGAATAATAAATTCTTCACCAATGTGTTCCTTATATTGGTGTCAAAATCATTTTGACCTCATATTGGCCTCAAAAGATGGTCATTCTTGTCAACTAAACACTTAATGACAATGTGGCGCCACTATGGTAAAATAATCCATTATGACATGATTGCTTTCAAGTGTATGGGACAACCTCATCACTCCATCAATTTTATAATCATACGATAGGATGCTCATTGGCAAAATGAGCTTCACAGAAAACCTTTACTTCTGAAAAGCTACATCTGTTTCCAGATGCCTAATCATGATTTGCTGTCGCAAATCATCACGCCTGTGTTTCAGTCCAAGTCGCAACCGCTCCTGTACCTTCAAACTTTTTCCTTTAAAAAAGTTGTTAGCAAATGCAGGCAGGTCGTGAATTAACCATCTGTCAAACTCCACCATTTCTATTAGGACATGGAATATTGAACTGATCTCCATCGGAGCAGTTGCCCCCGAGTTGCCCAAGTGGGGATCGTCTGGAAACTCATTTTCCATTCTCACATCTCGAAATATCGGTGCAAATGCTGGATTCTGAAGGCAGCTTGGTAGGCTGTCCCCGTGAATGCTTGTGATGAGCTGCACTCCTCTTTGTCCGAGCATGTAGACAGCCGACGCTTCCTCAAAACTTTCAATCTCATCAACGATCAAGACTTGGGCATTATGGTTCTTCACTCCTTCAATCATGACTTTATACTGTTCCACACGATATGGAACCTGTTGAAAAGAAAGCAATCAAATGAATATTCATAGGAATGTTTCATAAGGTGATAATTCCATCACGTCACAAAATTTCAATAAAATTTGCATAATTCTATCATTTTATAACAAAGCTTGAAAAAAATTCCAAATGCTGTAAAATGGTCAATTGTTGAGTGATTTTAATGAAACCTTTTTTAAATTTTCATGGTTCATACCACACGATTATGCTCATGTTGTGGCTACATTTCCATAGATCTTTAAAGGAATATTTTTGTGGTCAATCAGGTGCATAACATATGAAATAAGACAATAGTGAAAAACATACTTTGAATCATGTTCAGCTCTGTTCAGAAGATTTAAAATTTCGAAAATTTTACAATGTGTTGACAATTGACTGGTGTATATAGTGTGATGACATATAAGCATTTCCTTGACAAGTGCGTATTTCCTTCAAAATGAATTACCTTAACTAAATCATCAGAAACATTTTTGTTGTTGTAGTTTTTGAGATGCGGTACAATATATACAGTATATATCAATAAGTTTTACCATCTGTTGATGTACCAAACAGGTTTTATTTTTTGATGAAAATACCAATAATCAGACATGTGAGTGATGATTTATAAAAGTAGCTAAAATTGATCGATTTTCTCATCAAAATAGCTAAGTATTGTCCATTATGCAGAAAATAGGTGAAATTAGCTTGAAAATAGCTGAAATCAGCTGAATAGCTGAAGTCTCACATGCCTGAATAATAGAATACAAATATGATTTTTGGGAATATGATGGATGGTGTGATGTCACACAATTCTCACAGAGCTTTAAACTTAAATTACTCCTTGCAGGAATAAGATATCAACATGGAGTTTTGTAATGTTTCTTTTAATTGTCCTCTATCATGAGAAATACATGCATAACAATAGGAATAGTCACTTTAACTAATCTGATCAAATATTCAGCATATAAAGCATCATTCATGTGAAGTATGATTCCATGAGCCTTGTTGTTCTTTTACTATTTACTGACATTAACCCTTACTCTACCACGTGGTGATATTTTTGCCCTTTTAGGTGCCCCATCTTTGACCCCGCCTCCCAAGTGCATTTTCAAAAAAGTGCTGATAGAGAAAGAGTTAATCAACACGCGACAAGTGCGCCAACTCAAAAAGATATGCAGCATGGTCCTGATGGGTGGCCCACTGGGCGACTGGAGCGGAACGAATCCTACTCTGCTGCTCGGAAGACAGAGGACCCCTCAATAATCAGCCTGTGCTTAACCCTTACTGTAACACGTGGCGATATTATTGCCGTTTTGGGTGCACCATCTTTGACCCCACCTCCCAAGCGCATTTTCAAAAATGTGCTGGTAGAGTAAGGGTTAATTACATCATTTCTTTTATCCTTTATCTGATGACACCTCGATCCACTTTTATTTTATATGTTTTTATATTTTGTCCTTTTTAAGTTACACAGGCCTATTGCACTGATTTAATCAAATGAAATGAAATGAATTACATTAGGTTGTCAAAAAGGTTACAATATTCTTAACAACAAATTCTATGTTCTATATATCAAAGTAATTCTGTATTTCATTTTTAGGCATATGCCAGGAAAAGCACACGTAAGTCACAATGACTTGTTTTCAGTGTGTACCTGATGAATTTGCCATATGGAAAGTGAATGAACACAGGGTTAACACCCTGCTCTTTTCAAGAATTGTTCAGAGAACCAGGCAGGGGGTGAAACTCCTACCATCAGGGACTGACAGCTTTATGTCCCCTCCGAAGGACAGTGAGTGCCACCCAACTATTGGCTAGGGGAGAAGGTGTGATGCAGAAGACAAACCTCTGCACTTGATGTTAGTATATATCATTCTGCATATCTGAAAATCACTTGTTAAATCCCGTTGAACGAACCTAGGACCTCCAGCATCTCAGTCCTATGCTCAGCTGATCGAGCTACCTGCCTCCCTGCATCAGTTTATCATACCCTATCTAACACACCGTTCTATCAAACAAACCTATTTACAAATGTTGTATAATTGTAACAAGAAAACAACAAAAGTGAAAATTTATTTCACAAATTTTCCACTATTAAAAAAACATTTGAAAAAAAAAGTATCAACCTGCAACCTCCGTGCTCCACCAATGGAATGATGAGGAACATCACCATCTCCTGCAATCTGGGAATAAAACAAAAGTACACAAATTTGATATCCAATGACAGAACCTCAGGAGGGTAAAAAATTAAAGAAATGATATCGTTATTGATCAAAACTGTCATGGAATGATCAAGTTATCGATGAAGTTTCCATAAAAATAGACAGAAGCAAAATAAATCTACTCAAAGGCACAAAGAGGGAGGATTGAAGATGATCGGAGAGAAAAAGATCATTCACAAACATGTTTAGAAGACAAAATTTGTATTTGAATTACATGAAGCAATATCTTTCCTTAGGAGAAATGGTCCGTCACTCATTCACAGCTATTGCACAAATCACCTCTGGCATATAATACACAACTAATTTTATCACCAGTTTGCAAACAAATTTCTCCCACTAAGACACCTAACACGAATGAGTAATTTCAAACACAAAAGTGCCCTGATCACTCAGCACTGGCTTCTGTAATCTTATACACACATATAACCTTAGGCTATTTGGCTGTGGTGTGCATGGGAATGGCAGATAAACAATCATTATTTAGAGTAGAAACACAATACACTGAACAGGAAGTCGGGTTGGTAATTGTCATACCTGAGCTTTCAGGTTTAATTCGGGTGTCGGGTGCGTGTAGGCTTAAAGACAAACTTTTGGGCATGAACAAAAATCTTAACAAAAACAAGTCAGATGTGAGTCAAGAAGAATGTAATAAGGAAATTTACAGACAAGACATTACTAAATCAGGATGAAATACTCAACAATGATAATGATGAGAAAATTTGGCTGAATGCAATGACAGGTTTTGGATCCTGTATGAATTAAAGAGTCCAATGTGGCCCTATTTCAATAATAATTTTAGTGCTCCAGCAAGTCAATCTTATATTAAAGACACTCAAAGGGAACAAATTATTTTTTCTCTTTCCACTTTACCTTATCATTACTGCCCTATATTCTTTAATGCTGAGTGGCAGGCAAGGAAGCAACCGGTACTATTTTTACAGTCTCTCGTATGAAAATATCCATGAATGAACCTGGGTCTCCCATGAATTGTCCTTTTCCTTCAAAATATGTTCCAGCAAATCATAACCACAAACTTAATGTAACAAATAATGAGACCACTTATTTTAATTAAAATAACCACTCAACCATGCAATAAGGACTTCATTTATTGCTAATTTGATACTCAACACCAACTTCCACAACAACCCAAGACCAACAGGAGAACTAGTACAATAGAGCCATTGATAAGGGAATTTTTTTCCTAATTACTTGTGGTTTATAGAATTAAGAGGAAAAGTCTGACCTGATCTGCTTATATATCAGATCGGGTCTGACTGTTTGAAATTTTAAGGAGCAGAACAACTTATGCCCCGGCTGAAAAGTGGACAATATATCCCTTAGCCAAAGCAAACAAAATTGTGAAGAAAGTATTCAAAGATTTCATTCTATTGAAATTCTTTCATATTTTTGAAGAAATGACTGAACTCATACTAGAAATAACACAACCGCCTATCAATCCTCTAAAGATAGAAGTGTTTGATGGCTGGAGCAATTGAAGTAACCATTTCAGACGATAAAAATATATCATTTACATGTAACACTACCTGCTGGATTCTTGGTTTGACCACATTTGAATTGAAGAGAGTATGTGGGGGTATGACTCAGGTTTTTAAATTCTTATCTGCTTGTCGTGCTTTGATTTTCTGTAATTTCCTGCATGTTTCAGCTAATCCTCGTGTGGCATGTGGTCATGGTTTGAAGTTGACAAAAGAGTTCTCACAAATTGATGACCAGCAATTTAGCTTTTCTTCAATGAGTGGAATGGCTTCCCTGGCTGGGTGGTTAGCTCTGATTCTGCTCACAATTTCAAAGATAACGTTGATAAATTTATTTACTAACTCTGGCAATCTCTTATTTTGTTAGGTTTTTCTGCATTTCTCATTTATGGTGGTGATGTAGTTTGGGATTTTTAATGTGGTGACTAACCCTTCTTAACCTGTCATCTCTTGTTATGCTATATTATCAACACCTCCACTTACACATAAGACAACAACAGCAAAATTCTATGAGCATACAATTTCACATCAAGACTCATATTCCAATTATGCTTTACCTCATTTGAAGTGTCCACTATAACCGTTCTTCTTCTGAGCAGATCGTTGAGACACCTCGCTAGCTCCCTCAGTACCGTAGTTTTCCCAACTCCTGGTGGACCCATTAGGAGAATGGACTTTCCTTCCAGAGCAAAGTCAAAGACCATGTCAGCACAGCCAGGAAGGGATCGTCCAATACGAGTTGTTAACCCTATCAACTTTCCCTTTCTGTTCTTCACCCCTCTGAGATAAAACAATGACCAAGTAAGCATACACAAAACCTACCTCAGGGAATCATTCCAACTGAAACGGTCAACATAAGGACAAAAATTGTTACTTCTTCTTCTATTCACCCTACACCACTATTCAGTTTGTTGAATATTTGAAAGGTTTTCCATATGCACTTGTGCGGAACTTCCCAACAAAATATAGTCAGTGTAAGCTGGCTTTTTCGTTCTGATTGAGAGAATATCTAATACGGTTTGCTGATCTTTATATGTTATCTCTTATCATAAATTTGAATCAAAAGGGAGCAAATGCCCTCTAAACCCTGTCAATGCCCAAACAAACGTGGAATAAATTTCATGTTAATAGAGTATGTGCATGTGATGTCACACGTACTTAGCTATGTACCCCATGGGTACCAGAAGTAACTTTTGACGTAATAATCACTGTACACGAATTACGCTTATTGACTAAGTGAAAAGCAAACAGACACTTTCAGCAGGGATGGCAACCCCTGCTTTCAGCTAGTAATTAAAACAAAATAGAAAATGTAGAAAAAATCTATTTTCAAATGCAAAACAACCAGAAATTAATGTTTTTTTATTTTAGCAATGTTCAGTTTTGATATGAAAGAATACCAACACATGGAGGCAAACCAAGAGCATATTTAACTGTGCGCCCTTTCTATATTTACCATTCCCTGAACAGTGATTGGATGACTTCCTGCTCAGTGCGCTAATGACGTCGGTGCATATATTCTATGCAGCACTGAATATGGGGGAATGGAATAATTACGGAGGATATGTCATCAATACAAATACTACGGAAGTGAGGATTGTATTTCTATATAATATTATTATCAATTTTCAAGGGCCAGACTAGAAAAGATACTTATTTCTGGTTCTTCATCTTCTTTCAGTTAGTTACCACATCACATGTTTATAGCTATTAGGTGTGTGTTCTATACTTGTTTCTTACTAAATGTTTATGAATATTCTACTGTGCAAACCTCTTGCTATAATTTATGTATACTGTTGTTGTAAACTGATCTGAAGATAAAAATAAATCAAATCAAATCAAATCTATAGGGCTCACCCAAAATAAAAAAAAACTATAGGGGCACTATTGTTACGGTTAATAGGTGTAAAACATGATTTTTTGTGACTTAGACAAAAGTTGCACATACTAAAAACAGAAATGTAATTATTATCCGATTTGTAATGATATTTCAGACAAAAGAAAAAAGTCCCCCACCCCGTAATGGCTGAAAACGAGGTATTTTTGTGAAAACAATTAGGCCTTAACATTATGCTATGAAAGTACCTATTGCGTGAAAATTGGCATTTTTGCATAATAGGTACTTTTACATCATGACAAACCGGACAATAATTAGATTTCTGGGAGTTTTTAGTCAGTTAAGGTATGTGGAATTTTGGTTGAAATCACAAAAAATTGTGTTTTCTCCTATTGACTGTAATGATAAGTGCCCCTATAGATTTTACTTTGGGTGAGCCGAATAGTTTTAAATGTGTATGGTTTCTTGATTTGTGGGAATTTAAGAGAACAACCAAAGCTAGGGATAATATGGTTACCCCAAAAATTATCGGATAGTCGCTTTCAGTTGTTTATAGGCCAAAATAAAATACATGTAAGTTTCTCAATGCCCAATGACCAGCAGATAGAAGGGCTGACCTTATTAATTTTATTGCCATTTTCAAATTTAAAAAAATGGAAAATAAAAAGGCTTACTTCATTTTACAAATCTTGAATACAATTCCCAAATTCTGTCAGGTTCCCTGATAGCAAATAGTGTTATCAAAGGGACTGATTTTCACTCATTTATCTTGCATTATGTATAAAAGCAGGTCAATTTTAATTATAACACAATATTTTTCTCCCGCCTTCTGACAAAAGTTTTTGGGAAATAAATCAGACCAAACAAATTTCATTTTGACCTACAGTATCCCATGTTACTCCAAATTGTCCTTGGCCCAGTCATTAGCAGTATATTTCAAACTGTTTATTTACCTGATACTGTGAAGGGTGCCATCAATCCCACCCCTGTTGTCATCACTGAATCCAGTAAAGAGGTCATTGTTCTCAATATATTGGAGATCCTCTGCTTCAATGGGTGAGTTGGTCAGATACACAGTGACCATAGGCTGTTCAGCATTGTCTCTCGAAAATCTGAACAGAAAGATATAGTATACAAAGGTATATGAATGGGTGGAAGCAGCATAAGCTAAATTTGTAACAAATACACACAAAACTATGCAACAAAAATCTGTCAAATTCAGTTCAAAGTTGACCACTTTAAAGCATTTGAATTTGAAGGTTTAAATGACAATTTAAAACGAATTTGTGAAGTATAAACAGGCTTTTATTTCTTTTCTAAATCCACTGATCTTTAAATCCTGAAATTAGTTGATTCTGGTAAAGGATACGACCAGCTTGGTCCCTCCTATTGGCCAAATATGTCAACCTTCACCATCACTGAGAATGGAGTAATAGGAAGACCCTAAAGAACAGTAAGCTGCACAAAGCTATAGGACCAGACATCCTACCTGCTTGCTTCCTTAAGGCCTGCACTGATGAGCTTTCACCTGACCTTTTTCTGCTCTTCCAGCCTTCATTGCACAGGAAAAGGTACCTCTTGGCTGGAAAGATGCATGTGTAACGCCTCTCTTCAAGAAAGGTGACCATGACACTGCCTCCAGCTATCACCTGCTATCACTTACTTCAATCTGTTGTAAAGTCTTAAAACACATCATATGTAGTGCCACAATAAAACATCTTGAGAGCAACAAGATTATGTCTATAACTTCCAACATGAATTCAGAAAACTTTGATCTTGCGAGACATCGCTAATTCTCACCAGCTCCGATTTAGCTGAAGGACTTAACCAAGGAGCTAACATTGACGCCATCCTTCTCAACCTTAGCAAGGCTTTTGACGAAGCCCTCCATGAAAAGAAACTTCACAAGATGTCTCACTATGGCTTAGACGATCAGGCTGTTGCTTGGCTTCAGGGCATTCTCTCTAAGCATAGTAAGTTGTCCTTGAAGGTGAAACTTCTGACCAAGTTTTTGTCACTTCCAGAGTGCCCAAGGCACTGGGTAAGGACCAGCTTTGTTTTTAATATACATGTATGACTTGCCTGAAGCAGTTTCATCTCAAGCCCACCTCTTTGCTGACGATTGCTTGCTGTATAGAGAGATTAAGTCCCAACCTGATCATGAAAAACTGCAACAAGATCTAGATGCCCTCCAGAAGTGGGAAGATGACTGGTTATTGTCATTCAACCCTACTTAGTGTGAGGTACTGCATGTTCCAAAAATAAATCTGCAGCCCGCTAAATATAGAACATCCATAATGAATCTCTAAAAGCTGTTGAGAACACAAAGTACCTCGGGCTAAAGATCAAGAAGAGTCTCTCCAGGAACCACATATAAACACCACCACCAAAAAATCCAACTCAAGTGTCGGTTTCCTGCAAAGAACAATGATCGCGAGGGCTCACCCAAGATCAAGAAGCAGGCATACATCACCCTCATCAGGCCAACCTTTGAGTATACAGCCACAGTATGGGACACCCCTAAAGATGCTTCCAAAGGGAATAAGCACAAATTTAAAGCTGTTCAACACTGTGCAGCCCGTTTCATTTGCTCGAACTGGGGTCAGCGCAGTAGTCCTTCTACCACGTTGGTTTTCTGCAACTTGCCAACTTTAGAAAGGATTATCTCAAGATAGTTCATTAAATTTCTGCCATCCCAACAACCTAACTCAAGTGGCGCTACAAAAACGCCACCCTTAATGCTTTGTAATTCAATGCTTTGTAATTCTTTATTCCAGGATAGATGCACACCTGTGGTCCTTCTTTCCCACCACCATTTATGTTATGGAACCCCCTGAGGCTATTGTGCTCTCTCCATCAACGGACACCTTCCATTCCAGCCTCGGCCAGTGGATGCTGCTTCCTTCTCCAGCAGCCCACTACACAGCCGTTAGGAATTCCTGTTTTTTAACTGAAATTTACTTCAACATTTATAACGGCACATGCAGACATGTTCTTCCTTTGGAGCTCATGCTAGCTGCACCGCACGCACCCATCAGAATGTAATACCTATTAGTAGGGTTTGTATTTCACCAGGAGAAGAAAAAGACCAGAAAGACTGATAATGAAAGAAGACAGAATTCCTCTCCTTAAAGTAGGTTACCTTGAAAATCCCAGAAAAATGGGAATATAAAATTGCTTGGTCGAGCACAAAAATATAATATTTTAATTGCTCTATTTAAGAACACAAAGGGAAACCCATTATAAACTAAAATACTTTATTCCTTTTGATAGTAACACCCATCATGCCTTCATGTAGAATAGCAAATCGTCTTGTCACCCCCCCCTCCTCCCGATCTTTCTTTTCTCTCTTTCGCTCCCCCCTTCAACAGTGACTGATAAGTAATATCTGTTAAATCAATTTAAAGTGCATGTTTACTATACATATGTGTTCTAGGTATCTTATTGTTGAACTACTAACAGGATTAACAAGAAAGTGCTATAAACACTATGAAGATGTTCTGGAGTTTCCAATGTAATTTTGGATGCCTTGTTTTATTCTATAAGAATTAAACCAACCTTCAAAATTATCAAAAAACATATATATGTCCCCCCCGGAAAATTACAATCTATTCGGCAGGAAATACATATCGACTTTCATTATCAATTTTCTGGTGGCGCCAATTAGGGCAGCAGCCATTTTGACCAATATCTTGGATGGTGTAAGCAGCCTAAGCATAATTAAATCCTCGTAAATGACATTCATAACTATCAAAAATAAAATTAAGTTATCTGGGATCAAATACTTCAAAAGGGTCCTTTAATCATTGTGTGACGACAATTTTGGCTGCCATCTTGGATTTCTCTAAATTTTCAGAGGGTGTCAGGGTGACAACTTTTAGATCTATAAGTTACACCCTAAACAAATTAAAATCCGCTGAAAACAATTTTACACCACATTTTTTAAGGATCATCCCTATATCCCAACTAAGATCCTATTTTCCTAGGCGTTCAACACAGCGGCAGAAGTTTTGGTCCCCATCTTGGATAGTGTAAGCAGCCCTAGCATCATGGAATACCACATTGACATTTTAGTCCCCAAAACAATAAAATTAGGGCCTATCTGGGATAGAATTCTTTAAAAGGAACCTACAAGATCACAATTTTGAGTAATTACAGTATGGTGGCAGCCATTTTGTCCACCATCTTGTATTTCTCAGATTCCTCTACAATGTAAGATTCACACCCACCATAACCTTTAATCTACACCCCTTAGGGCTTCAAAATCCACTAAAAACAATTGTGCACTACATGTTTCCAGGTTCAACCCTTTTTCCTCCAGACTAATAATGAAGAACTTCAGCAATTAGAAATATCTTTTTCTTAACATTACACTTTTTAAACAAAAGCAAAGATAAAAAGTCGGCAAGAAGCCACGGTTTGAGCTGGTATTTTTCAGAGTGTGCAATATAGTATTGGCTCCGATTTTTTTAAAGTTCGTCCACATGTTATTCATTTTAAAAGCATAACGTATTGTGCGGTAAGGTATCAATGCTGGACAATAAGGGCATTTGCTTGAATTTCATAAAAGCATTTATAATAGAGTAAGTCTTATTGTTAGTGTATAATTTGAGCCTTATTGCTGAGTTTTGAACATTAAAATGTTCAGAAAATGAAATACCTCAACTCTCTTGTTCTCAAAATTTTTGATCAGTGCTTACATATTATTAACACTAGTTCCTTTAAGAAAACTTTCTGACCTTTTGTACCCGACTTAGTCCTAGTTCACACTGTAAAATCATTTGGATATAATTCATAGATAATTCACCTTGCTTCCCCGTTTCTGCCACAATCCAAAACGAGTTCCGTCAAATTTTGCAATGAGAACATTGCTGGATTTTCTTGTATCTTCCATGCCAACGCATCTCGAATGTTTGGTCGAAGTATGTTCACAAGCTTAGCCATGTCCTCTTCAGTTTGCTGATTAAATATGTGCAAACCTTCTCTCGTCAGGGTAAAGTTCTGACAATATCCCTGAGCATCCTTTGAAGAAATGAGGAGGCTAAGGTCAATAACTTGCATATACCAAACCTGAGAAAAATATTACTTGACGTATTCATGAGTAGTTTTGCTGATTATTTCGGAGGGTGCCTTCAACTCCCACCTCATAAAGAGATATACTTCAAGTGACTGTTTTAGCACTTCTCACAACCACCATCTTATACCCCCTCCAAAAAACTGAAATCATGTACAACCACCCCTACTTTCTCTTTTTTTTTCTTTTCCTCTCTCATTCTCTTTTCTTTTCCACCCCATATATCCACTTCCCCTTTCTGTCTCCGTCCCATCTTCACTTGCACCCTTCCCTGCACTTTCCATTTGCTTTACACAACTTCTAATAAAAGATATTAATGCAGACCAAGTAATAAGATACAGCCAGAAAATGACTTCCGTGACCCTCTCATTCAATTTCTTCCACCTCTAATAAAAGATATTAATGCAGACCAAGTACGAAGATACAGTCAGAAAATGACTGTCCCGACCTTCCTATTCAATTTCTTCCACCTCTAATAAAAGATATTAATGCAGACCAAGTACGAACATACAGCCAGAAAATGACTTCCGTGACCTTCTCATTCAATTTCTTCCACCTCTAATAAAAGATATTAATGCAGACCAAGTTCGAAGATACAGCTAGAAAATGACTGTCCCTGACCTTCCCATTTAATTTCTGCCACCTCTAATAAAAGATATTAATGCAGACCAAGTAAGAAGATACAGCCAGAAAATGACAGTCCCTGACCTTCCCATTCAATTTCTTCCACCTCTAATAAAAGATATCAATGCAGACCAAGTAAGAAGATACAGCCAGAAAATTACTGTCCCTGACCTTCCCATTCAATTTCTTCCACCTCTAATAAAAGATATTAATGCAGACCAAGTACAAAGATACAGCCAGAAAATAACTGTCCCTGACCTTCCCATTCAATTTCTTCCACCTCTAATAAAAGATATTAATGCAGACCAAGTAAGAAAATACAACCAGAAAATGACTGTCCCTGACCTTCCCATTCAATTTCTTCCACCTCTAATAAAAGATATCAATGCAGACCAAGTACAAAGATACAGCCAGAAAATGACTGCCCCTGACCTTCCCATTCAATTTCTGCCACCTCTAATAAAAGATATTAATGCACACCAAGTAAGAAGATACAGCCAGAAAATGACTGTCCCTGACCTCCCCATTCAATTTCTTCCACCTCTAATAAAAGATATTAATGCAGACCAAGTAAGAAGATACAGCCAGAAAATGACTGTCCCAACCTTCCCATTCAATTTCTTGCACCTCTAATAAAAGATATTAATGCAGACCAAGTACAAAGATACAGCCAGAAAATGACTGTCCCTGACCTTCCCATTCAATTTCTTCCACCTCTAATAAAAGATATTAATGCACACCAAGTAAGAAGATACAGCCAGAAAATTACTGTCCCTTACCTTCCCATTTAATTTCTGCCACCTCTAATAAAAGATATTAATGCAGACCAAGTAAGAAGATACAGCCAGAAAATGACTGTCCCTGACCTTCCCATTTAATTTCTTCCACCTCTAATAAAAGATATTAATGCAGATCAAGTAAGAAGATACAGCCAGAAAATGACTGTCCCAACCTTCCCATTCAATTTCTGCCACCTCTAATAAAAGATATTAATGCAGACCAAGTAAGAAGATACAGCCAGAAAATGACTGTCCCTAACCCCACCATTCAATTTCTTACACCTCTAATAAAAGATATTAATGCAGACCAAGTACAAAGATACAGCCAAAAAATGACTGTCCCTGACCTTCCCATTCAATTTCTTCCACCTCTAATAAAAGATATTAATGCAGACCAAGTAAGAAAATACAACCAGAAAATGACTGTGCCTAAGCTTCCCATTCAATTTCTTGCACCTCTAATAAAAGATATTAATGCAGACCAAGTAAAAAGATACAGCCAGAAAATTACTGTCCCTGACCTTCCCTTTCAATTTCTTCCGCCTCTAATAAAAGACATTAATGCAGACCAAATAAGAAGATACAGCCAGAAAATGACTGTCCTGACCCTCCCATTCAATTGCTTGCACCTCTAATAAAAGATATTAATGCAGACCAAGTAAGAAGATACAGCCAGAAAATGACTGTCCCTGACCTTCCCTTTCAATTTCTTGCACCTCTAATAAAAGATATTAATGCAGACCAAGTAAGAAGATACAGCCAGAAAATGACTTTCCCTAACCTTGCCAATCAATTTCTCCCACCTGTAATTAAAGATATTAATGCAGAACAAGTAAGAAGATACAGCCAAAAAATGACTTTCCCTAAGCCTCCCATTCACCTCTAATAAAAGATATTAATGCAGACAAAGTAAGAAAATACAGCCAGAAAATGACTGCCCTGACCTTCCCACTCAAATTCTTCCATTGTAAACCACCACAATGGTTTCATTTAAAACACCCCTCCCAAATAAATATTCAATGGCATTAGTTTGACATGTATTTTTTTTTATACTTTGATCAAATTTTTTATAGAATACTTCACACAACTGGAATGGATAAATTAAAAGTCAAGACAAAGAGATGAACAGACTAATTAATACTCAAGGTGCTACTAACATTCCGATTCACTAAATCATAATGAATAAAATAAACATCTATCTTTGATCAAAAGAACTGACAACTTACAGATGGCAACACAAAGACCACATTGCCCTTAATGTCCATACACATACTAGTGGTCACATTTTTGGGCGGAGATGTCCAAACCTCAAACTGACTGGTATCAAGCTGTTCTGATTCAAGGTACGAGTCAAGTTCCAGGTCCAAATCATCGGTCATTATGGTGTTCAAAGAGGCGGTGTTGGAGGGCATAAGTTCCACAACACCATATGAGAGATCAGGTGACTTGTACTGCATACCATCACCATGCTGGTGCCAGGGACTACCACCCTCTGGTGATGCACTGGCAGACACCTGGGGATTGTAGATGGCATTCAATTTTGAGGTACAAATCTGCTGAAATTGTTCGAGACTGGCATCCCCGAGAAATCTGAAAGAATTAAAGGGTAATCATATTTGTCAAAGCTATGACATGAATTCGCATACAGCTTTCACATCAATCTACTCTGTATATCTGAATATCATACATGGTAAAGGCATGGGCAGGATTTGCCTACCGAAAGTGGGCGGGGGGAGGGGAGTCACAAAATTAAATTTGCATACCAAAAGTGTTGGGAAAATTACGCTAAGATACAAAAAATAATCACCATAAAAAAGATCTATTTTTTAGAATTAGCCTATGCGTGTACGTATACAACTGTATTGGGGGTTTCCAGAAATGCCGCTTGTGTCTTATGAAGTTATTTCACATTGTCACTTGCGTTCAGCCATACTAAAGTTTCTCTATACATATCAAAAAGTGAAGCTCTTGAAAGGCTGAATATCAAAAGTTGAAAACGTATACATACTGTGAATTAGGTATACAATATCAAACTCTTTCAAGTGCAAAACAGGTATTGAATATATCAGGCAGAACCAATATTTGAAAGACTTTGACAAAATGATTACTACTTTTGTTAACATAAATGATGATTTACTTTCTTTCATAATTGCTAGCTATGTAAACAATGGAGGCACATACTCGTCTCAGCCTCTCTCACGCACGTACGTCAAAGGTTACCACAACAGCAGTTCTGCAACACTTACCCTAACATTTTTGTGTATAAATCTGGAATGATTTTCATGGCATTTGAAACAAGCATCTTCAAAAGCTTCTCATCAATCCTAGATTTCTCATCACCAGCCTCAGAATGGTGAACAACTGTTACATCTTTCTGAGGTACCCCCTCCATGCCCATAAATTTGCACAGATGATCAAAGCCACTGATTGCTTCCTGATTCTGTGTTATCAATTCCATAGCAACCTAAAATGAAACATGTACTTTTTAAGGATTATTTCAGCGGTCAGGCAAGTTTACCTTATATGAAAAAGGACTTCAAAAGAAACAAAATAGTGCAGAAAGCATTTAAAATATCTTATTCCGTTAAAGGATTACTTCAGGGGACAAGCAAGTCTATCTTATATGAAACAGGACTTCAAAAGAAACAAAGTTTTGAAGAAAGCATTCAAAATTCTTATTCCGTTAAGGAGATATCTAAGTTTAAAGTTTGGTATCAATTGTGTAGAAACGACTAAAATAAGACTAGTTGTGATGTCATAGCCACAGATTTCTCAATGTCTTTATGTATTCTATCATATTTTTTCCTGCAATTTTGTGGCATAAATTCATGGGATATGTCATAAAAAGTAGTATAACTGAATCTATGAAGGGTAATTATAATATACCACCTGAGGAAAGTTTGTGAAAAATAGTTTAAATAGTGAAAAATTAAATAAATGTTTTTCAAAATACATTAACAATTTGTTAAGAATGTGAGGATGAAGATGCCAACTTTCCATAGTAGATGGAAAGATATTAAATAAGATTGACTTATTTGACCCCTGAACTTGCTTGACCCTTAAACTAATTTTTTAATGAAGGAAACCTTATTGAATGATGCAATACTGAAAGATTAAATGAATTAAAACAATCATCTGCATAAGAATGAGTAACATTTGACTCTTGTTTAGGTAGATACAGTAGTTTAGGTATTTTACACCTCTTTCACAACAGCTACGGTTAAATAGACATGTCCACAGCCATCTGATAAACCAGGTGTGAAACACTGGTGCATGAAGACCCACCATGGATTAAACCCGGGACCTCTAGCTCTTGCCAAGCTGATGCTATGACCACTAGACTACGGAGGTCCAGATGGGTAACAATGGACTAATGTAACAACTAATTAAGTATTTGATTCATGTACAGCAAATTACCAATTAACAATATTTAACCAATGCAAAAAAAATGAAACTGATGTACAACAACTGGTTGAAACTAAATCACTGGAGTATTTCACTTGCCTGGGTTACAAGAACAAGTAATGTGATTAAACAAAGAATTATCTTATTCCTCAACATTAAGGAACAGACTCATTTTTGGAAGCATGATCCATATGAACAACCGTAAAGATTTATGGATAGGTAGTAACAACCTGAACTAAATTGGCAAGATTATATAGTACAAACCATGAATATAGCTAAAAGTTTGAATGGTGACAAATTGACCATTTTGATTTTTAGGGCCTGATTATAATAAATCATGCAAATTGTCACTTAATAAAGTTTTGTCATCACAAAGAGAAAATCTATGAATCTTCTTATGTTAACTTTTTTCATTCCTTCACCAACATTCTTTGAATGGGGGCATGGGGCGGCACATGCCCCCCCCCCCATGTCTGAAATGTCAAAAATTATTTTGTCCAAAATGATTATTTTTGACCTTTTTAATGGAAGGGGGTGGGGTGTCTGTATCATTGTAAAATTATATGCTGCTATATTAGACTGTACCATATATTGATTGAGGTGCAAATTTGGTACTTAAAAAACCTGTGTAGTGCACACATTCAGAGGTCTTTTGCAGACATCTAAAACCAAGGTTTCCACCCACCAGAGCTTTGTCCCTGGACCCCACAAGGGGGCCCTAAGGTGGGCCTCTTGGCCTCATGCCAAAAAGGCTTCTGCCTCCAATATAGAACCCCTGACCACGCCACTGATCATGCACCTACACATGTCCATTCACTTTTAAACAAACTTTACCTTTATATCAAAGATATTCTCAAGTTGTAACCCATAATTACTGAACAACATATGTCCGATAGCTTCACAATCAAACACCACCTGAAAAAAAAAGAATGTAGGTAATTGGTCATATCATGTTCAAATTCAAGGAATAATAATAAAGACATAAGTATATTCATCCCTTCCAACAAAGATATTAAGGGACACGTATCCTAATGCCTCTCAACACCTGTAAATGCTGAGGATTTGAAAGAATAATCTATTTTCTTTAACATTTGACAACATATGAAGAGAGGGGTTACACAAAGCTAAATCAAAAATAAGATATATCAAAACTTCTTTCCCCATTAAAATGTCTGGAGTCAAAAACAAAGGACAACAATCAACCAGCAAAGGCATTAATCAATAGCAGCATATTGTTGGGAGTAATTACAACAATGTATTAACTGATAACATTTGTTTCTTTTTACTTCATAAACTTATAAATATTTGATTTTCTCCAGTATATGACAGAGGTGAGAGTCTATACAAGTGATCATACAAACTTTTAAAACTCTTTCATTCTGTAACAGTGACCAAATCAAAGGATAGAACACTGGTTCGCCATTTGCAGCATCCGCAGAAGTCAGCTTGATCAGCTCCAGCACGAAGCTTTCCCCTTCCCACATGGAAACGACAAGAATATCTTTGCTGTAAGTCAAAGCAACGATGGGATATTCGTACTGCTCAAACATCTGGTTGACGATGGCTGAGAGTAGTGGTGCTGTCGAAACGACTCTAACGGTGGTGGATCCCTGCGTGGTACTTCCTGGAAAAGTTGCCGGTGTTTCTGATGGAGACAGGTGGCCATTTGATATTTCTGGATTTGGTTCATCCATGCACATCATTTGACACAGGCTTCTCAACCACTGATTTCTGATTAGCATCAGATACTGTCCATTTCCAAGATGTACCCTCCACAATCACACCTGAAATGACCATGTCAATAGTACTATGAGATAATAGTTTATGTTTGTGATTCTGCTTGTTGATCAAATTAATAATTTAAAACAACACAGCTTTAGTTGAACCTCTCATGAAAAGCTGAGTAGACTGAAGCAAGTGAAATAAAGAGTGAAGGACATGAAAGAGGACTCATGTCAAGAACCTGTACCTTGTGAATATTACCCACCAGGTAATTTAAGCTTCTCTTGTTTGAAAATTACAATATCTTTGGCATGACTTTTAATTTTAACTTTTTCCTAATATTTTGTAATAAATTATCTGAACATGTAAGCTTGGTATCTTCAATCAGCACTAACTCTAAGGAAAGAATATGTGATAAGCATAAATCTTTTCAAACTGGTTTTAGCCAAACATGATGTTTTTAGTACTTTGCCCAAATAACTGCTGGGAAATTCTCCCTTTGTTACCCAATCAATCAGCTGAAATTGCTGGAGGAAATATTGTAAACAACAATCCGCATGCATATTACCTTCATGTATAACGCACATATGATTAGTGTCTGAAAGCATTTTTCTATTACGTTTGGTCCCATAATGTATGTGAATTTAATTAAACAGACAAGCAAGAATCCCTCAGTATTTGACTGGTCGATAAGATTACCCCAGTAAACCAATGGTCTATTATAGACACATAAATTTTGACAAAGTGACATTATTTAAATAAATTTTCTGGAAATTGCTGATTCAGATTTGAAAAGGACTATAGTAGACATGCCCCACTAAAAATTCACAAATGCTAATAAACTCAAACTCACAGAGGTTTGTGTCCTTGCTGAGGGCTAGCATCAAAGGATGGTCCCTCTTCACATTGAGCTCAATCAAGTTTGCTTCCATGGTGTAATCCTGCAAATCATCATAGTCGGGCAGTATGTACAAATGAGAGCAGTTCTTCAAAGACGTCAATATATCTGTAAATTTTGCCCCAAATCTCATTTTCTCCTCCTCGGTCAACTCCATCCTGACAAAATTAATCACCTGCTCCAACTTACACCCCGTATCCGATAAATTCACAAAGTACGTCACTTTGTGAACAGCAGACACTAATGTGTCATTCTTTGTTTTAAAGAATGTGGAGAAGCGAAGAATCCTCAGCCCAGGTTTCACAGGGGTATGAGCCTTGCTTACAGCGGGTAGATGAAAAAAGTGTGGATAATCCATCAGGAGGTTCAACAACCCAGTATGACCTTTACCAATACTATCCTTCTCTGCAGAGCTAGCAATCTCTTTAAACATTGTGTTGAGCTGCTGAAGAGTGCATTGATGATTATTAGCAGTTTGCTGAAGACTAATTTGCAGCACAAACTGTAGCTTGAGCAGTAACATGTGGTCTACAGATGTATCAGTGATGAAATCATCAGTACAATGAAGATTCATTGAGGCATGAGCAGATTCCATAAAGACCTGTCTAACGTCATCAACTTCTCCACATCCTCGTACCTTTTTCTTGTACTCTTTACTAAATACTTCCCAGCTCATTGGGAATTTCAGCACCTGTTTCGCAACCCCCAAATTGACTTCTTGTAGATCACGAAGCTCTGTTGAAATAAGAAATGAAACTGCTAACAGTTTAAAGAAGAAACAATATGCATCTAAACACATAGAAGTGCATCTAAACACATAGAAGTGCATCTAAACACATAGAAGTGCATCTAAACACATAGAAGTTCATCTAAACACATAGAAGTGCATCTAAACACATAGAAGTGCATCTAAACACATAGAAGTGCATCTAAACACATAGAAGTGCATCTAAACACATAGAAGTGCATCTAAACACATAGAAGTGCATCTAAACACATAGAAGTGCATCTAAACACATAGAAGTGCATCTAAACACATAGAAGTGCATCTAAACACATAGAAGTGCATCTAAACACATAGAAGTGCATCCAATCACATAGAAGTGAATCTAAACACATAGAAGTGCATCTAACACATAGAAGTGCATAAACACATAGAAGTGCATATAAACACATAAAAGTGCATATAAACACATAAAAGTGCATCTAAACACATAGAAGTGCATCTAAACACATAGAAGTGCATCTAAACACATAAAAGTGCATACAAACACTAGAGCTGTGACCGTTTAGCATGTACACGCTCACAAAAATTTTGTAAACGTTTAATAAATACTTCATTGAGAGAAATCGTTTTTCATACATAGTGTCTTTCCATTAAAAATCAATATTCATGATTCAAATCAAACACAAATTCGGCTGACAAAATTCCAATCAATGACTTTTTACAAACTGTAAACCCGATTAGCATAATCCTTTTTGAATGTGCGAATCACAAATGCGCAGTAATCACCATTGAATGGGGATATTATACACTTCAATTTTGCCGAAATCTGAGTAATCTAACTTGTAAAATGCACCACAAATGTGCAGCAGTAAACAGTAAAACTAACAATAGGCCTAACGTGAGCCAAAAGGCTTTAAATCCCACGCAATCAAGGCCCGTTTTACAAACTGTTAAATCGACCAAAAAACACTTAAAAAATACTTGAATCGTGACAATCAGTACATTTACATGCAATTATTACCTGATGAGTCAAATAAATTTTGCAAGAAAAAAAAATATTGCATAATAAACAAACAGAAAAAGGTTTTCAAACAGCTGAAATTCTACATGCATCTGAAAGATAGCGGCCATTTTTTCTCAGAGGACTGATATTTCAGAACTCTCTGGTTGTGGTGGCGTAGTTTTGAAATGTTTCTACGGGATGTATATCATAGGAGAATGCAAGATTTTCACAGGCGAACTTTAAAAGGCGTAACGAATAGGACAAAAAAGTTACGCAATGTTGAGTTTAAATGACATTAAAAGGAAGTTATCTGTTCTTTCTAAACTGAATTTCTATGCACATTTTCCATAAAAATGATGATTTATACTGTAGAAGTAAACTTCTTACGATTTGGAAAGCAAAACTCGGCGTCTATTTGGACAATAGAGTCAGTGTTTTTGCCATTTTTTTTTAATTCGCCTCCTAGTTTTGGAGCAATTTTGGTGTATTTCCGAAAATTACGATACATGCTCGCTTTTTTTGGCGTGTACACGTTTACAAAAATCCCTAAACGCTCACAGCTCTAATAAACACATAAAAGTGCATATAAATACAAAGAAGTGAATCTAAACACATACAACAAACAAAGTCATATGTGCCAAAAGAGGTTATTTATGAACGGTAATTGTTTGGTGCTTGGTTTGCGGGCAAATTGTTTGTTTGATGATGGCTTAACGGCACCACAACAACTAAGGTCAAATTGTGCCTGAGAGGTCAGATCATTCTAGAGGTAGAATGTAAAGGAAACAGGGGGAGAATGAGAGAAATTTAAGGACAAAAGGTCAGAAAGCTGTGATTAGGTGTTGTGGTAGAGATGTGAAAAGAGATGTTTTAAGTCTTGTGGTAGTGCAATGAGGTTATAGTTAATGATTGTGCTAAAACAAAGAGAGATGTTTTAAGAGAAAGCCATCAGGTTCGACTCCCGCCACAAGCGCTGCGTTGCTCATCCATCAAAAGGGAGATAAGCACCCGCCTAATGGGTTATCTTGGCTTGATTAGGAATATAACTTCTTTAATTTAACTTGAAACCAGAACCAAAAGGTTTTGTGGTTCCGATGTTTTTTCGTTTTTTTCATAAGCTGATTGATTTGCAAAATTTGTATTTATGACTTGTCTTTCTCCTTAAAAAATTTGTTCCAGCAAATCATAGCCACAAACTTAATGCAGCAAATGAGACCATTCATCTTAATTAAAATAACCACACAATAAAGACTTCCATCCTTTGCTAATATGATACTCAACACCAACTTTCATAACAACCCACGAACAAATGGAGAACTACAATGGAGCCATTGATAAGGGAAATTGGATCCTAGTTGCTTGTGGTTTTCAGAATAAAGAAAATAAACAGGAAAAGTCTGACCCAACCTGCTTATATATCAGGTCAGGTCTGACTGTTTGAAACTTAAGGAGCATAACAACTAATGTTAACATGCCTGTTATTGCATGTCATAAAATATCTGTTCTATGATATTTATTTATAAGCCACACCCACCATGCAGATCAATAAAAATGTTGACAACATTAGCATTTGCACAATAATTACAACATTATCATAGCAAGTATGATGCAAAAATGGTTGTTCATTTATTCTATTTCAAGAATTTGTCAGTAAGCCCCGCCCACTTATTACTATTAATGACATCACTATCACAACATTAAAACATGTTACAGACCATTATCCATCTGTGTACCTGATATGGCATCTGATACATTGTTCATGAGATACAGTATGGTGTTTGAATAGTGTTTACATCATTTAGCACTTTCACATTAAGCCACACCCACCATGCATATTAATGACATCTACTGATAACATAAGCATGAACACAATAACCAACAAAATTATCATGCCCAATATGATGCAAAACATCCATTGCTCATTTATCACTTTTTCAAAATTTTCACTTTAAACCCCACCCACTTATTAGTATGCAAGATATCACCACCAAAAACAATTGGTTCACATTTACAGACCATGGGCTATCTGTGTAACAAATATGACATGAATCCAGTTTACAGTACCATTCTTGAAATACTGTGTTTAGAAGTTTTTTTCAGCAAAATCATATGAAGCCCCGCCCACTACGCATATAATACTGATATTTAATGTTTTTAAATCATGAACATGTACACACCAGCTAACATCATAATGATCCAAAATATGAAACAAAACAGACATGTGATTGTTAAAATAAGAAAATATCAAGATTTGTACATTAAAACCCACCTACTCATCATTAACATGCATGATATCCCCACTAAAAAAAGTAATAGGGCACATCTACAGACCATGGGCTATCTGTGTACCAGATATGAACTGAATCTCATGTACGGTTCTTGAAATACTATGTTTACAAGCTCTTTTCAAGAAAATCATGTGAAGCCCCACCCACTATGCATATTAATGAAATTCAATGTTTTTATATCATAAACATGTACACACCAGCTAACATCATAATTACACCCAATATGAAACAAAACAGACATGAGGTTGTTAAAATATGAACAGTTCCAGATTTTTACATTAAACCCCACCTACTCATTATTATGCATGACATCACTATCAAAAACAATAGGGAACATCTACGGACCATGGGCTATCTATGTACTGAATATAAAATGAATCCAGTTTACTGCTCTTAAGATACCGTGTTTACAAGCTGTTTTTAGCAAAATCATATTAAGCCCCGCCTACTACGCATACTAATGAAATTCAATGTTTTTACATCATAAAAATGTACAATCAGCTAACATCAAATTTACACTAAATATGAAAGGATATGCGGTTCTTAAAATATGAACATTTCAAGATTTCTACATTATGCCCTGCCTACTCATTTATATGCATGACATCACCATCAAAAACAATGGGGCATATCTAAGGTCCATGGGCTATCTGTGTAGCACATATGACATGAATACAGTTTACCGTTCTTGAGATATCGCGCTTATCATGTTTAATTACGTCACATACACATACATACATACACACACACGCCATCATGACCGCATAGGTTCCTGATGCTATCGCATCGGAACCACAAAAACAATTTTTTTCATAAAAGGTATAACATTACCTCCATAGCCTCCAGAGTCATGCATATCACCTTTTCGTTTTAGCGTTATATCTCTCTCATCTGCTGACAAATGCATGTCAGAGAATTTCTTGAGTGACTGTAAAAGCTCCGCCTTTGTATTTCCAATCTTTTTTTCATCCTCTGAGCACAACCGAGTTTTAACGAAAGTAAGTAGTTGCTTCACCTCACACTGGCCTCCACATAAGTTGACATAGTACGACACCTTATGAGCCGCCGACAAAACAGCATCCGATTTCTCTCGCACGAAAAAGGACCGAAACCGTAGAGCTTTTTTTCCTGAGTTAACCTTTGACTGATCCGTACATTTCCTGGGAACTGCAAATAGTTCTGGAAAAGACTGCAAAAGTTGGATAAAATCCTCGGTCGTATTTCCAACACATTCTCTTTCGTTTGTGTTTGCAATTGCGTTAAAGTAGCCGCGCAAGGTTTCAACCTGCGTCATGAAGTACCTCATCCAGTACCAGGTCTGCAGGATCAACTGGAGCTTCAGAAGGGTGATGTGGAATGGGGATTTAATGGCAATAAAGTCAGGTGACAGACAAAAAAGGTTTTCCACACTACTTCTGTAGAAGCACTCCCTCAATTCTGGCCATCCTGTCCTGTGTGAAGTTTTTGAATGGAATATTTCATACAATTCAATCCAATCCAATGGCCTGCCCTTTTTAGACAGGATCTCAATCGCCACAGAGACATCCTTTTTTGAGAGAGTATGTGGTGCAACAACTTTACTTCCTGAAAGGGAACAATGAGTCAAAAAACATGAAATTCTTTTAAATGTAGTTACCTTGTAAGTTTTAAAGTATTTGACAAAACATGTATGCAACAAACTTAAGTATATATATTTTACTGACCCTACATTCAGCTACAGAATAGGGACTAAGCTCATCAAAATTCCCATGTAGATTATTCTTGTGTCAACAGTTTACTCCATACTGACACAATAGGTACTGTATGGTATCTCATTCCATATACATGTATACAAATACAATCAGCATTTCAACTTAATTTCGTCAGTTATCCTTGGCTGAAATCATGTTTATTAGGTAATTCATCATACTGTACATCAGATTAAGAATGCAGCACTTAAATTTTCATAATCAACCTAATTCATTGCAGAAAAAAATAATTCACAGCACCCTGGACAGTACATCATTGTTTCAAACGATCATATTGTCCAAAGTTCAATGGCTGTTCCTATGATTTCATTGTTTATAAATTAAACGTTTTAAACCTAAAAATTTCATTCATAATGTATGCAGTCGCATATAACAGATAAGTGATGCAAAAAATGAGTTTCAAATTATTATTTTAATTATTTTAATTATTTAAAAATATGAGTTTCGAATTATTGTAATGAAATTACAAATATCCAAATATGAGTCAATGGAGTACGTAGAACCCGTGTAAACAATATTACACTTTCACAGGACATGTACGTCCGTACAGCAAAAAAAATTATATAGAAACCACAAGTTTAAAGAGTGGGCAGCTGAGATCTTCACTTTTAATAATAACATCTCACAATATACAGTGGCTAGAGGAACTGAAAAGAAAACAAACTATGTACAGTTCGAATGCATACAGTACTTCCATATACAAAGTAAACACTTCAAAGAGCTTCATTCATATACTGTACTGTACAAACATTTTCACAATGTGATACGAGGTGTGCATATTAACACACTTGTCTACCAAAATGTTAAGTCATTTTAATACCAAACCAGTGAAGCAAAATGTTTATTGGTCATAAATAGGATGTTTATGAATCAAACTGTATATCAATATTCGTAGAGACTTTTAATTGCATGGATTAATACATTTGTACTTGTTCAGTGATATTTTGTGGTACTACTACCAAGTTCCCCCATAAAATTATTATGCACATATTTCTGATGTATACAATGCCATATCGGAATAGGTAGAGCAGGGACTTTGGGGGAATCTGACCTTTGTGAGGGCAATCTTGTCCATTCATTAGAACTGTAAATCAAAGACCCATGAAATAATTTTGATAGGAGTTGTAGAAGAAAGTAAAAAGAGAGGGCTGTCTCTAAATGTAAAAAAAACATAATGTATGGTGGTTTAAAAAAAAGCCATAAACCCATTATGTAGTATAGAAAGCAAAGGAGAAATAACTAAACAAGTACAACAGTTTAAGTACCTGGTCTACACATTAACATCAGATAGTCGAATGAAGTTAAAAATGCATTGTTATTGCCAAAGACATGTTTACAAAAATAAATTCAATTTTAAAGAACAGAAATATTGAATATACACAAAAGTCTGTGTCTTGAAGGCATATGTATGGTCTACTCTTCTCTATGGCTGTGAATGCTGGACAAATGCCAGTGACATCAAGAAAAGATTAGAAGACACAGAAATGTGGTTCATTAGGAGGATGTTGAAAATATCTTGGACAGAAAGGAAAACATATGATGATGTCCTGATAGCTTCAGGCATGGACAGAACCCTACTCAAATGCCATCAATGAGACAGATGGAATTTTTTGGTCATGTTTATCGGGAGGGTGGGATGGAACAGCTTGCAGTATGTGGGAAAGCTGAGGACAAAAGAAGCAGAATGCGAGTCATATATGTCCAAAGCTTATACAACTAGGCAACCAACAACTGCCTAAGTAACAATAAGTTTATGTGCTTAGCTCTAAACAGGAGTGACTGGAGGGCTAGATCGCCAATGTCTGTTCCAGACTCGGCACCTAGAGAGAGAGAAATCATGGGCATGTAGCAGTTTATATATATTGGTCAAAAGTAAATTACAATCTGAGCAGATTGGTTTTCAAACTTTCAAAATAGGACTTTGAGTTATGCCTGATCAAAGTTTCAACAATTTTTAATTATGCTAAATTTGTGATGTGTGACTGGACAAACATCTCAAATCTTATATACAGTAGTTCTTTTAATTTTTTTATTATATCTCAGTCACTGAAAATGATGGAAAAGTCTCTTCCTGCTAGAATTGCATTGGGGTGTGGTATAACTCAAAAACGTTTGGTCAGATTTAAATGCATCAATGCACAGAATTATGAAAGACGCTTTAAAAAAACAAAGGAATAATTAAAAGGAAAAAAAACCCTTGTCACTGTAAAAAAAGTACATAACAGCTTTGCATATTGATGCCCCAAGATGTCAAAATGCATAAATTGGTATTTATTTTAATTTTAAGTTATTTTGGTGAAATTTTTGTTATTTTCATGGTTTTTAATCGATTTTAAAGCAATTTGAGTATTCGGTCATCCAGGCATTTTATCAGTTATTTTTTTACGCATGCTAACTAACCAATAAGGGTTTCTGATTTTGTTATAATTCATGCTGTTATTTCCCCTCTTAATCAGGAAAATCAAATATTTTAAAAACTTTGGCATATATTCTTTATAATATTCTTTGATATTCTTTATAATATTAGGTCAAACTTTCATCCATAGGCGGCAGGGAAGTAAAGAATATTCTTGCCCAAAGTTGGCCATTGTAACGTTAGTGTCAATGGAGAGTAGGGTTTGTTTTCACCGACAACTCAATTGTGCACACATTGTGACGTCAGACCAAACACTCAAATTCAGTAATAATGCTGCCTCTACATCTCCATACATATACCTTTATTGACCCCGCTTACCGTAGCGGGGATATTTACGAGAGTTATACTTACCTCCCATGCTATAAATATGCAATTTTGGTCCAAAGACCCGATTCTAACGCACTTCTAACCGAACTAAAAACATAGTTACCAACCCAGCCCTCACCTCCATTATACCTCTAACATCCCTCACTTAACATTCCACCAAACCTGAACAAGAGGGATGCATGGAAGGTAAGTATAACTCTCGCAAATATCCCCGCTACAGTAAGTATATTGATATAAATATGCAATCAGATTGCAACCGAGGATTAAAAGAAAGGGAGTTCAGGTCAAAGCCCACACAAAAGGTTGGTCCTAATATTGACACTAGTTTTCCTACTTAAAGGACTAGTTTCCTTATTCTCTTAAGGATGAAAAACCTCTGTATACAAATTACTAAACAATAGTAAATTACTCCTAGTTACAGACAAGCCGAAAAAGTCACTACCCGTTAGCAGTAACTGAGGCAATCGCTGCATGAACATGACTTAGTATCTCAAAAAACATGCCAACAAAAAAGCGTTTGGACACGATATAAATATCATAGCAGTGTCTAAGATAATGCAATGAAACCCACCAAGTTCGTCCACAAGACAGAACTGATTAGAAATTCAAGTGAATGCCAGGGAATAAATGTGGCAGGCTTTTCCAAACGGCAGCACATATTATCCCGTTGTAAGGCAATGCCTCTTACTTGAGTGCACACCCTGGCTGTTCCAAGAACAACGCCAACCATTTTGAAAAATTGTTTTGGACAATCCATTGTGAAATAGTGTCTCGCAACACAGTACAATGAGATCTCCATAACGAAATGAAGAACGATGTTGTATCGCCGAGCAGCAGCTGCATACGTTTAATGCAATTATAAAGATTTCTGATGGTCTCCATGGTCCTGGGAAAGACGAATATGACCTTCTTTGACAAAATGCACCTCTGTGAAGTCCGCAGAAAGCACAAAACTCTTTCAAGCGTCAAGTCCCTCAGTGGGCACATGGGGGTGGCTTGAGCAGAGATTTCACCAATGTGCCCAGGACCATGGAGAAATTTTAATTAATAGGTTAATGTTTCGTTAATATACCACATATACTATATGGGCCGTTAACCTTGACGTTGATTATTAACCTTATTAAGTTATTGTAATAATATGTTAGCGTCCTGCGTATACTATATGCGCCGTCAACTTTGAACAGGTTGTTGCAGCTGTGGAACCGAGTTGCCGCTGGCTACTTATGTCAGAATCTTAACTTATGTAGAGTTAATTAGATATGGCGTTAACGTATGGTGTATGCGATAAGGGCCATTGACTTTGGAAGCTTGTTATAACCTTAGGGTTGTAGAGGCAATGGCTATGAATGTGGAGAAAATTGATACCGTACGCTGTACGGGTCATTAACTCAAATGCTGTGAAGCCGCGAGCCGTGTGTAGCTGCTTTATAAAAGCGTTAACATACACCACGTGCTGTTGCTTTTAACAGTTACCACAGTCGTGGATGGAGTTACAATTACGACAGTGTTAACGTACTGCGTATGCTATTCGAGCCGTTAACTAAGATTACTTCCCTTCACCCAGAGCTACCAAGCTAGTGGCTACGTGTGGGGGACTACTGCAATACTCAGTACGCATCCCTGTTAGAATAACTATAAGCATTATAGAGCCGTATGGTTTGTTTAATGAGGGCTTAACGGCACCACGACAACGAGGGTCAAATTGTGCCTGAGCGGTAAGATCATTCTAGAGGTAGGAAAGAAAGAAAACAAGGAGAGATTGAGAGAAATACGAGAACTAAAAGTCAGAAAGCTGGGATCAAGAGAGGAGGTGCATGGGCGAGAAAAAAAACAACGTAGAGAGAGGGAGGGGGGAAAGGAGGACTAAATATGGTTGTAGAGGGAAGCATGATGAGGGAAGGAAATCATTTTATCCGGAGATTTTTTCTGGAAGAACTCGGCAATTGAGTTGTGTGTGGGGAGCGAGGGAAGCTCTGGGAAGGTTGTACAGGGGGCAAGCAAGGAGAATTCAGATTACTTCTATTCACCATGGAGCTATCAATCTAGTGGCTTTATGTGGGGGACTATCGCCGTACTCCGTACGCGTCCCTGTTATAATAACGACCGCGGAACCATGCAGGTATTGGCTACTTGTACAAAAACAAAATAAGCTTCCGTGAAGCTACACTTCCTATAGAGTTTGATCTATTATTACTTTACTAAGTAGCTGTACAGCTAGTGGGAACACTTTTGAGTTTACCGTACGCTGTACGTTACCCTGTTTAATTCCTATGGAGCCATACGGACCATTTCACTAGAGCCGTATGGACGCATGAAGCTTAGCTATGGAGCCGTATGGACCCGTACTGGGCTGTTCAATAAACCCGTAAAGCGATGGCATGGACCATACGGACCCGTGAACCCACTTTATGTTATGGAGCCGTATGGACCAGTTCAACGTGAAAGTAACCTTTATGGCTTTTCAGCGAGCCGTGAAGTTACTTGTAACTTTTTTAAGATGCCACCTTATGTGGTCCTAATGGTTCCTGTGCAGAACCATGGCTCAGTGGTGTTATAAGCAATCACTTACCACTATCCATGATCCACTGACTCAGTAGCATCGAGCCGTGACGCATTAGTATTGTGGTTTATCTTAGGATATGTCGTAAAGACACAACTTATATACTTATAACTTATACTTGACGGACCATTACCTGACCCACTGACTCAGACTGAGATTCATGACGCATCAGGTGGTTGGTCAGTATAAATTAATAAAGTTGACTACTACCTGTGACCCACTGACTCAGTAACACTGAGTCGTGACGCACTGACAAAAGTAGTTGACTTTGTGAGATTGTCGTTAAGACGCAATATATGTAAATATATATGTATATGTATGTAGATAGATATATAAAATATATATATATATATATATATATATATATATATATATAATATATATATATATATATATATATATATATATATATATAAAAAATACACATATATATATACATATATATTTATATATATATATATATATATATATATATATATATATATATATATATATATATATATATATATATACATATATATATACATACATATATATACTACATAAAAGTCCCTTCTGGGGATGTACTGAATACCTTTATGAAGGTGAGGCGGCACTGCTAGTGGGTACACTTACACCCCTGTCGTTACTCCCTTTAATTCCTATGGAGCCGTATGGACCCGTTCTCCAGAGCCGTATGGACCTGTTCAATGGACCCGTAAAGCCATGGCACAGACCCGTAAACCAGCTCTATGGAGCCATATGGAGCCATATGGAGCCATATGGACCCTTCAACAGAGCCGTATGGACCTGTGAAAATAATCTAATGGCTCTTCAGCGAGCTGTGAAGTTACTTGTAACTTTCTTAAGACACCGCCCGTGTGGTCCTAACGGTCATACACAGAACCGTGGCCCACAGCGGTGTTATAATAATTTACTTACCACTACCCGTGACCCACTGACTCAGTAACATCGAGTTGTGGTGCACTAGTATTATGTGTGGTTTATCCTAAGTTATGTCAATTAGATGCAACTTAGTTTCTTGTTAAGTTTTAACTTTCACCAGACGGACCACTACCTATGACCCCACTGACTCAGTAGCATCGAGCCGTGACATACTAGAGTGGTGGTCAGTATAAATTAATAAAGTTAACTACTACCTGTGACCCTACTGACTCAGTAACATCGAGCCATAACAAACTGGCATATGTAGTTGACTTTGTGAGAATACGCCACTATGACGCGATTAATATACAACTTACACCAAATCTCCCCTACGGGGGATGTATTGATGACCCTTACATGGGCTAGACAGCACTGCAGAAGACACTGTACATAGTATGAGGCAAGCCACAGCAATTTAGTACACCAGAAAAATGAATCAGATAAACTTATATCTGAAAAATTTTGAAACTTGAGAAAATGCGAGAAATGCAACAATTTTGAGAACGCAAGAGGCATGGAAAACACTAACCTCTGCTCACTTGATGTCTGTGGAAAGAAAATGAAAAAGTGAATTCTCTCTAAAGGGGGACCTCACCAGGGTCCCTCCTGTGCCCCCCTAACCGAGCACTAAAATTAAAAACTTAGTTTAAAGAAAGTGCTAGACTTACGAACTCACGCTATGTATGGTACCGTAAAATAAAATATAGGCTCTCTTTTACAAACTGTAACTCCTTGGAGCTAGTTGCAGCTGACTCCACAGCCATCCTGTAGTGACATCGACCACTTGCGCATGCACCAACAGCAAATCGAGAAGTTGGCCTAATGCATATGAGAACCTGTACTGAAGATATCATAACATGTAATACATATGCACAGTATAACACTAGGCTATCCTTGTGGTAGGGCAGGAGCCTAGGTGAAAGGACATCTACCCGTGGGAAAGAGGCCCTAAAAACTAGCACACCAGGTGCTCTAGGGGCTAAAGCCTCCTACCACGAGAGTGGGACTCTCTTCTAGCCACCCATTTTGTATGGGCGGATGGAAAAACATTCTACACTTAGTGCAAACTCAATGGAGATAGTTCTGTGAGTCAGATCAAATTATTCCTGAGCCAATGGCCATCTAATCTTACCTCAGATGACTGGAAAAAGCTTGAAGAAAAGTGCAAACCAGTTTAAAAACCTTCATGGTTGGAGCTGCAAGAAAGATATGTTAGAAAAAGAGTGAAAATTTAAAAGAAATTTCCAACCAGTCTCAGCAATGTTGTAATAACAACATGCTAAAAAGAAGTGAGGGACGTCATTAGAAATGGCTCTGCTTAAAACCAGGAATACTTCAACCAGCCCTCATAAAGAGCAGGACCAGTCAAAGTAAAAGTTATCTTTTTCTTTAACTCCCAAAACCACAAAACTTGTGATCTGTTCAACACTTCATACAAGCTGTTCAATGAACCATGACATTGATTTCCACCCAACATAAAAGAGTTTCTATTATAAAGGACAGCAGCATCTCCCGCAGAGTATGAAATGTCCATTGAAGCAAAGTTCATTTTGTGGAATGATGTGTAAATTTCTAGTCTGAAATTTGCACAACAAGTTTTTAAGCAGTGTCTGTACTAATGTTAGAGGTATAATGGAGGTCAGGACTGGGTAGGTAACTACGTTTTTTAGTTAGGTAGAAGTGCATTAGGTCATTGGACCAGATTGCATATTTATAGCATGGAAGTTAAGATATAACTTAAACTCAATTAAGGGGTATGGTGCCCCACACATTTGTATGCCCTGCATGTTGATCACACTCCAGATATGACTATGTGATAATAAACAACTGTTGTTTATGTTTTAAGCCATTTTGATTATGAACATTATTAATGGGATGAGTTGCATTAAGCTCTCACGATGTTTAAACCAATTTCTGTTCAGCTTCAGGTTTCTGAAAATACCAACACTGACCTTAAGTCCCAAGATTTTTCCATGATGCAAAATCCTTCTTTTAGGCTACCTGAATGGCTTACCTTTCTTTGAGTAACTGCTTTCTTTCTGCCAGTCATATGAGTTGTTTGAGTGAGATGGTACATTTGCACTATACAATTCTCTGTAGCATTTTTTCTCCTCATGCGAAAAAAACTCATTCACAAATAAGTCAAGTTTGGATGGTTTGGATTGCATGTCCTCACTGTGTAAAATGTTCTTGAAGTAAAATATTTTGTGCTGCACAGTTTTACTGAGGTCCCCCTTCTCGACAAAGTAACTGTCAAAAGTAATTGAATCCGTCGATAGTTCAACGGGGGATAGATGGTTTAACTTCCTTTGTATCTTAAACAACAAGGGAAGTCTATTAAGAAGATTGAGGAGACTATTGTGGTTCTTTCCAAGTTTTTCTCTTTCTTCATCCCGACCTATGATGTTGAACAAATGACTCAAACGCTGGACATGTATGAATGTTCCGCGGTGTTTACAGATTCGCAAGATCAACTGAAGCTTAATCAATGCAATGTGATAAGGATAATTCAAGGAAATAAAATCGTCGCAAGAACAAAATCTATGGGAGATTTTCTTCAAATTTCACACAATTCCTCTCTGGAAATCGATAATTCATCTCCTTCTTCGACTCTTTGTGTGTACTCATCATAAAGTTTATCCCACGTCAACGGTATTCCATAATCGGATAGAATTTTTTGAGCAGCCGCTTGCAACCTTTGGAGACTGACTGAAGACTGGCAGAGGTTTTCACGGCCAGGAGAACTTGGCACGTCCACTGAGTTAAAAGCAGCTCCCACACTATCTGTACTTGAAAAATCTGAAAGAAAGAAACATTGTATACTTTTATGATCCTAACCACTTTCAATACAACAATCTATGATTTTTCATTTATTCGTTACAATTATATTCTTCAGGATGTTTGCAACATGAATTTTCTAGAATGAGCTAAAAGTAGAGTTTGCATGATGCACACTGTGGATCTTCATTCACCAGTCACAAGAGAGTAAGAAACTACTGTAATCATGTGCAGTGCAATTGTTCACCTTTGGCTATGAACCATTTGCCTAAAAGAACAAACAGTTGTATGACATCACATGCAAACAAGAAGGCTCTACATGTACATTAATGTTAAAGGTCATTATTCCATACACCAAGCTGATATTCCATGAAAAAAGAAAATATTCATGAAGTTTTGATTAGCCAGCCAAGGATCACACCATACATGTGCCAAAGGTGAAGTGCTGTACCATCTCAGGCACCAAGATATTGTTGCTGAAAGAGCAAGAGAGATGGTTACTGGGCAACATGGGGAAGGAGAATGTTATATGTACCAAAAATTAATCACTTCCTCCATAGCAGTAATAAAACCACACCAAATTTCATCAAAATCCAATTATCACTTCTTGAAATAGTTACTGACAGACAAACAAACAGACAATCAAACAAATGCAGGCAAAAACATAATCTCCGTCCAACTTCGTTGAGTGGGTAATTATGTAAAACACTTTTAACACATGCTTCATCCAAAACCCTGTGAAAAATCTGTTTTTCTTCAAAGAATTTCAAAATTCAAATTAATATGCTACAGTATTGAGCATTGTTTACCTTTTGATCAAATATGTACACATATGTCAACCAATCCATTTACGTCAAGGACACACATCTGTTGAACTTCACTAAACATTTCACATACATACAAGTACATGTAATTACAAAGTCATTCTGACTAAACATTGAGTTTACATACAGTATATCAAAACTAACTAGAGTTTACTCTCCATACAAAAATACATCTGTGCACCCACAGTTATACAATATGGGCAACACAAAGAAATGATAAGAGATATGGAAGAGAGAAAACATTAACAAAATGATGTCTACTGAAAATACTGGCTGCAATTTTCAATTGACAGAATGGACACAATTCCATAACTTTATTCTACAGTGGTCATTCCACTGACCTTACCTCTTGTTCCATAAGAAACATGGTGATCAATGCAGAATAATTAACCTGTCTTGAATTAGATGATTGACAGCTTTTTCAACCAATCACCAAATAAATTTGCCAAGCAACAAAATCTGTGTTACTAAGTGGGGCAAACATCCTACGCGGTACTCGGTACAGTAAAGCTAGCTAACGGCACGCGCTCATGTAAGCAATGCAATTTACTACACACACAATTTGAGTGACGGCAAAATGGTGATCAAAAATTGTGCCTACAGGCCAGTTAGCAAACTGAATTTTGTTTATCTTATTTGCTAAAAACTCTTAAGATCTAGAGAAGCGTCACAAATGAATCAAAGCTTGCGGGAAACCTCGCAAACATCTAAATTTCAATGCATTGGTAATGCATGATTGCGAATTTAAGGTTTGTTTGCCCCACCTAGTCACTGCATTGCTATAGTGTGTGGTTTATTTTGTTACTCAAGAGATGTTAATTGGAAAAATAGAACTATTTCTCCTTTGACTATTTTTGTTCCTTGTTCCGCTATATTTTCCACTCCTGCATACATATTTCAATCAAGTTTGATACAAATCCTGTTTAAAATTTTAATCTGGTTAAGTTAAGTTAAAAATCAATCCAAACCATTAGGACCATAGGGCTGGTGCTTATACCTGGCGTTTCCTTGGTGTAAGCACATGAGAGCACACGACTTCCCCTGGAGAGGACACCAGTCCATCGCAGTTTAACTCCCCAGCAATGCTGGTACTCATTTTGTACAGCTGAGTGGACTGGAGTAAGTAAAGTGTCTTGCTCAAGAACACAATGCAGCGCTTGCAGAGAGAAACAAACCCGGTACCTTTCGCATACAAGCAAGATTCTTTAACCACTGCACCTCTAGCTCAAGCTGGTTAAGTAATATAAATAATTAACCTATGACTTCCCATTCTGTGTGGGAAATATTATCTCATCATGATAAACCACTTTTACTAATATTTACAAAAAATTGAAGATCCTTTTTGGTTCCGATACTATCAGTACCATGAGCCTATGCAGTTGTCTGCCAAAATGTATATATGTATGTGTGTATGTCTGTGATGCTTTGCTTGTAAACACAATATTTTCTGAACAATACTGTACATATATGCCATGTCATATTTGGCACATACAGTATATGCATAGATAGTCCCAACTGTTTTGAGTATCAATTTCGTGCATATTAATGAGTGGATGGGTAAAAATGTAAAAATCTTCAAATGCTTATATTTTGATAACCATATAACTGTTTTACATCTTATTTGGTATAAATAAGGTGTTAGGGTTGGTGTAGATGCCCATCTTATAGAATGTTTAAAATCATTGATATGAATTGTGGGCGGGGCATTATGTGGTTTTACTTAAATGAAAACAGCTTGTAAACACAGTATCTCGTGAACCATACATCAACCATATGTCAAATTTGGCACATTGATTAATCATGACTCAAAGATGGTCCCTATTGTTTTTGGTGCCAATATCATACATATTAATAAGTGGGTGGGGCTTAGTGCAAAAATCTTGAACTTTTTAAATCTTTACAAGTGCATGCCAGTTTTGCTTCTTATGTGGCATGCTTATGTCGTTAGATAGTATGCACAAGTTTATGTTGTTACAATGTCACATTTAATTAATATAATTAATTTTGAAATTAAAAATATATATCCTGACTCCACCAACAACGTTGATTTCAAAAAGAAATAATCTCTTTTATTCCATTGTGAATTACTACCCTTCCATCAACCTAAGTTTCTTTGTTTATTGTATATAATAGCATTATTGTTCTCCCAGGACAAATCCGAGATGAATTCAGAGACGGTCACAGTGGCAAGACTGCCACCTTTGAATTGCATTTCAAGTGATTCCTTCTCAATGCTAAACAATTGCAACAGTTGCAAAGGATATTGTACAGGTAGGTCATCATTAGTGACATTATATAATTATCTAAAAGCTTAAAAGAAACATATACTTTGGTCTAGTGGTCATATCATGACATTGTCAAGTTAGATGTCCTTGGTTGAATTCCTGGTGGTCATCATCCATCAATTCTTCACAGGTCGATTATATCTATATAACCTTAACTGTTAAAGACTGGATGTAAATCACTTATTACATCTATCTACAATTTAAAACTTAATGTAAAAACATGTCAGTTTAAAACACAGATATTTATAGTGTGTTAGCACCTACCAATCAAAAATTCATTCCCACAACTATTATGGAAAAATTGACATCAAATAGTCAGTCGCACAACTGGGGCTCAAAGTTGCCATTGCTTTCAAACCTGCTTTATATGACTATACTATTCAACATTTCTCTGTTTGGAGAGGAAGGGGCCACCAAACATGCTGACTTAAAATTCAAATGGGGCCTCATTGGGGGCTCTAACTGATTAACAAAATGAAATTAAGCAGATCTCAATATCCTCAGATGTAAATTATAATGTAAGAAGTGACATTTAATTGGAGTCCATAAAACATCATTACCATTCCACTTGCACTACAACAAGAGCTGTGAACATTTAGGGATTTTAGTAAACAAGTACATGCCAAAAAATCTGAGCGTGTATCGTTTACACGCGTTTAGTACTGTCATTTTCAAAAGTACACCAAAATTGCTCCAATTTATGATGCTAAGTAAAAAAATCGCACAACCAGTATGGCAAAAGTATTGACTCCATTGCCCAAATAGATGCTTGAATTTTGCTTTCCAAATCGTAAAAATTTCATTTCTACAGTATAAGTAATCATTTTTATGAAAATGTACATGGAAATTCAGTTTAGAAAGAACATAAATCTTGCCTTCAATGTTATTTAACCTCAACATTGCGTAACTTTTTTTTCCGTACTCGCTAAGGCTTTCACTGTAAAAATCTTGCATACTATGATACCTCGCCGTAAAACATTTCAAAACTACGCCACCACCCTGGAAGTATTGCTCATATCAGTCCTCTGGAAAAAATGGCCGCCATGTTTGCAAAGCACTCAGAATTTCAGCTCTATTAAAACCTTTTTTTGTTCGTTTAGTTTGCAATATTTTGACTCATCAGGTAATATTTATATGTAAATGTACTGAATAAATTATTTTCACCATTTGTTTTGGGGTCAATTTAACAGCTTGTAAAACGAGTCTTGATTTAGTGGGATTAAAGCCTCACGTTATGGCCTATTGTTAGTTTCACCAGTTCACTGTTTACTGCTGCAAATTTGCGGTGCATTTCACAAGTTACTCGGATTCGGCGAAATCGAAGTGCAAAATATCCCCATTCATAGGTGATTACTGCGCATTTGTGATTCTCGCATCTAAAAAGGATTTTGGTAATCGGGTTTACAGTTTGTAGCCAAATGTTTGTGTGTGATTTGAATAATATTGATTTTCAAGACTCGACTATGAAAAACAATTACTCGCAATTCGATAATTAGTAAATGTTTAGTGCATTTGCTAATGTTTAACGTGTACACGCTACACGGTCACAGCTCTAACTACAACAGCTTCTTAAAAAATAAGGCATCCGAACCACACAACCATTTGGTTTCTGGTTATATCATAGAGCAGACAGTACAATGGTTGAGACCCAAAATAAAAAGCATAAAATTAAAACCTGTAACTTCTTCCTCACAATCAAAAAGATGAGGACTTTATTTTAAAAGTCAAATGTAGTCTCTGCATGTAACATAACTGAGTCTAACAATTATTGTGCAACTCGCTTGACTCACCATCAATATCTCTGACTGTAGAACTCTTAGCCGCCGACTTTGACTTCACCCACGAAAAATTCAACTGCAGCGAAGAATATTTCTTCAAGCTCACAGAATATCTGTCAACTTTAAAAGATTCTGTGTGGGCGCATAACGACTTGAGAACGGCATCTTTCGATGAACCAAAATCACCCCTTTCGTCAAAACCAAGAAGGCTGCGAGAAAACTCATAAACAGCAACTGGCGAGGCTTTCCCTTGACACAGATTCAAGTAATAGGTTATCTTGTGGATAGCCGATTCAGATGGATTTCGGTCCTCATATTGGAAAAAGGAGTGAAACTTAAGTAGCTTCTCCCCTGCTTTAATATGGGTGGTGCTTTTAAACCTAGAAGAAGACAGAGATGGTTGATGTCAGATGATATATCAAAGATACAGTAAAATTGATGTGTACAATAATGCAGGAAGAATGAAGGGAATTGGGATGCAAAACAGATCTGCAGCATTACCAATCATAATTCATCACAACTTGCACAAATTGTAATGATGTTCTATCCATTTCATCTTCATTAACAATCACATCTGCACATTATCGTACCTTTATCAGTTTGTATACATGCGCTTTCCTGATAAATTAAATAATCTAATATATCATAGCATAGCAAGGTTTAACGTCCCAAAAACACCCAGTGCTGGACATTATATCAAAACGGCCACGGCCTTTAATAACCAGTTGTGAACTCACTGGTTACAGACCCACCGAGATACGCACCCGGAACATGTAGGTGGGAGGACAAAGCACTAACCACTACACCACAGAGGTCTGTTTTACAGGTTGTCGAAGTTTTGAGAGTGAAATCAAAGTTTCCGTGGGAATGCGCTTTTTTATTCAAATTCATTTGGGATACAACTGAAGGTTTTCTATAACTCCACGCTTGTGCCCACTAGTACCACTCTAGACATTATACTACTTCACAAGTTTTGCAAAAACTGAAATGTTCCTTAACTTTAAACAGCTGTTAATCAAACTTAAATAAGGCTATTTCTAAACTGACTTTTCGAGACAAAATTACTTTCAAGTCAAAATTTGGTTCATTCTTCATCAATATCTATCTCCTAGAGTCCAAGGGTGTCCAAAATGTAACTAAATTTTAAAAATAATATGCTAATTTTAGGCAAAATTAGACCAATTTATTCAAGCTTGTACTTTTTCTTGTGAATAATGAAAATTAAGGATTTTTTTACATACTTAGATTGTTTGTGTAATTTCTTTTCTAATGATACCAGTTTGAATTTTTTTCTCAAGGCAAAACCTCCCAAAACAATGAAAATAAACAAAGAAATAATCACCACTGTAATTACTCGCAAAAAACAAAGACATGCATCCGGTGCAGTATTCAGACCCGGGGCGACCACACAGTAATCTCACACGTTACCACTAGACTATATTGCGTATGTCCTACTGTGAGGATTTGTTTTAAAATTTAAATATCATCATGAATAAAGAGGGGGTATTGCTCTGTTTTGATTTCAATCAAAAGCATGTGAATTGGGCCTTGATTACGGTATATTTTGCCTAGGTGAGATGTATCACAATCGAAAGCTTCTATTTCCCGAAATTTTGGTCTCAAAAAGACTAAAAATCATGATATTTTTCACAACTTTTGTCAAAACAGATATTGATGATAGGGGCAGTAAAAATTCAACTGGAATTGGATGCATTGATGTCTTTGTAAGTTCTTCACGGGTTTTCAGGCAAAAGCAAGATCTGGAAGTATTGTCTTAAAAAAAAATCGTTTTCCCCTAATTTTTGTCCACTTTTAAAATATTATTTATTTCAATCCATCTCTTTTCAATAATCTTCAACATAACCCCTATCAAAGAGCTACATTTTCAGATGATACCAGAATCACTGCTGTGGGCCTACTTGACAAAGAAAAATAATTTTTTGAAAAGTGGCAGCATGTCAAATCAGTCGTGTCATGACCGATTGGGAAACAAAGGGTTAAGCAAACTAAAAATTCAAACAAATATGTCGTTTACTTTTCTTAGTTAACCACATAATTTTTGCCTTCAAAATCTACCCACAACATTTCTATGTAACTTTCAAGCCATAGTGAATGTTTATACAGTACATGATATACAACCATTTATAATTAGTAATATGCTTTCATATTTGCATAATGATAAAATGTGATCAAAGGTCAAAATCGTTGATTATGGCACACTGCAACTACATTCTGGCATAAAGTGGGCATATACTGTAGTAGATCATAAAGTCACACGTTATTTCTTACCTAGTAGCCAAAGTAGCAATCTGGGGCAACTCAACCAACGTCTCCCCGAGTTTCATGTGAAACTTGCCGACAGCTGTCTTCTCCTCATCCGACGCTATAGGGTTAAATTGGCAGCTTAACCCCTGCAGATGCGCGCTTGTCGTCCATCTTTTGTGAATCTGTAGAATAAGCTGAACTTTCAGCAGCCCAGTGTGAAATGGTTTATTAAATGCGATAAAATCCCCACAGCACATAAAAGCAGGGTGTTGACTTTTACAGAACTGGTTCCTCAGTCTCAGTGATGTTTCCCTCACCTTCTGGCATTCTTGAGATGAGGTTTTCTTCATATACTCCCCTGTAAACTCTTCCCATGACAATGGTATATGTTTCTTTTTAAGAATTTCATTGGCAAGTTTCACATCATCTGGAGTTATGACGTTTCCTTCCTCCTGATCTGCCATCTTTTTGTTACTGAAACAAGAGAAGAAACGAAAAGTATTTTACAAGTACAAAATAAGAAGTTTTTCACAACAGGCAATGGCATTCTTATAAACTATCTACTGATCACTTGTGCACTTCTCATGTAAACCAAATGTAAGCTTTAGATCTACAATTATACATGGGAGTTAGTTTAAGAATAGAGAAGGTTTAGGTTTAATAAGTTTATGACATTCTTACAACACTTAATTGGGAGCTTAATTGACCTCACTAAGTACGGAAATAGGCCACACCTACCATAGCAACACGGTAACTAGGTGGGGCAAACAAACCTTAAATCTGCATGACCAATGCATTGACATTTCGACGTTCATGTGCCCTGCCGCAAGTTTTGATCCATTTATGGCACTTCTCCAGATCTTTAAAGTTTTTAGCAAAAGGAATAAACAAAATTTTGTTTGCTAACTATTCTGGGTACAGGAATCAGATTTACAATGTCTGTAGCAGGCCCGTAAGTGCAATTTTTGTTCAATATTTTGGCATCACTCAGTCTGTGTGTGCAGAAATTTGTTTTGTGCAATATATTACATTGACTGCATGAGCGCTCACTGCTAGCTAGCTCTACTATACCAGTACTGCATAGGACTTTTGCCCCACTTAGTTAGGCAAATTTTGTTGATAGGAAAAATCATGCAGTGATTGGTTAAAAAAGCTGTAAATCATCTAACTTAGAGAAGTTAATTTGCATCAAGCTGTCCACAGCTGTTTTATTAACCAGTTGAGAAGCACTGGTTGGAGACCCACCCAGACGCTAGATATTGGGAAGCCAAAGGTTTCTCTCACAACCACAGAGGTTTTGGGCCTGTGATTACAGTGCATTCTGTATGGCTACATTTATACCATAGACACACATAAAATGGAGTCTGTTGCCCTCTGTTGGGACAGGAGGAGGGCAATAAGCCAAGGGAGACAGGTAGCTCAGTCGGCTAAGCGTACGACTGAGATGCTGGAGGTCCCAGCTTCAAGTCCAATGGCAATTTAACCAGCAATTTTTCCACAGATATGCACAACGATATACGCTGACATCAAGCGCAGAGGTTTGTCTTCTGCATCATATATATATATATATATAAGCGCCAGACCCCTAGCTTTGCTGTTTTACAGGGGTGGCCCGCCCTGCCCCTCCATGGGCCCGCTCTGCCTCCCTCGAGATCTGCCCTGCTCCTCTGGGGTCCACCCTGCCCCTCATGAGAAAAAATTAAAACATTATATATATTGTTTTTAGATTATTATTTTTTTTAACTTAATAATCTTAATTAACCTCATAAATGAATACCTTACATGGATACAGAACACAGAATGATAGCATAGTAAGCAATTGTCCTGTTTCACTCATGAATGGTCTTTATCAATATCAGTCAGAATAGTTTTATTCTGAGGTATGATTATAGCTAAAATCCCAGAGCTTCTTCACCATGGGATTAAGCCTTAAGGGGGCCCCAGAACTCCATGCCGAAAAAACACAGCGCTTCGCGCACGCAATAATGTGCCCCTCAACAAGTCTAGCACCTTTTTAAATCAAGCTAGGGGTGTGAGCGCAGTACTAAGCACACTGGTAAAACAATAATTTCCTGTAGTGGGAAGTAAATTGTGTGCTGTGTCGGTTATCATCAAATGCTGAGTAAAGTAAGGAATTGGTATGGTGAAACATCCTATTGAAGAACAATCCAAACAATAACATAACATAACAAGATGGCCGGCTAAGAAGGGTGAATCACCCCAAAAAGCCCAAACTAACACCACCACCACAAAAAAAAAAAAAAATTGAATTGAAGATGCCCACAGTAAAGAACTGGTCAATGTTGAATTTGAAATTGTGAACAGAATTAGAGCTACCTACCCACTCAGGCAAACCATTCCACTCATTAACAACTCTTTGTGAAATGCTAAAATGAAAAATATCTATCTGTGAGAACTCTTTGGTCAACTTTAAACTGTTACCACATGTCACATGAGGATTAGCTAAAACATGCAAGAATTTATAGGAAGTCAAAGTATCACCAGATAAGAATTTAAAAACCTGAATCATATCGCCACGTTCTATTCTCAACTCAAGCATGGTCAAACCAAGAATTCGCAACCTAGATTCATGAGGAGATTCCTTACTTCGGGAATAAGTCTAGTGGCTCTTCGCTGAACCTGCTCCAAAATGAACTTATCCTTTTCATAAAAGGGACTCCAAGCCTGAATAGCATACTCAAGGTGAGGCCTGACTAACTGCTTATACAAATTAAGGACATCCTCTCTACCAAGAAATCAACAATTTCTTCTAATCAAACCCAGCATCATATTCAATAAGATATATCACAGAATAAAGAATAAAAACTTTGCTTCATACGAAATGAGAAGCAGCCTAATATAGCGGACTATACTAAACCTGCAACGAACCCAATATGTGATAGTTTCATTGTGCCAGAGAAAAAATTTCCTTTAAAATTAGCTACCAGAATGTCACAAATTAGTATGCAATTTTTCATTTCAAGGTACAGTATATGGAGAGGTCGACAGGCTGGTGTAAAGTATATTTTAATGAATTTAGTTCAGTGGTCAAACCAATTCCATGAGACAGGTTTAACGATTCAGAGACAATTTCTGAACTTCAGAATAGTCTCAAATAGTTTCCCTTATTATCCTAATTCAGTACTAACCCTAGGCAGCAGCGGCAAAAGGAACAAAATATTGGGGGCATTGAACATTTTAAAAAGTGAGGGATGATTTGTAAGAATTTTCCATTAAGGTGACACCGAAGGTGTTGCTGTGTGGGATCCAAGGGCCCACTTAAGGGCTCTGGTGGGGTCCAGGGCGAAGCCCTGGTAGGGGTTCAGGGGCAAAGCCCCCTTTAGCTCTCACAAAATTGACATTTAAAGGGAGAAAAAAAGTATGCCACAACACATAGAAAGAAGGTATATTATACAAGTCAAAATTCATGTCAAAGAGAGATATAATACACAATATACAAAACATGAAAACGCACAATGTGGAAATATAATGTTTTATTGTTCACGTTTCTGTGCATGGATATAGGTCTATGGTCACTTTTTGAAAAATATGTGTAGTCTAAAAGAAAAATGTTTGATATGCTTCCAATAATTTGAGATGAACAGGGGCCCCTGAAAATCACTGCGCTCGCAGTATCACCACAGCTCAAAATCTTAATATAATTCTTTCAACATATGTCCTAAATTTCAGTCACTGAAAATCATCAGTATGTATGTGCTCCTGCTAAATTTTTGTTAAAAACTGGTTTGATTCCTCTTTTCCTAATTGAAAAACATTCTCCTTACATGAACATACTTACTGTACAGTACCTACTGGGACTATACTGTACATACTTTAGGCAATCAGTTTTATACTTTAAAAGGTCAAACTCTGTGCTCTGGACCCACACTTGCAGTAGTAGTGGTTTGTCCCCACATAAATAAATGACAGGAATTCTCCAAAGGGGTCTGCTACTTAAGATGTTATCAATCATAACAATAATCTCTGATTGTCAAATATGGTAGGTGACAGCAATTAACAGCTCATGAAATCTTATGTCAAATTCTTTTATGAAGTACAAGGTCAATTTACAAAATCATAAAATTCCAGATTTTGTGTAAATTGTTGCAAAAACACATTTTTTGCTTAAGACTGAATATTTGTAAACTAACTAGGCCTAATAGTCAGCATCTATCAAATTCAGATTAAACAAGAATTTTAGCACTCTATAAGAGTCCACTTAATGATTCAAACATGCCTAGAATTGTGCTAAGTTGACCCCCCCCCCCCCCTCCATCCCAATAACAATCTCAGAAATTCTAGACCCATCAACTTTTATCCCCAATAATCTCTTTTTCACTTGTCATCAGTATTTGCCATTTGCACTCTAGACACTTCAGGTCGGGTTATCTACCTTCATTGTTTTCAGTGTTATTTAGGCTCAGCATTCAATGTTTGAGTTCTTTTCAGGCAAGATCCCAAAAACCTTCATATTAAAAGCAATTGTCAACCCACCATGTAACAACCCAATTGCACTTGCGATATTTGCATAACAGGCAACCAACCAAAAATTACCATTTTATATGTTTATTATTTGACCTCTGACCTTTAAATGACCTGTCCTAATTTCTACAGTACCTTATCTGCATCACCTTCCACCAACCCACCAAGTACCAACCCAATATCACTTATGGTTATCAAGTTAGCGTAACACAACATTTACTATTTCTAAATCAATTATTTCACCTCTAACCTTTGATCTTTAAATGACATTTCCCCATTATGTGTGAGGCATAATCTTGCATCACCCTCCACCAACCCACCAAGTAACAAACTGGACACCAACCCATCAAGGATCAATAAAATAGCAAGTTCTATGTATTTCCAATAAAATTCAGCACAAAATTTACCATTATTTGACCTCTGATCTTGAAATGACAAGTCACATTATTTCTGAGACACAGCTTTACATCATCCTTCATCAAGCCACTAAAGTAACAACCCAACTGCACTTACGTTTTTTCCATAACAGGCATCTACCAAAATTTACAATTTCAATTTAAGTATTTGACCTCTGACCTTTGTATCTGTCCCATTTTGTAAGGAACATAACCTTACATTTTGTAAGGAACATAAACTTACATCACCCCATCAAACCACCAAGCACAAATCCAATATCACTTATGCTTATTGCAGGAAGTGCAACACAAAATCTACAATTCTTAAATAAATTATTCAACTTCTGACCTTTAAATGATATATCCCATTAAGTGTCGGATATAGCTTTGCATCACCCACCACCAACCCACCAAATAACAAACTAGACTGGACCTCCAACTAAGCTTAGGCGATATATTGATATATTTGATATTGACCTATATCGATATGGCCGATATTGAGTTCAAGGGTCGTATCGATATATTGATATTATGTTTTCTCAATAATACACAATACATGAACTATTAAAAAGCTACACATGCTTATCAAACATCCAAGTATTTTTTTTATTAAACAGCCACAAAAGGTTAATTGATTTAATTTATATCAAAGTTTTAGGAAGTCAGTTATGATAAAACTTTATAAAAACATTAATATTGTGATAACAATTACCAAAATTTTTTCCATGAACAAAATACCACTTGACTCGCGGAGTACAGAGGCATTGCCCAATACTTCAACTCTATACTTCATGGCTTACGATGTTCAGACAACAAAAATCATAAGATGTTGAATCCTTAAACATCGTGTTAAGTTTTCTCAAAAGGAATACTGAATCAGAATTTTTATATCAAACAGTCATTGACAAATTACTGACAAAACTATGAGGTTTTTCTCACTATTTTGTTCGTTTAGAAAGTCTAAGTAAAAGTGACAGACTGGTCTTGCCAGATTGATCAGATAATGTACAGTGCAAAAACTACATACACACAGTATCACTACTGTACAGTAATTTACTATGTACACACAAACCATCTACCACTGTTTCTCGAGTGACAACACTCGTGCGATGATTAAAGCAGACTAGAAATTGGGTATTATGCATTATATATGGACTTCTGAATGTCTAGAAGTCCATAAAATGCTACCAAAATAAAGCCTTTCCAGTAGAACTTTTATAAGTAAGCAAGTTATAAAATTTTATAAAGAATTGGAGCCAATTTTTGTAAGGCATACAGTGTAGGCCTAATACCACTTCCACAATATTTTTTTTTTTTTTTAAGAATATGGTGAGGCCTAAACTTTTTCAAAGTTTCTGTGATTGATCTTTTGAGATAGAAACCATATAAAGAATATTTTTAAACATAGTGGGTGTTTATTTGAAGATGATATGTATATATTTTGCAGTGATTTCTGTTTATTTGTACAAAACAATTTACTTGACTTTTTTTGAGCCGAAACAAGATTACCTTGCCCAGAACAGTACATACGACTTATGTATGACGTCCTATAATTTGCATATCGATATTTCGATATTATTGATATTTTTCAGGTGATATATCGATATTGTATAGTGCTCAATATCGCCCAAGCTTTACCCTTAACCCATAGAGGATCAATACAATTTAGCATTTACATTTTCCAATAAAATGCAGTGCAAAATTTGCTTTATTAATTGACCTCTGACCATTAAGCGATATGTCACAAATTGTCAGAGACACAACTTTACATCATCCTCCATCAACCCCGAAGACCTCGTGGCCGATTCGGTCACTCTCCACCAGTACTTCCCAGATGATAGTCTTTATCGGCTGTAGGGACCAAGTAGCAACCCAATAACACTTATGGTTTTTCCATATCACTACTTAACCAAACTTTTCCATTTTAAATTACCTATTTGACCTCTGACCTTAAAGTGACATATTCAATTTTGTGTAGGATACAACCCTGTATCACCTTTCACTAAGTTACCATGTACGAACCCAATATCACTCATGACACAAAATTTACCATTTTTAATCAATTATTTGACCTCTGACCTTTGACCTATAAAATACATGACCCAACTTGTGTGGGACACAAGTTCACTTCACCCTACACCAAATTTCAATATGATAGCCTGTACGTTTTTCTCTGTACATGCGACAAAAAAATGTGTACACTCACGCACACACACACCCACACAAAAGTGTGTACAATATCTTATCTCCATATATACAATATGTTGCTATAAGGTAACAAAAAAAAAAAAAAAATTACAGAGGCAAAACATAACCTCCGTCCAACTTCATTGGTGGAGGTAATCAAAGATGCCAAATAAGCAAAATGAAACATGAGAACAAGCAAAGTGGTAACATTGCTAAAATATACATGTACACTTGTTTCAAGTTTGGTATCTTTAGGTAGCATGGAACTAATAAGGTATCACTCCACCATCCAAAAATGATAACCCTCAGAAAAATCTAATAAAATATTTTTGAGAGGTCCAATGTCATGGGACAGAAAGCCAAAAAGTTGAAAATTTTAGGAATGGTAGAGAATGGATAGGTCTTGACTATGCATATCCAAACTTGACGAGATTTGTTTCCGTTAAAGTTTAATGGGTAACTATTTTACCATGGACCCATACCCAAATTTGAGTGATTTAATGAGGGTGTATAATACCTCTTCACTTCAGCCAAAAAAAGGGCCAAAACCTTTGGTGACCCCCTATTGAAGTACGCTCATCCGAGAGATATTAGATAGTACTTTTTGGAAAACATCACAAAAGATCTCAAATCTATAACATTCTGGTACAAAAAGGACCCCAAACTTGACTCTTTCATCATAGGCTTCAATGGAGCAAATAATTAATTCCGTGCTATCAGAAACTTTACTGCTACAACATTGTCAGGTGATAGAAAATTGTCTCTTCAAGGTTTTGGTTTGTTTTGTTGATGTTTAACGGCACCGCAACAGTCAAATGTGCCAAGAGTGTTAAAAAATTAAGGTGTAAGATTTAGGGCAGAGAGGAGATGGAGGATTGAAAGGGAGAAAAGGGAGGAAAATAGGGTGCATTTGGAAGAAAAATTAAGGTGAAAAGAGAGGGGTGTGTAAGGTTAGGTAAAGAAGAGAAAAGAAAGGAAGATTAGATATGGTGGAATAGATTGTTGTTGCTGAGGAAGTTGATAATGTTGGAGGAAAGATTGTTTTTTGAATAGATCCGAGATTGAGGTGGGTGAGGAGAGAAGAGACCTGGAGTTCAGATACAGGGACAAGTTAAGAGGATATGCTTGATGGAGAGTTCGTTGTTGCAGGTGGGGCAGAGAGGGGCAGGGGAGCCAGAAAGGAGATGGGAATGGGTGAGAGAAGAGTTACCGAGGCGGATGCGGGTGACAACAACATCTTCCCTGCAATTGCGACTGTGCAGGAGGGTGTTGGTCCCAACTTTGGGTTTGATGATGTGCAGTTTGTTACTGGTTTCATGATTCCAGGAGTCTTGCCAGATCATACTGATGTAATTGGAGATGGAGAGATGGAGGTCTGAGTGCAAATTGGAAAAAAAGAAATGTCATTTGACAGAGCTTTGTTGGCGGCTCTGTCCTTGCCAGGGATGCCGACGTGGCTGGGGATCCAGAAAAGAAAAAAAATTCTTCCCTAAGGAGAAAAGAGCATGAAGTTTGTTAAGGATTTGTAAAATGAGAGGAATGAGAGGGTTGGGCCAGAGCAGACCCCTAGCTTTGCTGTTTTACAGAGGTGGCCTGCCCTGCCCCTCCGTGGCCCCTGAGGCCACCCTGCCCTCATAAGAATTTTTTTTTAGATTTATATATTTTTTAAAGATTTGTATTATTTATTTATTTTAAGATTTGTTTTAAAGATCTTTTTATTATTATTTTTTTAAGTTAATAAATTTTAATTGACCTCATGAATGAAATACCTTACATGGATACAGAACACAGAATGATAACATAGTAAGCAATTTCTTCACCATGAATGGTCCCTATCAATCAGTCATTCTGAGGTATGATTATAACTAAAATTCCAGGTTTCTTCACCATGGATTCAGTCTTATACCCCTAAACTCCAGACGAAAGTGCTTGGTGTGCGCATTAATGTTCCCCTCAACAAATCTAGCACCCTGCCCCTTTTCAAATCAAGCTAGAGTCTGCAGGGCATTTGGAGATGCCAGTGAGTACCATTTAGAATCAGAGAAATGACGAAACGGGGTGGAAGGAAAGTTCTATGAAGTTTAAGGCCAGGAGGATGGCCTTTGCTTCGGCAGAGTAGATAGAGGTTCCGTTGGGCAGCCTTGAGGAGAGGGTGAGGAGAGCGAGGCCAGGAGAGGCGGCGGCAGCTGCAGAGAGCCTTCCTGTGGAGCCGTTGGGAAGAGGAAGAAGTAGTCATGGAAATGTCTACTGAGTTGGCAGTATTTGGAGCGGAAGAAGGCTGGGTTGTGGAGAGAAAAACCAAGGAAGGGGGAGGATTAGTTCAAGTGAGGGTGGGTGAGATGGTGTGTCTGACAATCAAGAAAATGTTGATGTTGGCTTTGGGAGAGTGGGAGTGCATCTGGATGCCCCAAAAGGTGGGGGAATGCATTTGTTGAGATTAAAGAGGTTGGTGAAGGAGGGGGAGCAGATGGAATGTAAGCAAGGACAGATCAGTGAGGATGTGGAGAGCAAAGGAGAGGCCAGCCTTCATGCATCTGAGGTCGAAGGGGAGTATGTTGGCCTCAACGTGGAGACTGGTGATGGGGGAGGTGTGAGTGGCACCAAGGCAAAGCCTTAGGGCAGTGTTTTCAGTGACCTCCAGGTGTAAGTTTGCGGGCGGAGGAGTAGATGAAGTTGCCATAGTCCAGCCTGAATCTGAGGAGGGAGCGGAATAAGGTGAGCAGTGTGAGACGATTGCCTCCTTAGTCAGTGCTGGACAGGACCTTGAAGTCTCTTCAAGTGATCAGTTTCGCGAAAACTGCAAAATTCTGAAAGCGGGCGGAGTCCTGTGCGAAGAGGATGACGTCAAACAACCTCATTAAAGCGAGGCTGCGAACTGACTGATTATGTGCAGGATAAAAGACGCACTAGGAACTGAAATTATTGTATGGTTCACTTGTATTTCCTTATATTAGTTACTGCGCTGAGGTTTAGGGTAATACGTTCAAATCAAATGTTCATTCGATTCATGTTTTACAAACGAAAGCAATAAGAATAGTTTACAGAATAGTTCAATGAACGTACTTAATAAGTTATTTATTGATATGCATGGCTTAAAACTGAAAGATTTGCTTGAATAGAAGACTGCAATAATTATGTGTAACACCTGGGATTTGGCCGTACTGAGCGCCACCAATCCAAAACTCAAATGTTGGTCGATACCTTAAAATAAAGGATAGTGACAAAAGAAATTGACTGTCTTTCTCTTTTATTTTATTTTACCAACTTCCTGCGTTGATCTGACAAAACCCATTCACAACTTCACACTACTCAGCTTAACCCTACATTAGTCTACCCTACATGACCTTTCGTGTCTTCAGCATGACTCAAAACTATCTACATGAACCCAAAAACAAGAAAACCCCAAACCACCAAAAGTCAACCCAGAGATGAACAAAACCCAACAAACCCCAAGACAGTATAACCAACAGCACTGTCCTGACCCGTGACCCAAATAATTATAAATCCTTAATACAAGCGGGGATCAGATTTTCCTAAATACACAACATAATATTTTTGGACAATTTCATAACTACTATCTCTGCCATTTTCACCTTAATACTGTCACCATGGCAACAAAGAAGTAAATGATACCAAACCCACGTTATACCTAATAATACATCAATGATATGGTGTACATTATACACTGCTGTTACCAACACAAAGAATAATCTCTATACTGTCAACTACTTAAAAAGTCATATCAATTCCGGTAATACCTATGTCTGATGGACACTCAGAATAGTCCCTATATTCTTTAAACAAACTACAATATTCAAATATTAACATGGTAATAAATACAAATCATGACATCATCAATATCAAAATTCAACATAATAATCAACATTTTATCATGGGACCTCGAAGGCAGAGGTTTCCAGCACATGACCTTTAGAACAAGACTTTATTTACCTCCTGCTTTCCAAACCATCTCTGTACATACAATAATACAAAGCACAGTACACAACAATCCAAATTCTCTGCAAACTCTCTCGTCACGCTTGGGATATTACATCACTATTCTTTTACCATTATCTTGATACGCTACAATAACTTGCCTGGCAGCTTCCAAACTGAAGATCTGCTAGCCTATCCATGATACAGCAGTACTCTATCACTCAGTCAGTTATGATGATGATGAAACCCAGACCACACCCATCAATGTGATGCATTGTTTACAAAAAAGTTTTGTGATGCCGACACCATTTTGTTAATGCGGAGAACCTATGATAACTTTCCCAAAAACGATCAAAAGTTACTCTGCAAACATCGTAAATGTCAAAACAAAATGGCAAAAAAGAAGTACAAATACTGGGGAAATAATTCGTGAACGGGATCGGAAGTTTAAGTTAGATTACAGCTTACAATAACGGGCTGACGAATTCGAGATGGGCCGGAATTCGCAGGCGAAACGCAACAGGTCCTCAGCCAGTGAACTGAATTGCACAATTTCCGGTGTAGCAAAAGAACTGGTCACAGTTTGTTTACTTAGTACATCTCAATCTTGCTTGGTAAATCGAGGGCGTTAGTCACTTTCTTTTAACAGATTCATGTAAAATCTGACTTGTCACATATGTTTAGAGCAAAGAGAAGGCCACTAAATCTGCAAATTTTATTTCATTGTGAAGAAAATAATCATTATTTTACTAGACAAAATTTAAATTTTAAACATGTTTTTACCCGTACTTCCTTAAGAACAATAAGTATTTCTATTTATGGAATTAGGCTATGCAACTCGCTGAAGTATAAGCTGAAACAATGTAGTAACAAGGATCTTAAAAAAAAAAAAATGTATAAATGTTAAATTATGGATGTATATAGATTAGAGATATGGATTAGAGGGTCTCATATGATGACCTTATATGAGGGGTTAGGGGTCATAAGTTGTTTTTTTTTATTGGTGATTTTTGCGTCTGTATGTGTGTTTGTGTGTGTGTATGCATGCTTGTGTGTGTGTGTGCATATGCAACAATTAATTTTGTGTCGCCTATAACTCAAAAAATATAATACATGCATGAACCAAAATTGGTCAACGGGTACCCCTGGCCCGGAACTTTTGTCCCCAAGGTTTTCAGGTACAAAGGTCACAGGTCAAATGGGACAAGTTTCTAGTGATATAAGTATCTTTTGAGGGAATTATCTTTACAAATTGCATAGGTGGGTAGGGTTTCACATTCTAACAAAACTTTAAAATAATTGGAGGTCAAAAGGTCAAAAAGCTTTTTATGCAAATTTTTGCAGATTCTTAAACTAAAAAAATACAAGACCTATACCAACCCAATGTTGTACCATGACACATGGTACATAAATTTGTGTCCCGTATACTCTGGGGTTAAAAGGTCAGAGCTATTGACCTTTTTACCATTTTTGCCTATAGTTATGGAATGGTGTCATGCAGTAGGGTTCAATAAGTGTTAAAATTTCAGAAGTTATTTCAGTGATTAGGGTCAAGGGTCAGAGGTCAAATATGTGATTTTTAGGGGTAAGTATGTAATAATTTGTACATTTTTGCAGCATTTCAAACTCAAAAAGTACAAGACCTATACCAACCCTATGTTGTTCCATGATACCTTGATACATGAATTTGTGTTCGTATAGACTTTGGGGTCAAAAGGTCACAGAACTATTGACCTTTTTCACCTATAGTTACGGAATGGTACATGTGACGTAAGCATGAATGGTGTCATGCAGTAGGTACGATAAATGTGAAAAATTTAAGAACTTATTTTAGTGACTAGGGTCAAGGGTCAGAGGTCAAGTATGTGATTTTAGGGGTAATTATGTACTAATTTATACGTTTTTGCAGCATTTCAAAACTCAAAAAGTACAAGACCTATACCAACCCTATCTTGTACCATGACACCTTGGTACATGAATTTGTGTCCTGTATAGACTCTGGGGTCAAAAGGTCAGTTTGTACTCCCACAGGCTGTACAATCCATAAACACGCCTAAAGAAAGATAGCCAAGCCTGTTTCAATGATCTGCTTGTACTTGAGCTCGCATGGGCAGTGCAATTCACCAAAAGTCACAGAGCTATAAGTTAACACACATCTAAAAATGATCTACGCTGTATGCTACTAGCCTTTAGCCTTAGGTGAGGAGATCAGCAACTCCGTGGATTGCTTTCTTTTTTCGGTTTTACTCACTTTTTTTGTATATAGGCCTAGGGCCTATTGCAATGTGGAAATAAATAATCATGAAATGAACATGCACAGATATCTGATAAAACTAACAGTAAAGTTACACTGCATGCAGTAACGTTAATGCTAGCACTGTAACTTGTACTGAAACTCTTCTAACACGCAATCATTAACGTTAGTTTTACTGCACAATTGTACGGTTGTACTTCATCAGAACATCGAAGAAAAATGCCACGTTCAACAACAAATTATGGAACTAAACGCAACTTACCAACAGCAACAGTCTGAACGTTACGTTCTGAAATCCATATGAATCATGTTACGAGTAATACGACCCTGGGCCATGGCATGATGACTCATGTGACTAAAGTCATAGCATAGCAAGGTTTAACGTCCCGAAAGCATCCAGTGCTGACATTGACGTTGTTATATGTGTTGTTTCTGATCTCGCTAGGCACATAAAGTCTTTTGTTTTGGGCACTACTCATCAACTCTTAACTTAACTTCAAGTTCAAAAGTACAATATTTCCAGAAATCTCTCAAACGGGACTTTGCAAGATTAATCCCAACATGTTGTGGTATGGCGACGTACATACAAAAAGCCACAGGCAATGCAACGGCTAACGTTAGGCCTAGCCCCTATGTCGCCTGCGTATTCGGTTATGACTGCTATCAGTTCACGAGAACACAGGTACGCCAGTGCACCACAACTGGTTATCAAAGGCCGTGTTGTTCTGTCATGGCATCGACAACCAAGTCAATGTCTTCAGTTATGGTGCACTGGCGTGTCTACCACCCCAGGGAACTCGGGGCCTCTAGTATTAAACTCCATGCCTTGTAAAACTGCAAAACCGCCATATTTTAATTGAGAACTATATTTTAAATTGTATTAAACGAAGAGAATATTGACTTCAAATTAAGTGCTATTTATTTAAGGTTGTATGTTAAAAAGAAAAATATCCTAAGAAAAAGAAGGATATTTCCCAATAATGTAAATAATTTCCCGAAAATTCGAAAAAGGTTCCCCTCCCCTTCCCCCTCCTCCCCCTTCCTTTATCTCCTGGATCCGACCCTGGCCAGTTTAACTCGTGGAACAACAAGCACCATAATTTTATTTCTGTATTATTTTTTTTTTTTGCCCTACACCCGTGCATAATGACCACAGGGGCTTAGGAAGATTTCTTTCCGGTTGCGAGATTAAAATGGGATATAGTATATTTTTGTCTTTAATTGTCGGAAAGTTTTGGCCAATTTTCGGAAAATTTGGGCCAGTTTTTTGAAAAAATTTTTTCTTAATATTTGGGAAAGTTTGGTCACTTTTGCAGGAATGTTTGGCCATTTTTGGGAAATTTAACCAAAAATATCATTTTACCACATTTTTCAATTCTATGTTAATAATTTTCCAATTTCACCTCCCAACTGGGAAGGTGAAATCGTCTCAGGGGAACTACCCCTAACTACCCCCTCCTCTCGTTCCATACGCCTATGCCTATATTATATAACGAAACTGTGATGTTGTTCACTTCAAGATTTTGAAGAAACAAAGACTGAAACAGAGGTCGAAAATCACGAGGATGAAACGTCGTCTGAAACCGGAGATAAACAACAAATAATAACTACGTCTCAACAGGTACATTGACTGTAGTTATCGTTGGATCTTTCAGAATATTTTGCAATTTGTAAATAATTTGTAATTTGCAGTTTACATTTACGGAGTAGTGAGAGGTTGGTGTGTGTGTGTGTGTGTGTGTAAAGGTAGGGGAGAGGGAGGGGGGGTCTAACCCACATAACAATGGGGCCAAAACACTTAATATAGCGAAAGTTATGTTAGGTGATCTTCAACAAATTCTACCTATTAATGTTTTTATGCTAATAGGTGATCTTCAAAATTTTAGCACCAAATTTAGACGCTTCAGAAGGGTATAAACAACAAGTATAACATGTTAATTACTTAATTGACTAAATTAGTATTATTACTTAATTGACTACTTGTTGGAACATTGTGATGCAATGTAAGGCCGCGTAGGTGTGTGGATCGGGAGGGCATGATATGCCTATACTAACATTTTGATTATTTAAAGCACAAACCTAAACGTACAGAGAATATTTACATCTGGGTCAAATACAAAACATTTTCCCACGCCACCGGATTAAAGGAGTACCATAGACCATTAGACAAGCGCAATTTTCTAGAGACTCTAAAATAGCAAAATACTCCGCAAAGCTTTTTGACCCACTTGGAAAGGACAAAACTTCTCTAACACCAATATTTGTAACAGGTAGTTATTTAAGATTCACATAACAATATCATTTGATCACTTCAGGAACACATAGCCCACTGACTTATGGTTCTAGTCTCTAGATGTCCTTTTTTTTTTTTTTTCCATGCAGTCATTAAAAAAGGGGCTCGCCCGATGCCAATAGCGAGGGGGAGAGAGAGAGAGAGAATTGAACACACAATTATAATGACGGGGTCGTCGCCTGCGTATTCGGTTATGATAGTACAAATGCTATCACGAAACGCTTAATACTACCCGGACGAGAACACAGGTACGACGTACGGACAGACATAACATCGACAACCAAGTCAATGTCCACGGCCTTTGATAACCAGTTGTGGTGCACTGGCGAGTATAAGTGTCAATTGTGCTGTTTTTTCTTCTTTAATTTCCGTATAAGTGTAACACAGGTGACCCTGCTAAGACACTACCACAACCAACAAGTTCAAAGTCTGAACAACAATCCAGCGAAGCAAATGAATTCAATCCGACACAAGAGACAAAGAAAAGACAGCGAAGGAATGCAGGTAAAGGTACGGGCTTCACAGTGAATGTAATCAGATCGGATGCGTAGGACTGGGATTTGGGCGCAGGGGAAAAACTGTCCCTTTGAGAGGATTCCACCTGCCTGGTTGCATGCTTTTTTGGTTGGTTGGGAGGTTAAATTGGCCGGGTAAAATATTAACATAAAATGGAAGAAAAATGGAAATGGAAGTAAAATCGAACAAAAATTTGGTAAACTTATTGGAAAATTTGGTGACATTTGGCAACATTACCTGAAAATTAAAGAAAATTTCCCAAAAAAAAAAAAAAAATCCGAAAATCGAAGAAAGATTCCCGAAAATGGAAGCAAATTTCCCGAAAATTGAAGATTTCACGATTAACAACAACCTTTTATGGAAACTCAATTTACCAGTGCGAAGTCACCTTTACCATGCCACTGACTGTATTGATTTAAAATTGGTAATATCAGACGATGTTATCTACAGCAAAATTTTGAGGTCGGGTGGAGGCACAAATTCTTCCTAGTCGCACTGGTTCAAGGGAATCAGTTGGAGGCAGAGCTGACACTAACCCTCAACAACCTTGTACATTAAAGTGACGCGTAGTTGTTTCCGCCGGTCCTGCAAGCTAATTTGTGATCTTGAAATTACATTTACCTGTATTTACGCATTAGGCCTGTATGCACTTTTCGATACATCATCAAAGTTATCAAGCAACACATGAAATTGATCTGCCCATCAGGTCAAAGAATAAAAGCTGCTGCGGCGGCCATGGATGAAGCAATAAATGCAGCCATCGCAAGGGCTTCCCTGGATCCACCGCTAATGGTCGTTGGAAAACGGATGCCAAACTGGAGAAGCAGAATGTTACTCGATTGTAAAACATTTGAATTCATGAGTAACAAGTTTTAGCAATGGGAATGTCGTGTAATGTTTATGATTACATTGGGTTGTTCAGTGAAGGAATTGACAGTGATTTATTTAGGCGCGTATCCCTAATAGAACAACTATGGCTGACTGACAATTGCCTTTGGTTTAAAAGTAAGTCAAGTCTATACTGGACCGCGACAAATGTTTGAGATTGGGAGGAGGGAGGGAGAGAGAAGGGGAAGGCAAGACTAATGTTGGCACTTACCCAAGGAATTAAATTATTGGGAGTCATGCCCCCATCCCAATTGTCGGGGACCCTGTGAAATATGACTGATATAATTAGAGTCCCTATCACATTTTATCTACTAATTTAATTCTTTTCCGTAACCAATATGTTTCAAGATTTACAACCCTTCTGAGCAGGGAGCTCTAAATGGCAGCTCCCCGTTCTGAGACACCCCTTCTCCTTTTCTTGGTTTATATAGGCCCCGACAATTGCAGCCCTTGAATCAACTTGCCCTGGATGGGATGGGATGGGAGGAAAAATTTGTAAGTAGGAAGGGTAATGGGTAACACAGATGGGTGATATAGATAACGTAGCTTTGTCAAACATTGTTTAAACAGCAAGAACTACTGAGATAATACTATTGAATTGTGATAAATTTTGTCAATTTAATTACAAGCTACACTCAACAAATTGAAGAAAGAAAAAAAATGTTTTAAACATACCCAAACATCAAAATTGTATATGCTTAGTTAGCTCAAGTTTTTCGTTGATGTTGTAAATTGTTCTAGCATCTACATAGATAACTACAAAAAATTTGTTGGTATCTTTCCTTCTCATTATTTTGACAGGAATAGGAAGTGCAAGTCAAGTCCAGAAGACCACTCCCCACATAACGAAGCAATGCTGAAATTTGTTGAACAACTATAAGCATGATTTGACATTGACAGTAGTTTTGATACAGATATATCAGCAAATGATGAATGAATGCCAAGGTTGAAATGTTCTAATTACACAAGGTTGGAAATCGTGGTACTTCATGTGTTTGTATAAAACAGATTTATTTTCAGTAGAATTATGAAGAAAAAAAATGTGTTAAAAAAGTTAACAATATTTTGTTTGTGTGATATTAATTACCAGTGTCTTGTCACTCTCGTACGAAAGCCATTAGGGCCATTGAAATATATATATATATATATTTTCGAATTTCTGAACTTATAACCAATTGCAATTCGTTATAACGAATTGCAATTCGTAATAACGAATTGCAATTCGTAATAACGAATTGTGAAACGAATTGCAATTCGTAATAACGAATTGTAAACTAATTGCAATTCGTTGTAACGAATTGCGAATTCGCTATAACCAATTCGAAAACAAGTTTGAAAACTATTATTTCAATGGCACTAATGGGCTTTCATACTCTTGTGTATGTTTGAAGAAGAATCTTTTTTTCAAATCGATCAATATTTTGAAGTCCCAAAGGTTAACAGAAGGAAATATCATAAGGACAATTCAATTTGTGGGTGTATCTCACCTCTTGCCAAATCCAGGATTCTCCTGGCGAGTAAAGACATCGAATCATAATCTACCCTTGCAACCATATTCTGCAATGGTTAAATCTTTACCGAAAATGTTTCAAAAGCAAAAATTGTCCAGGCGAAAACAAGTATCAAAATACAACTATTATCACATTCACTGTGACATAATCATAAACATCATACCCATGGTTGTGTTGACAAATACCCTTGGAGAATACCAAAGAACTTATCATCACATTTGGTCGAGAGGGAACATCGAAAAAAACTCATATTCTACTATTTCAAACATAATTCCGATATGATATTTGTACACATAGGCAGGCTTGGCCTATTTAGTGGATGAAGGAAAAATTAAAGTGTGTGTGTGAGAGGTGAGGGGGAAAGGGGATCTAAATTATGTTAAGTAACAAAAAATCACCATAAAAAAGTAAAGGGGGAGTGAGTGGGGGAGTGATTGAGTGGGGGAGTGCTTTCCCAAATCCCACCTGTTTGTACAGCACCCAGGGGGCACTTCATACTAAAAGTGGTAGGGGTGTGCAGCCCACCAACCAAAAAACATACCCCCAGTATGACAGATTTTTTGGTAACTGCAGTATAAAATTATACAATTTTAATACTTGCAGTATGAAAGATGTTAATTTTGGTACCTGCAGTATGAATTTTCAACAAAATTATTGTAAAAATGGACCAGCAGTATAAAATTAACACAGTAAAACCCCATTTTTTGGGACCTGCACTATGAAAATGATGAAAAAAAGATAATTATTTTTACTAAAGAAATATGGTGAAAAAAGACACCTGCACTACGAAAATAGTGTAAAAAAGGCACCTGTTTGGGCGGCACATATACATATACCTCACATATAAAGTGCCCACCCCTGCCCTCCCCACCCTCACCCTGGTACAGCAACCACTAGTCTAAAAATACAGCTCAATGTTAAACCTATTGATATTGCGAACTAGAAACAAGTTCTCTTTCATATAAGAAGAACTTACTTGGAACTGCACTGAACTAATTCTTTATTCTTCATCAGGGAAGGGGAACCTCACAAAAAGTTTACCTGGATGTCAAATTATGAAACACTAAAAGTTGATGTCAAAACTGCTGTAATTTACACCACCCATTATTAACCAAAGTGTGAAAGAAATGAGTATTTTTTCATGTGTGAAAGTTCTTTAAATTGTATTAAGTATAAAAAGGGGTAAAAAATAAATATTTTTCAGGAGGGGGGAAAACCAACCTCTTAATAATGAACAAAGAAACATGTAATTTTTCTATTGATGTAAATCTCTTTATTCAATAAATCTCTTTCTTTATTTTTGACCATAGTACAAAAATATAATGACTACTCATACCAGCAAGGTGACATATCTCTAGAAAATGTATTAAATATTTGATTGAATCGAATGCAACACTGTATGGTAGAATGTAGATTGCTGCTTAGAAACAACTATCCTACTATTCTTAGTGGATAATAACAAATACAGGCAATTATAGCACGCATTTCTACTATGCAAGCCAAAAGAATCAGAACACTTTCCCTTTCTTCAACCATTAGCCACTTTTAAAATCACTGAGACTAACTATGCACATAAATTTGCATATATATCATCAGCAACTTGACCAAATAAAGAACTGTTGCATCACGACTCCATTACAGACTTAACTGTGGTTTGATCTTTAGTACTAAGATGAAATATTTACTGTACCATCTATTTCTTGTGCATAATGCATTTGCTGCTAGCTCAAACATGCATTTTATGTCATTTGTGTGTATTATGACATAGCAACAGTGTTTATCCTCAAAATTAACAGTGATTTTTACTTAACTTCTCATACATTCCCTCATGGAATTCTTCAAATATTTGTCCTAATTTCAATAAAGTAAATCATCAGACCGTTTTCCCCTGCCATATTTTGTTTGACGGAGATGAAAAACCTCTTGGTCATTTTTAACTGAACATTGGTGAAGGATTGAAAACCATTAAGTTAACATTATGTCATTTATATGTTTTCTCTTTCTGATGCCACAAATTAATTTAAAATCTGCATAATTTATTGTAACAAGGCCTAATTTTTTTCTTCTTTAGAGGTACCTCTAAAATTCTGAAACTTACTTCCACTTTGATATAATAATGTAGTTTTTCAAAATGTAATATATTCATATCAAGAGCAAAATCATTAATATATGGAGACATGCAATACAAGGTAGGTCTTTGTTTGTAATTTGATCAAATCTGCTGTAAACACCACTGCAAATTGTAATCATTAAGATATTGAACATAAATGGGCTTCCAATATACCTTAAGAACCAACTGCAACTTTGTCCAATGATAAACAAAGTGACTTGACTTTGTTAGTATTTTGATTCCAAAACTTAACCTACTAATCCATATGAACAATAAACTTGCTATTCCACCCAAAATAAGGTTCAGGAAGTTCTCACTTCGAAGGATGAATATAGATGCAAAAGTTTTGCTGATATTGCAGAAAACATTAAAAATGATGACACTTCCTGATTCCCACAAGTTAATGCTTATAGTGATCTAAACCAGTATTAATTAACTAAACCTACCATTTGTATATTGTGAAGAAACAATCACACAACAATCATACTCACAAAGTCTCCTTTGTGATACATGGTGTTGCAACTCATTTTGGCCACTATCACTGCTTGTGGATAGATCATTTTAAGAGTCATGATAGCCGTCATGATAGCCGTCATGGTAGCCGTCATGGTAGCCGTCATGATAGCCGGCATGGTAGCCGGCATGGTAGCCGGCATGGTAGCCGGCATGGTAGCCGGCATGGTAGCCGGCATGGTAGCCGGCATGGTAGCCGGCATGGTAGCCGGCATGGTAGCCGGCATGGTAGCCGCATGGTAGCGGCATGGTAGCCGCATGGTAGCGGCATGGTAGCCGGCATGGTAGCCGGCATGGTAGCCGGCATGGTAGCCGGCATGGTAGCCGGCATGGTAGCCGGCATGGTAGCCCGCATGGGAATTTGGGGAAATAGTGATCATTACTAAAAGGTGTCCAGGATTGACATTCTTGAAGGCATCACAGTAAGGGATGAGAGGTTTATCTTATAATTTCATTGTATGTACATTGCAATTGTCATGGATACACACAAATTGCAAAGGAATTTGTGGCTGCTCAACAGGTTTACCAACAAAAAAATTGCAACAGCAAGTATGTAATTTTCTATTTTTGTTTTTTGAGACCTAAATATCAAGAGTATTGCAAAAGATGGTTAAGATTATGATATATGCTGGGATGATTATCATGACTGGGAAATTTGAAACAAAACTTGTCAAATTTGGGAAAAGGAGTAAAATATTGCAGAGGATTACAAGAACTTAATCTCCCGCACATGATGAAAGCCATAGTATAATTTTTGTCACTCAATCTTGCATGACTTCTACTAGAACACTGCAATGAAAACCTTCAAAGAGACATTAGCTTTTGACTGTTTTAAGATGCAGCAAAATTCATTAAAATGGCAAAAATATGGTCAAGTATAACTATAAAACTTTGATAAATATTAAATTGGTAATTCTACCGTTTGGGGCATTTTCAACAAAACATGCATGTTTGTCAACACTGCATCAGCTCGCTCTGGACTGCCTAATAACCACCGACTGGTTAGTTCAATTGGTAGAGCACCTGCTCTCCAGCCGGATTGACTTTACTCAACATGGGACCTGCTGCGCTCTCGCTTGCTGCTCAGCATAAGGGATCGGAGCAGAATTACAGTACAGGTATAAGTGCCTGTGTTGGCCGCTGCCACCTCATTCTATTGTAGGCACTTTGAGCATGCACTTGTGTGTTGTGTGGATATAGCACTAAGTATTAGAACTAGGTATTAAAGGATTAGTTCAGGAGTCAAGCAAGTCAATCTTATATGGAAGAGGTCTTCCAAAGAAACAAAATAGTGAAAAAAGCATTCAAAAATATTATTCCAATAATGAGCTATCTAAGTTTAAAGTTTGGTATCATTTGTGTGGAAACGACTGAACTCAGACTAGTTGTGATGTCATAGCCTCGGAATCCTCAAAGTCTTTATGTATTCTCTAATACTTTGTCATGTGATTTTGTCGCTTAAAAACCATGGGATATGTCAAAAAAGTATTAATCCTGAATTTAGGAGGGGTATTTATAATAATATACCACCTGAAAAAAGTTCAAGGAAAATAATATGAATAGTGAAAATATCAAATAAACTTTCTTTAAAATACATTAACAATTGTTAGGAATGTGAGGATAAAGATTGCCAACTTTTGATAGTAGACTTACTACACCAGTCATTTCTACCTAGATAAGACAAGAGCTTTAAACTTGAATATCTCCTGAATGGAATGAGATTTTTGAATGCTTTCTTCACCATTTTGTTTCTTTTAAAGCCCTTTTTCGTATCAGATGGACATGCTTGACCACTGAACTAATCTTTTAATAATAATCCATCACATTTTCATTTTTTGATAATGAATCATCCAAGCCTACTACTGTGGTGCATAATTTTCCTTTCCTCTTGTAAATGCCCCAATATTAGCATGATAGACCACCATGTCTGATTGTATGAGAGCATATATAAAACACACTTTCCTCCAATGCCAGGAGAGTGACACTTACAGTACTATCCTCACCCACACTAATGTGTATAAGGAATGATTGGATGGATGTCAGTCAACATGTCCAGCAAGGACTTTTTATCAAGTCACAAACTGCTTTGTCTTCTTCTTCTTCTTCATCTCTGCAGGCAGCAGGTTTTGCCTGGCTTTGTCTTCTTCATCTTCATCTCTGCAGGCAGCAGGTTTTGCCTGGCTTTGTCTTCTTCATCTTCATCTCTGCAGGCAGCAGGTTTTGCCTGGCTTTGTCTTCTTTATCTTCATCTCTGCAGCAGGTTTTGCCTGGCTCGGATGAATGCCATGATATCCTCATCTACTCTCTTGTCACCAGTAAGCTTTACGCCAGATCTTTCTGAGGGGTCTGAAAAGGACCTAAAAACAAATGGAAAGATCCAATGAGGGAAAATGCCTGTTACTAAGGGGGATAGCCAGTCCTGTAATGCATGAGACTGGCAGTTTTCAGCATAGTAAATGTTACTGATACACCTAACAACAGATTTGATCATTTTTTTTTTTAAACATGTTAATTATTCCAACGGGTAGAACAAAATCGATTAAATTTGTATAAGATTTTGGGACTTTTTTGCTATGTGACTTAGATCTTTCTAAAGAATGGGATGTTTTCGGAACTAATGTTTTGGAGGGTGTAAATAGGTTTGTCCCTTTAAAGAAAGTCTGTGGCGATATTGTCCAATGTTGATGTCTCTGAAGGTTTTGCGGGCTGTGGCGTTGTTATAAACACAGTGGGTGTCTGGCAGAGCTGCTAGGTATTAGGATCATGAAAAGTTCACAAAGGGTTTGATAAGAGATACTAAAGTGCTTTTTGAAAAATGTTTGTCCAAAGAGGTTAAGATTAATCCTAAGTTGTTTCATTCTTATGTTTGCTCAATGCAAAAACCAAGGAGGTTGTTGATCCCCTTCAGGGTACTGATGGTGTTACTATCAATAGTGGTAAGGATTGGCTGAGGTTTTGAATAAGTACTTTGTGTCTATTTCTATTAAGTCCCTTGCTAATGATGATGTTGTGGATTATCTTAGTGTGCACTCTAAAGTATCCATTAAGGATGTAGAATTCTCAGTTGATGTTGTGTCTATGAAGTTGAAGGGTTTGAATTCAAATAAGGCACCCGGTCCAGATGGTATACATCCTGCTGTCTTATGTGAGTGTTCTGATCTTCTTTCTGTTCCCCTGAGTATTATCTTTTCAAAGTTCTTTAATGTTTATGTTGTTCCTACTGATCAGAGAATTGCTAATGTCACTTCTTACTTTTAACAAGGGTGACCACAGTTTGCCCTGTAACTATAGGCCAATGAGTCTAACTAGTCTTATGTGCAAGGTCATGGAGTCCATTGTTACAGATGTTGCACTAGATCATTTACTGGTCAATAATTTGTTGAATTTGTCCCAGCATCGGTTCTTACCTAAGAGGTCTTGTGTTTCTAATTTATTGGAGTTTTATGGTGATGTTACTAAACTAGTTGATTCTGGTCATTATGTAGATGTTATCTATTTAGACTTCCCAAAAACATTTGATAAGGTTCCATTGGGCAGGCTCATGATGAAAACAAGAGCGCTTGGTGTGGAGGGAAAGTGTGCCAGTTGGATGAATTCATGGTTAGTTGACAGGTCACAAAGAGTTGTTGTTAATGGTAAAGTATCTCCATGGAATAAGGTTACAAGTGTTGTTCCCTAAGGTTCTTTATTGGGTCCACTTCTTTTCTTAATCTTCATTAATGATATTGATGTTTTCCTTGGCTACAGGATTTGTAAATTTGCTGACACTAAGCTGTACAGGATTGTTGATGATGTTGGTGATTCTTCATATTTGCTATATGGTCTGGATAAGTTAGTTTCTTGGCTGCTGTCATTCAATGTTGATAAATGTGAGGTTATTCATTGAGGTCAGAGCAATTTGAGTTTTGATTACTGCATGGTTAAAATCTTAGTTGTGTTGATCAAGAAAGGGATCTAGGTCTTGTCATTACTAGCAATCTGAAGCCTTCTAAACAGTGTGCTTTAGCAGCTGCAAGGGCAAAAAGGATGCTTGGTTTGATTAGAAGAAACTTTTGTTTTCTCGGAAGAGAGATATTGTTCATAATTTGTATAAGCAGTTAGTCAGGCCTCACCTTGAGTATCTTATTCAGACTTGGAGTCCGTTTTATGAGAAAGTTAAGTTCATTTTGAAGCAGGTTCAGCGAAGAGTCACTGGACTTATTCCCGAAGTAAGGAATCTCTCTTATGAATCTAGGTTGCAAATTCTTGGTTTAAACACACTTGTGTTGAGAAGAGTATATGGTGATGTAATTCAGGTTTTTAAATTCCTATCTGGTAGTGATGCTTTGACTTCCAGTTATTTCTTGCATTAGCTAATCCTTATGTGACATGTGGTAACAGTATGAAGTTAACCAGAGTTCTCACGGATAAATATTTGGCATTTTAGCATTTTTGCAAAGGGTTGTTAATCAATGGAATGGTTTGCCTGATTGGGTAGTTAGCTCCAATTCTATTCACAATTTCAATGTCAAAATTGATAAGTTCTTTACTTACTCTGGGCGTCTTTGATTATTATTTTATTTGTGGTGGTGGTGTTAGTTTGGGCTTTTTATGGGGTATTTAACCCTTCTCAGTCCAACATCTTGTTATGTTAAGATACAGGTACATATTAACAATATCTAAAAACAACTTGACAGAGCTGCAGCTACACCCCCACCACCTGCACCCCTCCCCACTACCACCAACATCACATAGGAACATTTCTTTGGTGTAACAGATTCTTTGAGAACATTGGGAAAAGTAAATAATTGAGAATCTGTCCATAGAGCATAATGTAGTTACATCAATATATGAGTCAAAAACTGTTTGGTATATAAACTAACTGCTCTTTTATCATTTCTTGAGGTTTTCGGTCCCACAAAAAAACATCTGTAAAATTCATAATAAATGAAACATACTGTGATTGGTGTTCCGTGGTCTGAGACAAATGTGATTCTGACTACCGCTATCTAATCCCTCCAACCTTGAAGAGCTGCCCCCACCAGTCTTGAGTGGCGGAACAGGTGGCCTTCTAATAGGATCACCAGTGAGGGCAGATAAAAGAGCATTTCTTGACCTGGCTGAATGTGGTGGTCTCTTACTCCTTGAATTTGATGATGCCCCCTTGGATGATGAATATTCATGATGCTCTGCATATTCATTACCAGCTGAATGAACTTGCCCCTGCCTATTACTATGGTGTCTGTTGTGTTTTCTATGAGAGGATTCTTCTGTGTGATGTTCCGCTAGTAACCTGGAGTCAGAGCCATGGACCTTGTCAGGTGATAAAGGGGAGTTCTCCATGCCTTGCCGGGATTGGATGGGGGCCTTGGGGGAAGTTCATGAGATTTATTCTGCAAGGGAAACATTGAAAAAAGTAAATCTTCAAAAATTCTCACAATTGCTAAAGGTAAATTTTAAATTAAACATTCCTACTGCAATACTAGTAAAATAAAGCACAATACATTAAGTTTTAAGAACAAAGGGTACCACAAAGCAATTGAATCACTGTAATTTTACACAAAACCCAGACATGGACCAATGTGCTTTTCACAGATTCAAATGTGGCTATAATTTCATCATAGCTGGTATACTTTCATAACAAACAGACACTTGGTATATGATCTAGGCTTCACATCCCTTATGAAGTGTTTTACTAGTGTCTGAATCTGATAAAAGGACATGAACCTTCAGCTCTTCTAATTGGCTAATAATAATCCATTTGACAATAAACTTGACACTCACCGGTTGTAAGGTTGCCGATTGCTCTGCCCACCAAATCTCAAAGTCCCTCTGCATCTGTAGCCTTGACTTCTCCAACAGATGCTGCAAGTGCTCTATTTCAGTTTTAAGAGTTCTCAGTTTACTGAATGCATCTTTGTACCTTTTAAGGTTAAGGAAAGAAGTGATTCCTATTGAGTAAAAGCTTTAAATGAACATATAGTAATAAAATAAGTTGGATTTCCTAACTATAATTTATAATGATACAAAAATCGAATAAATTAAAGTGATAAAGGGCAATTGTGCATTCATCTGTCATTAGAAAGTTTAAATAGTATTCAGGCAAACCTCCTCAAATATCCTTTTCATTTGTGCTCATACAATTTACAAATATACATATAAACTGAAGCAATTTTCAATTGGTAATGTGAAGTGCCACAGTCTGAACATAGGTGTGTAATGTCTCAGGCTATAATTCAAGAATAATGAGAAGAATAGGAATTACAAAACAATTCCCTTATCAATTACTTTTAACTTACAGAGTGCTAAAATCCACAAAACCTAGCATAAACACCACGTGTGTTTCATATCGAATGTCTATCAGGAATTTATGAATAATATACAGAATAACTCATTAATAAAATTTGGCCACAAAACAAAGTGTGAATTAAAACTAAAGCTTATTCGGTGTCTCACCTGGCTTTCTGCTCCTCCATTTGCTCCCTTAGGTCCTGCTCAACCTCATCTGGTTCCTGACTGTTCTCCTCCCCATTCATCGCCCTCTGAAGACGTCGGTGTTGGATCTGATTCTTCACTTTATCTGTATCAAATAAAATAGTCACATGTTCACTCCTTAGCCATATGATTAAAATTAAAGGAATATTCCCATGATTTTTCATACGAATTTATATAAAGAAGACACCACTCATTAAAAAACCATGTTGGTATCTTATTCCATTTCAGAGTTATCAAATTTCAAAGAATCCACCAGTGTGTTGAAAATCGACCTTACACACAGTGTGAAGTCATAATTGCAGATCTCCATTACAATTTTTATGTATTCCTTTTACAAGAGGTGCAGTGGCTCAGTGGTCATTCTCATATGCGATAGGTACTGGGTTTAATTCCCGTAACAGAAGTTATCTTCAACAAAGATGCTTCAATAATAAAAACAAGTCTAAATATGTTGCACAAGAGTGTGGGATAATTTCCTTTCAAATGGGCTAAGAATTCAAAATGTTTTTGGTTATCATTACAGAGAAATAAACAACCACAACAAACTTCTACAATGCTTATTCTTCAGTAACTGTGAGATCAATAAGAATTAGAGAGCAAGATTTCCTGCATTTTGTCAAGCATTTAAATGGGAAGTGGGATGATTGAGGAGGACTGTGTATACCACTGTGAGAGACATCTAATCAATAACATTTTTGAAAATAAGAAAAGGAATGAACTTTTTAGGATTTTCCCAGTCAGAGTCTCCACCTTACAAATATGACCTTTATCATATCCATCCATAAATTATTATTATTATTATTATTATTATTATCTTGGTCTATCTTGGTTGTTCTTCAGATGATAAAAACAATATTAGTCACATTAAATGAAATATCTATCAGTGAGTCATTATAAGGAATGAAATCAGTTCATCCTTTTTTACTGGAATTAACTTCTAGGACTAATCAGAACCAAAAGGTTTTGTGGTTCCGATGCTTTTTTCATATGTTGATTGATTTGTAAGTTTGGTATCAACTGTCATGTCATTGCATATCATAAAATTTGTATCATAATATTCATTCACAAGCCACACCCACTATCCAGATCAAGAAAATAGAACCTGTTGACAACATTAGCATTTGCACAATAATAAACAACATTATCATAGCAAGTATGATGCAAAAATGGTTGCTCATTTATCCTATTTCAAGACTTTTTTAAGTAAGCCCCGCCTACTCATTAATATTCATAACATTACTACCACAAAATTAGAACATATGTACAGACCAAGACCCATCTGTGTATGACATACGGCATAAATCCGATATACCATTCATGAAATGCAATATCGTGTTTATATCCTTCAGCACTTTCACATTAAGCCATGCCTCTACCAGTTTTTAATGATATCTGTTGATAAAAAACCCATGTACACAATAACCAACAATATTATTATGCCCAATACGGACATACACGTGCTCATTCACAACTTTTTCAAAATTTTCTCTTAAGCCCTGCCCACTTATTAATATGCACAACATCACCAATCAAAACCAATAGGGTACATCTACAGACCATCTGTGTACAACATATGACATGAATCCAATGTATTGTTCTTGAGATATCGCATTTACGAGCTGGCCGTCACATGCATACACACACACATGTCATCATGACCATACAGTTTCCTGATGCAATTGCATCGGAACCAAAAAGTTAATCAAATCAACATAACCTATGTTATCAACCTAGCTCATGAAAATTGCCCAATAAACCACACCCAATAATTTTTGTTAGGAAGTACAATACTTGAATGAACAAAATCAGATACAATAACAACAGACGGAAACTTACTTATAATTTGTCTGGCATCATTCACAACTTGTCCTAATGTTTTCGCCTCTCCATATCTGTTTTTCAAGTCCACCTTGTTCTGTTCAATTGCACCGTTGTGAAAATAATCTCTCTTGAAAATTTCAAAAGCTTCTTGTCTGCCAACAGACATCTCACCTGAAAATAGAAGCAAAACCATATCAAAGTATTACTTCTGTGATTGCAGGGTTTGCATTTATAACAATTGACACATTTAAAGCTCGGTATATATTTTCCACCTAACAGATGATATATAGCACCATTGTCTGCTAGCTCATACAAAAATTAAAGTCAAACTGTTGTACAATCACAAGTAGCCCTTTTTTGTACAGATTGAACAGGTAATATATAAATGTTTATCTACATTATAAATGAAAAGAAAGACGACAGAGAAAGTGATCTGGAGGTCAAATGATTTCTCAGAGACCCCTAGAGGTTCCTATAACAATTATTAGGCAGAAGAGGTAGGGACAACCTTGGCCGATCATATCTATGCAGCACACACATTTTCATGTATAACACCAATTTAATTTTTTGGCTGTGTGAAATATCAATCAATCATATAACTTGAAAATCCTTTAAAGAATACCTCTTTGACATATCACTTCCCATTATTTGTCTCACCTAATAATTTTCTCTGATGTTTTAGTCGTTGAGAACCATTAAGCCTATCCTCCACTTCAACCGAGCTCCCGTTCAGCCTTGAATGACTCTCTTCCAAAGTGTTGCCGGATTTACCGTAAGAATCGTCCAATCGCTTCTCTTCTCGTCGAGCGCGAGACGAGTTCTCTGGTTTGTAATCATAATTAGAGTAACTGCTCTTTTTGTCAAAGGAAGAGTTGGATAAGCTACCATTCATAATGTGAAGATTGGTGGATGAAGTGTTGGAAGAAGACAACGGAAGACTGCGATCATTATTCTGCACTTGGCTTAAGGCATCCTGAACTCTCTTCTTCTCTTTTTTCAACATGTTTACAAGGATATCTGAGAACGAGTGGTTAAGGTTTTTACATCATACAACACTTGATTAAAGTCTACAGCTTGATAGACAGTGAGGAAAACCTTGTATAAATTTTTTACTGAAAAAAGATTTATTTATAAATCATTTAAAAAAAAGTACAAGGATCCAAACATTTTTGGAAACATATCTTAAGAATTGTTATCAAAGTCCATCATAAAATGAAAGAGACTGGAAAGGAGCTCATTATTTTCATGAAGACCATTCATTGTTCAATCTAACACAATCAAGAACGTGACTATACCAATACCTGCTCCTTAGGCTGTTTGAGGATAAATTAAGATCAAAATTCATTTAATAATACCCCACCTCAGAGTAAATTCAAGGACTTAAGTATGCAAGTAAAATAACTTTAAAGTGAACGTAAAGCTTATGCCTAATCTGACACGCTGGATCTTTGATATAATATTGCCAATCAAAAGTTGTAATTGACGACACAAAATACCATTAGAATTATGAAAATGAAAACTGTTTACTTGTTTTGGACAGCTAGAAATATAACAAACAGCAATTTTCTGAACTCTCAAGCGATATGAATTTTCATATCGCACACAGATATGTATGTAAGAAATTTGTCAGAACTTATACAAGTGAAAATTCATATTCTGTTTGGCAATTTCTAATAATATATTCCAATTCCTAATCAGGTTTCTTTTTCTCTTTCAAATGCACATCTTTTGATTTAAAATTCTAGCACTTCATACCTCTCCAAAACACACCATCTTTATCAAGTGTTTTCACAGAATTTTCAAGCCCTACAATATGTCTCGCATTCACACAAGTACTGTCTAGATTGTAAAGCACCTGCGGGAACAACCCTTGACAATTGTGTTTGCTTTGTGGTCGCCAACTCAGAAAGAAGAAAAAAAGGCGGCCATGTTCTTCCATTTCAAAATTTTGATCGCCAAAATCATGCCCAAACGTTTCTCTTTATGCCTACCAGCAGCACCCGAGTTAATCTTGCAAACTCAGGTATGACAATTACCAACCCGACTTCGTGTTTAGTGTATTGCGTTTCCACTCCAAACAATGATTGTTTATCTGCCATTCCCATACACACCGCAGCCAAGTAGCCCAAAGCTATGTTGTGTGTATAAGATTACAGATGCCAGTACTGAGTAATCAGGGCACTTTTGTGATTGAAATCACTCATCTGTGTTAGGTGTGTTAGTGGGAGAAGTTTGTTTTCAAACTGGTGATAAAAATAGCTGTGTATTATAATGCCTGAGGTAATAATGTGCATTAACTGTAAATGATTGACGGACCATTTCTCCTAAGGAAAAATATTGCTTCATGATTGTGAGGTTAATTGCCAGTACAAAAAACTGTTTTAAATTCTACTTTTGAATGAAGAAACTCTTCTCCCAGCAGTTGTTTTCCTGCATCAATACTTTAACTTCATACATTAATGATTGTTGTTGTTTGTTTGATGAGGTCTTAACGGCACCACGACAACGAAGGTCAAATTGTGCCTGAGAGGTCAGATCATTTTAGAGGTAGTAAGGAACAACTCTTTTTAAGTTCAAAAACGCACAAACCCTGACAAAACAATTATTAAAAGTGAAGACTTTGATGGACAAAGCAAAAAATGTGATCATTTTCCATCAGGCAGTCAAGAAAACTTTCTATTCTCACGAATTTCTTTGAAACTTCCTTAACTAAATATCGTACACTACTGTCACTACAACCCTTGATGTCGTACATATTGTATTGTTGTCATGGGGCTTGTTAGCTTGTAAAGACAAAGTTACGGTGTACAAAATTGAGAATATGATTGCCTGTAATTTTGGGGCAGTAAAGAATAAAGGTATTTCATCATGCTACCAGACTATTTCAGTGCATTTCTTACTCAAACAAACTTTTATTTTGATCGCCAGGTAAGACATAAAAGTGTTATTTCTGGCGATTACAATCATTTTTCAATTTTTCGGTTGCTAAGATTTAAGTTTTCATTGTGACCATGGCGACAGGAATTGTTGAGGGTTGTGTAGGAATCAGGTACTTTGAAACAATGCATAGGGTAATTCATTTGCTGATCAGCATAGTTTTGCTAATCATTGTTTTTTAGTCAAGAATACAAACATGCTTTAATCATCAATGTATAATAAAACGGAGGTATTCATTCATCCTCAGTTTTATTTTAGTGGTACAACTCATTTTTGACATTATTTCAGATTTGCAATGTTACTTAAAATTTGTTTCTAAAACTTAATTCACGTCCTATTAATACCATTTTAAAAAGCAATGTTTTTAACAAGTTCAGCCAACAGCTTACAACATTCTTTTCAATTCATTGGATACTACAAGAAGATACTGAAAAGGATTAAGGAAAGATGATTGATAATTAAGGAAACATAATTGAATGTAATTTTAGATAAATGAATAATTAATCAACATTATTATTCCCCATAAATACTATTTTCCATGCATCATACAACAATATTTTGATGCTGCTAAACTGTAAAATTGAAGAAAAACAGTATAGGAAAGGATACTAATTTCATTGTCTCGCTGCTGGATCATATCTCTCAGTTTCTTAACCTCTGCATCTCTTGGCAAGGTGGAGAGTGTGGACAGGTACGAATCCTCATCTTCTGTTAATTCATGATTGTCTGGCCTTGATTTCTTGACTTCATTGGGAAGTGAAGATGACTGGACAGTTTTTCCTTTGGCAAATTTCTGCAAGTTAAGACAATGGATGGTGACACATCTTGATTCAAATGCCTGAAGACTTGACAAGACAAAACAAGCAGCCAGGAAGCACATTTCCTCTTTTTATTACTGTTGATATTACAATGAAAAGTAAAATTCACTGATTCATAAATCATGTTTGAAGACAAAATCATTTAAAGGATTAGTTCAGGGGTCAAGCAAGTCCATCTTATATGAAAGAGGACTTCAAAAGAAACAAAATCGTGAAGAAAGTGTTCAAAAATCTTATTCCATTTAAAGCTCTAATCTGTGTAGAAATGACTGGTTTATAAGTCAACAATGGAAAGTTAGTGCTCTCATCCTCACATTCTTAACAGTTTTTAAAGTATTTTAAAGAAAGTTTATAATTTTTACACTATTTAAATTATTTTTCCCACAAACTTTCTTCAGGTAATATGTTATAAATACCCTTCCTAAATTCAGTTTGACTACTTTTTGACATATCCCATATTTTTCAAGCCACAAAATTGCAGGACAAAATATGATAGAATACATCAAGACTTTAAGAAATCTGAGGCTATGACATCACAACTAGTCTGATTTCAGTCGTTTCTACACAAATTATACCAAACTTTAAACTTAAATATCTCCTTAACGGAATAAGGTTTTTAAATACTTTCTTCACTATTTTGTTTCTTTTGTAGTTCTATTTCATATAAGATAGACTTGCTTGACCTTAAACTAATCCTTTAAAAACCTAATTGATGGTAGAAGTGACATATGTTAAAGATTATATTACCTAGTTGGGAGAAGTTTGGTGCATCATATGTATGCAAATCATTAATTATTTGGTACATGGAACTAGAGCTGTGAACATTTAGGGATTTTAGTAAACGTGTACACGCCAAAAAAAGCAAGCGTGTATTGTGTACACGCGTTTAGTACCGTAATTCTCAGAAATACACCAAAATTGCTCCAAAACTACAAGGCAAAGAAAAAAAATTCGCGCAACCAGTATGGCAAATGTACTGACTCTATTGCCCAAATAGACGCTGAGTTTTGCTTTTCAAATTGTAAAAAATTTACTTCTACAGTATAAATCATCATTTTTATGAAAATTCACTTTAGAAAGAACAAATAACTTCCTTTCAATGTCATTTAAACTTAACATCGCGTAACTTGTTTTCCCTATTCGCTACGGCTTTCAAAGTTCTTCTGTGAAAATCTTGCAAACTAGGTCTATGATATACCTCGCCATAAAACATTTCAAAACTACGCCAAAACCACCAGGAAGTTCTGAAATATCAGTCCTCTCGAAAAAATGGCCGCCATCTTTTTGACACATGCAAAATTTCAGCTCTGTTAAAACCTTTTTCTGTTTGTTTATTATGCAATAAAAAAAATTTCTTGCAAAAATTAGTTGACTCATCAGGTAATATTTACATGTAAATGTACTGATTGTCACGATTCAAGTATTTTTTAAGTGTTTTTTGGCCTATTTAACAGCTTGTAAAATGGGCCTTGATTGCGTGGGATTTAAAGCCTTATGCCATTATGGCCTAACGTTAAGCTCATTGTTAGTTTCACTGTTTACTGCTGCACATTCGCGGTGCATTTTACAAGTTAGATTACTCAGATTTCGGCGAAATCAAAGTGCAAATATCTCCATTCATAGGTGATTACTGCGCATTTGTGATTCTCACATTTAAAAAGGATTATGCTAATCGGGTTTACAGTTTGTAAAAAGTCATTGATTGAAATTTTGTCAGCTAAATGTGTGTGTGATTTAAATCATGAATGATCATATTGATTTTCAACGGCAAGGCTGACTACGAAAAACGATTACTCGCAATGAAGTATTTAGTAAACGTTTACAAGGATTTGCGAGCGTGTAGCGTGTACACGCTAAACGGTCACAGCTCTAACCTACTATCTTCAATATAATTAAGTACAAAAACAAAAGTACCCGGATGTAAATTATTGAACAAAAGAGGAATCAAATACTAAATTTACCTTGAGTATCCTAAATGCTTCATTTATTTTTCTCATGTCAGCTCCTACATTCAAAATTATGTCTGGATCAGGATCCTCCACAAATCTCTTCACTTCTTCATTTAACCTGAAATCAAAAAGAGAAAAAGAACAATGATATAAAAATGCTTAAAGGAATATTCCCATGGAATTTTATTTTTATGTACCTGAATTTAAATTTAAAAACAGATTGGTCAAAAAACCATGTTGATATTTCATTCCTAGAAGAACTTATTGAACTTCAAACATTTTTTTTGCCTGCATAAAATGACAAAATTGTACTGAGTCTAAGTCATCATTATGATGTCATCACAACACTTCCTGTACTAATCTTTATGTATTTCTTGGAAAATTATAAGCTAATTTTTCATAATTCAAATATAAGCTTACAAGAACACATTGGAACACATTATTATAAATTTTATTCTACACTATTCTTGATAATTCTTAAAAAAAAAATGTTCTCAATTCAGAAAAAAATAAAAAAATACATAAGGAATAGTACAGAAGTGCTGTGATGACATCATAATGACGACTTAGTAGGACTCAAACAGATAATCATTTTTATGCAGACAAGAAAATCTTTTTTAATTCAATAAGTTCTTGTAGGAATAAGATATTAACTTGGTTTTTTAATTATTCTGTTTCTTTTATTGTCCTCTATCATTTATATTAAAATGAAATTCCATGGAAGTATTCCTTTAAATTCAATTACTTCCTAGGGAATTTCTGAAATATAAGACAAAATTTGGAATTTTGAAGAAACAAACTGTTTTGGTTGATAATAGGATACAAATAAATAATACCTTAAAATGGACTGTAACACAACATGAAGTGTAGATTACTCTAACTTGCTCTCCTAACTGAGGATGATGCATATGGTAGTAGAGATGATCTTTGTCATACTAATACTAATGTTCTTGCTATAAAAGAATATAATGATGTTGGATTGTTGATGCTGTAATTAATAGTAAAATAGTCAATTTAAATTGCACAAACAGAATAGAGACTTCAAGGCTTTTTTCCATCACAATGTTGGTGCTGAAGGTGGCCACAATAAAAGCAACAATGATTATGATGATGAAGATGATCAAAGTTATAATCATGATTTAAACACGCTTTATTTTCACCTCCTGCAAAAACATCTAGTTTATAACAAAAGAAAGAGACGATTAACATTTTAAAGGTAGACGTATTTTACCAAGACCTTGTCAAACCAGGGGTAGCTGAACAGGATTTCTTCAGCACTTTAACCAATCAACTGCTGGGGAGAATTTGTCCTTTGTTACCCAACCAATCAGCTGTAGCATTTTCCTTTTAGGAAATGTTGTAAGCATCATTGCACATACCTATTACCTTCATGTATAACACACAAATAACAGTGTGATTGGAGGCATTTTTTCATATGCTTGATCCCATACCGTGCATGAATTGTGCATACGGCCAACATTCCCCCAGCATTTGATTGGTCAATAAGATTAGTATAAAATTTGTCCATTATGGACATGTGAATTTCACCATGTGACATTATTTACATAAGTTTTCTGAAATTGCCGATCCAGATTTAAAAAGGAGACAGAAACCCCATTAAACAAGCAAAATGTTCAATTTTCATTGCAATCCAAACAGTATATAAAATAAAAACTGTAGTTCTATCTATACCTTTCTAGATCTTCCTCAGAGAGTGAGTCAGTGCTTTGATCACCTGAGGTCAAGTCAGCTGATTCTTTAGCTCTTGGATCTCTCCTTTAAGTCTTAAAATCATCTGGAAGTAATTGAAGAAAGCAAAAATGATATAATGATCTGGGTTTTGCAACCACAACTGCTAACTGATTAACATATCCATAATACACAAATAGTTTCTGGAAAAAATGTAGAAAATGTAATTAGTGGATGCAACAATATGTAATTATTGTTTGATTTATGAAAACAATCCCAAATCTTAGTTCTCCCTTTTCCTTTATTTGTTACATGGGCAAGTCAAAATTACACTTTAAATGTCCCTTTGACTGTCTTCTGGAATCTAAAAACAATTGACCTCTCTGAGTAAGGAAAATGCCACGCCCACCATAGCAATACGGTAACTAGGTGTGGCAATCAAACCTCAAATCTGCAATCATGAAGTGTAATTGTTCATGTGGCCTGCCGCAAGCTTTGATCCATCAATAGCACTTCTCCGCATCTTTAGAGATTCAGTTTTTAGCAAAGGAATAAATAAATTTCTTTCTGCTAACCATTCTGGGTAATGGGAATCGGATTTACAAAGCCCGTAGCAGGCCTGTAGGTGCAATTTTTGTTTACCATCTTGTCTGTCACTCAGTCTGTGTTTGCAGAAATTTGATTTGAGCATTATATTGCATTGACTGCATGAGCGCACGTCGCTAGCTAGCTGTACTGTACCAGTACCATGTAGGATTTTTGCCCTACTTCATTATGCAGATTTTGTTGCTGGGCAAATTAGCAACCTTCAGTCCATCAATTCAATCAAATTATTTATACAAAATTAACCAAAATACATACAAGCTTTGGGTCCAGTTCCTCATTCAATATTGCATCATTCTTAATCAGAGCCACCCGCTGAGCAAAACGGCATGTAGATATCGATTCCTGGAGATGAAAAAGAACAGAGGTGTTGAATGTCGTAAAAGAAATGTATTCATACAAACTGAATCTCATGGGTACAATTTTGGTTCTTATCTGCATAATATCAAGTTATGGGCTACATCATACATGTATCGTAACATAATAAGGCATCAATGGAAAACATTACACAGCTGAAAAGTCCAATAAATACTTCCGTAAAGTATCTTGAACTATTTGAATGTCTTCCAAAATCTTCCCACAAGTATTTCAAAGTTGCTCAAAATGATGGTTGGTTAGGTTTAACTGCACCACAACAGCAATGATCAAACTGTTTTAAGAGATATGATTATAAGGTTGAAGAGATTGTGAGTGTGGTGAGCAGGGGTAGGTAGGCAGAGGAATAGTTTAGACAATGTAATAGTAGTTGATGTGATGCAGAAAGGAGAGGATTTTTGGGAGCTCAAGATGAATAAATTGATATGGATCAAATCTGCCTGAACACTGTCTTCTGTTGCTTTTACTGCCAGATCTTGCATGACCATATTATTAAGGTGGAATTAAAAAAGACACCATTGGGAATGACTTGTCTGATGTCTTGTAACTGTGAAACTAAACTTAAAACAGATGGTAATGTGTCTATTACCTTTGTTAGACCACATAACATTTTTCTCCTTTGTGGAATTTTATACAACTGAAAAATAATCTTTTTCTGAAAGAGTACATTTGAATGTTCCTTACAATGAAATATATCACAAACAGATCTACTAACAAAACAAAACTTAAAAGTGGTTTTCTTATTACACAAAATTAAACAAAACCATAAAATCTCATCTTTAACCAGAACCAAAAGGTTTTGTGGTTCCGATGCTGATCAATTTTGTATTAACTGTTATGTCATTGACTATCAAGAAATATTTGACATGACATGAATCGTTCTTGAGATACCGTGTTTACACACTCTCTTCAGCAAAATCATATTAAGCCCTGCCCACTATGCATAATAATGAAATTCAATGTTTTATCAAATGAACACATACAAACTAGCTAGCATAATTCTACAAAATATGAAACACAACAGACATGTGATTGTTAAAATATGAGCATTTAAAGATTTTTACATGAAGCCCCGCCTACTCATTAATATGCATGACATCAACACCAAAAACAATAGGGCACATCTATGCACCATGGGCTGTGTACCACATATGACATGAATCCGGTGTATCATTTTTGAGATATCATGACATCAACACCAAAAATAATAGGGCACATCTATGGACTATGGGCTGTGTAGCTTGATATGAATCACAGATACACATACATACACACATACATACACATGCCAGCATGACTGCATAAGGTTCCTTATGCTATTAGCATTGGAACCAAAAATCACAGAAACTTACATCAATATTCTTCTTTTCAATAGAACAAGTTGCGATCATTGACGTCATACAGTTACCTCCAAGGCTGTCTCTGAGGACCGATGTCATCATGGAGTTGCGATATGGGATATGTTGACGAGATTTGTCAGAAAGAGCAACAATCACCTGTGTAAAAGTTACAGAGGAATATTGTAGCAAGGGGTCAAAAAATATTTTACTTTCTAGAACCAAAAAAAGTCTTGAAAAAAATTATGCAAGTACACAGCAACAATAATAACAAAACCGAAGAAAATTGTATTTCTGTCTTTTCTTGTTTCTTTCTTAAACACCTGTCCTATCCCTTCCCCTCCTCTTTTTCTTTCTGGAGAATTGAATAAATTTCTGGAGTCATTTATGCCATGGTCTGCTACATTTTCCAACCCTAATTTTAACTTCAGAGTAAAGAAACGAATCACTACATTTCTGTTCAATCAATAGATTTTTACACACCTTGTACATAATCATTCCATCAAATATAAAAAATTCCATGAAGATTTAAAGTATCTTTTCTTTAATTTGCAAAAAAAAATGTAAAAAAAATAGAAAAATTATTATGATATTACAAATCAAAATGTAACTTTCTGTGGCTGGGGAGGTCAGTACCTAGCAACCGTTATTTCTTTGTATGGCTTGTGAATAGGATCAATACGAAAACTCTTTTTCTTCTATGTACTACTTTATCAATTGTTTGTTTGTTTGTTTGATGAGAGTTTAACGGCACCACAACAGCAAGGGTCAAATTGTGCCTGAGAGGTTAGATCATTCCAGAGGTAGGAAGGAGAGTAAACAGGGACAGGGGGAGATTGAGAGAAAAACGAGAACTAAAAGCCAGAAAGCTAGGATCGAGAGGCAGATGGGTGGAAAAATAATGAAGAGAGAGAAGGGGTGGGGAAGGAGGACTTTATCAAGATTTTATATGGTGTGTTGTTTCATTTAAAAAATTGTATTATTTTAGTACAAATTTAAAACATTTGTAAAAAGGAAAAAGTACATGCATATACATATAAAAACATGTAGCAGTAATTGAAAGATTATAAATGAATAAATAAATCAATAAGGAAAAATTATATATTTTTTTTAAATTCCAGTACAAACTTAAAACATTTGTAAAAAGGAAAAAGCACATGCATATACATAATAAAACATGTAGCAGAAGTTAAAAAGAATATAAATAATTAAATAAATCGATAAGAAAAATTAAAGATTTTTTTATTTCCAGTACAAATTTAAAACATTTGTTAAAAGGAAAAGTACATGCATATACAAAATAAAACATGTAACAGAAATTAAAAGAATATAAATAATCAAATAAATCAATAAGGAAAAATTATAGATTTTTTTATATTCTAGTACAAATTTAAAAACATTTGTAAAAAGGAAAAAGTACATGCATAAACATAATAAAACATGTAGCAGAAATTGAAAGAATATAAATAATTAAATAAATCATTAAGGAAAAATTATATTTTTTTATTTCAGTACAAATTTAAAACATTTGTAAAAAGGAAAAAGTACATGCATATACATAAAACATGTAGCAGAAATTAAAAGAATATAATTAAATAAATCAATAAGAAAAAATTATAGACAAAAGGTTCAAAACAGTAATTTTAACTCTCCTGTCTGTAAGTAACTTGCTAAGCCTTAAATGAATGAATTATTGTAGACCTGTATTTTGTTTGTTGATGTTTAACGGCACCGTGACAGTCAGAGTCAAATGTGCCATTATTCTGTATTTTGACACTATGTTAGGGTTCTGAAGGTTTCTGTTTGATTGTTCTTTGTTGATTTTGTTCTTTGTTGATTTCTGTCGCCATTGCATTGAATTCTGAATTTCAGAAATACAAGCTGAAATGCAAATTGAGAGCTCTTCAAACTAACATATCACCTGAATTTAACTCTATATAGCTACTAATTTAGAGGAATATTCTCCTAAATTTTCACATACATGATAGAAGACAATTGAAGAAACACATTGATGTACAAACTCTAGGGAAGTATACCGTACACTGTGAGGCCACTTTTCAACACACTGCTGAAACGGAATATATCAAAAAGGTTTTTTACCAAGTCATTTCTTCAAGAGTCCTCTCTCATTAAGACAATGAGAATTCGTAGGAATATTCCTTCAATCTTTTCTGCAGGAAATCCATTTGAATATCAAATAATTTATTTTGTAACATTTTGAATATCGTTTAATACAATGTTTGTACTAGTATGAAATAAGACTCACATTATTGTCACTTTTTATTTCCAGGAAGAAATAGAAGTATCAATAATATGATCAAACTGAAAAGCATGCAAGCAATCAAAGAGCATAACATTTCAGAAGTACAAGATAATGGTTTGGTTTATTGATGTTTAATGGCACCACTACAGTCAAAGTCAAATGTGCCAAGAGGGTGTTAAAAACTAAGGTGCTTGAGTTAGGACAGAGAGGAAAGAGAGGTGAAGGGAGGGAGAGAAGGTAATAAAAGGAAGGTGAGGAAGGCAAGGCAGAGAAAGGAAGGAAAGGGAGGTTTAAATCAGGTGGAATAAATTGCTGTTGCGGAGAGAGTTGATAAAGTTGGAGGTAGGATTGTTTTTGAAAAGATCGGAAATTGAGATGGAGGGGGAGGGGTGTGATCTGGAGTTCAGGTAGATGGGACAGGTTAAGAGGATATGCTTGATCGAGAGATCGGTGTGGCATGTAGGGCAGAGAGGAGCAGGGGAGCCAGAAAGTAGGTGAGAAAGGTGTGGCCGAGGTGGATGCGGGTGATAACAACATCCTCCCTGTAGTTGCGACTGTGCAGGGGGACATTGGTCCCGACTTTGGGTTTGATGGTGTGAAGTTTGTTACTGGTTTTGAGATTCCAGGAGTCTTGCCAGGTCTTGGAAGCTAGGTAGCTGGAAGTGGAGAAACGGAGGTCTGAGTGCAGGATAGGAAACAGAGAGATGTAATTCAACAGTGTTGTTGGCGGCTCTGTCGGCTCTCTCGTTGCCGGGAATGCCAATGTGGCTGGGGATACAGCCACGTACCAGTACCACATACCAGTAAAAGATGAAATACAAATTTGAGAGCAGCTGAAACTAACTTCTTACCTGTTCAAGAAAATGCAAGGAAAGGTTTATGTATTTGGCCTCTGTAAGTTGTGTTCCAGCAACACCAGTCTTGCCAACCCTCTCAGATCTGTTAAGAGAATAGTAGATAGAATTATGTAAAAATTGTCTTTCACGCAAAGATAAGCCAGAATACAAGATTTACTACAAATACAGATGAAAGTATCAGACAGACACGCTTCCATTTCCATTAGTATCTGTTTGTTTATAAATAAACAGGATAATTACTAAAGGACTTAGATGAAAACGGTAAAAAGACTGTCCACAAGACAAATAAATACATAAATTATTTTCTGAGGTATAGGGTAAGGGTCAAAAAGCAAAGATGTACTGGGAGGGTGTATATGAAAGTATTGAGAGTGATTCAACAAGCTTTTTGGAATTCTGGGAACAATTATAATCTTCCCTTAAAAAAAAAAAAAAAAAAAAAATGCAAATGGTGTCTGGCTGTAGAATGAATAATTCCACAGAGGTAGTGCCTCAAAGAAATTAAAACAATTACGCCCTGGCCTAAATAGATTTGAACAAAACAAAAAACCTTTGGTGTCAAACATATTTGGGTTTTTTACTGAGTACTTTCTTGTTCAAGGCAACGTTAGATATGCAAAACACATCATGTCTCTTATTCTATTGTAAATTAAATCAATTGCACAAATCTTACCCAGCAAGATCAACTAGATGCAATTTAGCCCTTCGCAAGTGGCAGAACCTGATTCACGTATCGATACATGTACTGTGAAGATACAATGTGATCTTGTGGAGGCCTGGTTCATTGGTGTCTGTAATGATAACAGTAAAGGTTTTAAGGCAACTGCTCCTCTTCATAATTGTCAGGAAGAAGAAAAAACATTTATAAACATACTTTGAATTGAAAAATCAAGAGCTCTTCTAAGCTTGCATTAATTACATTCAATACTAATAGTAATGCTTTAAATAAAGGTATATGGACAGAGATGAAAGAGCATTACATTCTGAGCAGAACAGTCTTTAAATGCTCACAATAGCACATATACTTATGACAAATTAAAGTTTGAATCAATTTTCAACATGTACAAAGGTAATGATGTATGAAAAACAACACAGCTTAAATTCTTTGATGTAATTCTTTCTATTTATTTCCCAAATTTCAAATATCAACGGTTCTCAAATTGCATTCTACTGCTAAATCTGGGTCAAGGTTATAATAATATCCCATTTCCTGTTCACTATAGCCCACTTCTCCCATTCAAAATATTTGTGACTGAAAAACAATAACATAAGTAATTTTCTACTTGTCCTATTCTGAGGTCACAAAATAGTTCATAATTTATACTAATTAGGTATCTAAGTTTTAAAATGATGTAAAATTGACTAATGCTAACCAATTTTGATGCAATGTTTTGCTGGTTGCATGATTTGTATTAATTGTAAACCATTTACATTTGTGTTGTTCTTTCTTGTCCACTTTCCTTTCAAAAATCAATACTTCTATGCTTAATGCTAATTGATGTTATCTCCTTCCAAATGTATATTGTAATGGCGACTATCAGCTCTAATGTAGGAATAAGGATGTTTCAGCTGATGTCATGAGGTCACATGACTTTGTTTACATTGCCATTTTGTAGGGAAGACTACAGTCTGCTGTATACTTACATACGTTTGCATGTTGTTATATAAGATTACTTTTGTAAGTAGAATGCAGGAATCTTGCTGTGCTGTTGGTTGCACTAACTAATAGACGTGTTTAGAATCCACTGCTTAAGATTACTTAAAGTACTTGGAGGGTAATTTTTTCTTTAAAATAACATTTTATATTAAAAAATCAATTCAACTGGTCAGCTCATTTTAACCAGCGTGTGTTTTTATGCCCAGCACATGTTTTACATGCCCTGCGCGTGTTTTCATCACCAGTGCGTGCTAGCGCACGTTTTAGATCAAGTATGTTTGTTTTACGTGTGATGTGACTGAGCTGCGTGAAGAGCAGATGTGCGAAATACTCAACGCGCAAAGCTCTGCCATGCAAAATGCATTCCCAGTTGATTAGAGTCACGTGATGAAATCCCTCTATAGGTGCATGTATAAGAATGGATGTCTCTACTTTGCATCCTTGGTAATACATTTAAATACCTCAGCTATCATTCTATTGGTGTCTCCCAGAAAAAGCAGATTAAGAGCCTCCTCCTCGTTGGCTGCTGGGTGAATACTGAGATTTTTGAGATGGATGTTGCCATCACTGTCCTCCATCAATGACACCTTCCTATATGACAAAATATAACAGTTGTCATATTATACACAATTTTATAAACCACTCAAATAAATTATTTCCCAAACTTTGACCTGAAAAATATGAATACCATTACAACAGTACAGACAGTTATATAATAATTTCTTAGAAATTTGATGAAAGATTCATATAAAAATCAGGTGCAGATACTTTGTAGTGTTTTAATGTCTTGAGGTAATAGTGCCAGAAAGGTTCTTGCAAATGGAAAAAGAGATAATGATGTATGGGTACAAAGCTTGAAAGATTACTGCACTTCAAAAGTAACAAAATGGTGAAGAAAGCTTTTAAACATCTTACATGAGCCAGAGCTTTAAACTTGAATATCTCCTTAATAAAATAAGATTTTGAATGCTTTTTCACCACTGATTTTGTTCCTTTTCAAGTCCTCTTTCATATAAGATGGACTTGATTGATCCCTGAACCAAATCCTTTAAATCGATTTCCATTCAAGAAACAATTTTAACACTTCAAAGCATTTCTTATTTGGCTCCATTTAGCAAATTTGTCAATTACACAAGGATGATTTATTGGTGGGGTTGAAGGTATATTTGTATTTTTAACGAGATATTAAAGCTTATTATTAATTCACTAGCCACTTAGAAACACTTAATTTGGAATCTATTTATTATATTAAATATCAAATGCAAAGTATTCTGCTTCAGATATGTGTTAAGGGTTCACGGTAAGACCATGTGACTTGTCATACATCTGTCGTGAGCTAACATATACAGTGGGCCGAATATAAATATATATATATATATATATTTATATATGTATATATATATATATATACATATATATATATATATATATATATATATATATATATATAAAATATACATATATATATATATATATATATATATATACATGATATATATATATATATTATATATATATATATATATATATATATATATATATATATATATATATATATATATGTATATATATATATATATATATATATATATATATATATATATATATATATATATATATATATATATATATATGGATATCATTGTATACTTCAAAGACAGGTATGGAAAAGGACTGTAAGGCAGAGAGATACTTTAACAGCAAGAAACTATCAATTGCTAACAAAATGCTATAATGTTAGCTTATAAACATTTTACATGACCAATCCTTAAAATCACACTTGATTTCAAACTGACAAAATAAGCACATAAAAATTATTTCATTTCACAATCAATTCAAAATAGAAAAGTTGAACATAACTTGAGTGCTACTTACGGTAAATCCTCCAACTTGGCAGCTTCATGTTTCGGATCCAACAGGTCATAACCCTGTTCGTTGTACAGTTCAAGATACGAAACATGAGTTGTTATCATATAATCAGGATTCTAAAGTTAAAGATAATAAATGAAGAAGCTACCATCACCATACTTCTAGAAAAATCAATTGATAAAAGTTAGGTGTTTATATACATTGCTAAATATACTCTACTTCAATAACTTTTGAAAAATTGTTTCTAAACATACAGAAACAACCAATTAACATTCATAGAAATGCATAAACATTTGCAATGGAATTGCCTCTATGACATCATCAAATATGATTTCATCATACTGTACAAAAACTTTAAAATGTTATTGGGAAATCTTTAAAAATACATATCTCCTGAATGGAATATGATATCAACCTGAATTTTGTACTACTTTGGCTCTTAAAAGTAGGCTCTTTCAAATAAAATTTTACAAAAAACCATGGGAATATTCCTTTAATTCCAAACAATTTGTTTAAAACTGGATTAAATTTAAGTCTCAAATTTTTTGATTCTATGCAAAAAGAGCCCACACATTCTAAATGATGGATGCTAATTTCTAAGCAAAACAAACGTTCAGGTTCTAAAATATGCATACATATTATAGTTTAAAATTTTGCTACAAAAATATCTCTCAAGAATGATGCACATGCAAATATGGCATAAAAGATTAAATCCTTGCAAGAACTGATATCAAAATAAGTTGTGAGTTTTTAGCAATTTCCTTTGCTATATCAACAAGGGGCTTTGCAAAGTTCAGGGTTGTATACATTAATTTATTCTTCTTATTTATTTCAGGTAACTACAGCCAAGTCCCACCTTTCCATACTGTTCAAATATGTAACTTAAAGTCCTTGGAATTATGCCTCTATCAACATAGCGTTCTGCACCACCAGTGATGGAAAATGTCTTTCCACTTCCAGTCTGAAAAAATAACAATGATAATAAATAAATAAATGACAGAAAAATATTACAGTATATCAATTTAACTTTAAAATTCACCCCTTATTTAATCCATTTCACCATACATAAACTCCATTTTGCTTGTATAAAAATTTTACATCTTTTTATTCTACACTTGTTGCTGAAGACCACTTCTCCTCAACTTGTCCAAACCACATTTTCATGAATTTTCAAGATACAACAACTGATTTACCACTCTTTGCCACAGAATTTCTGACAAAGTTTTATAATTCCTGAAGCAATCTAAAACATTTTTTGTAATTATTAAAAACTTTAATGCTACTACTTAATAGTACCATGGGAGCTGCCATTTTTATTTCAAAACATGCAGAATATGATGTCATCAGCCCAGCAGAATGTTGGAATGCTTTGTATTTCTTTATAATCTACCTTAAGTATTCTAGCTGATGAAAAATTGTTTCTCTTTTGTAAGGGTCAAGAAGTTTTTTCTTTACACATAAAATTATAAAAAACATGCTGTTAAAACTTTGTAACATCATTTTGAATAAAAACTTTCATCACATTTATAAAGAAATACATTATAATCCTTATGTCCGTATTGGGGAAATTATGTCATCATGCACAATATTTCAAAAAAGAATTAAACAAAATGGCAGCCCACATGTGTTAATTTCAAACATGAATAAATTGAGATAGGAATAAGATTTTGACTTGCTGTAGTTGGCAGTTGGTTAAGATTTTTATCCTAAAGCATATGAAATTATTATTGTATCAGACTTTATGTCTCCTTTAATAATGAAACTCATTATATCATCATATTAAAAATCTTGTAATATACATAGTATCCCCACTTTTCATGTATGCTGATAGTGCCTTCATTTTTTCGCATACAAACTATTATCAAAGTGCACTTATCTGAAGCGTACATGTATGTTTCTATTGCAAAGAAAGTATAAATGCAATTTTGGCCCTTCTATAGAATTGAAATCTTATTCATTCCTCCATCTCTATTCATCAAAGGTTTCTACCATGTACTCTATGCAGTTTCCATTAGAAAAGTGAGAAGGCTAATTGCAGTTGCTTCAAATATCAATAGCTGACATTAAATTCCTAGAGTAGCTAAACAGGTTTACAGAAAATACAATGTTCAGTACATGTTCTTCTTAAAGAATTAGTTAAGTGGCCAAGCATGTCCACCTTATATGAAAGAGGACTTCAAAGGAAACAAAATGGTGAAGAAAGTGTTCAAAAGTCTTATTCCATTAAGGAGATATTCAAGTTTAAAGCTGTTGTCTTATGTGTAGAAATGACTGGTGTAGTAAGTCTACTATGGAAAGTTGGGGTCTTCATCCTCACATTCTTAAGAATTATAAATGTATTTTAAAGAAAGTTTATTTATTCATTTTAGTTTTCTTATAAGTTTCTTCAGGTAGTATATCATAAATTCCATTCCTAGATTCAGTTTTACTACTTTTTGACATATCCCATGGTTTTTAAGCCAAAATTCACAGGACAAAATATGATAAGAATACATAACAACTTTGAGGAATCTGAGGCTATGACATCACAACTAGTCTGATTTCAGTCGTTTCTACACAAATGATACCAAACTTTAAACTTAGATATCTACTAATGGAATAAGATTTTTAAACACTTCTTCACCATTTTGTTTCTTTTGAAGTACTCTTTCATAAACATGTAAGATAGACTTGCTTGACCACTGAACTAATCCTTTAAGCTTAACTTGTTGGCAAACTCAAAAGGTACTAACCTGTCCATAGGCAAAGATAGTGCCATTGTACCCAGACAGAACACTGTGAATCAGAATGTTTAAAGTGATTTCATTGCTTACATGGAAAAATAACAACTTCAATATGATGACAATTTCAATAATCTGCATTAAAAAATAACCAGTGCATATAAAATGAGTAAGACACAAAAATGTCTATTGTCAAAGAAAGAAATTTGTCACATAAATAAGAAGAAAAGTATGAACATAACCAAAGACATTCATACATGCAAGCATTTCTACTTAAGCATAAAGAAATTTTTGATAAAAAGATTGAAATGACCAGGTCCTGCACCTTCTCTCTTATTCAGTAGAAGAAAGTCATATTCATTACTTCATATACTTTATCATAGGTGCTCACTTGAAATAAAGAACAAGCTAATAAAGTTGAATCCTTTCTTACTACTGTACTCTCAAAGAGGGAAATATGATATTACTGTTTGCAATGTACTCCACACAATTCAATCATTTAAGAGAGGAGTATCAAAGGGATAGTGATACTCAGCAAATTCCTGATTACATGAAAGAGCTTCAGACTTCAAAAATAAAATCCTTTTATTTTGCAACAAAAAGGTTACTTCACTTAAATGAAGGCATGTTAAAGCTCCTAAATAAATTAATGAAAACTCTTTATACATTAAGCTCTTTATAAATTTTGTTCTTCAAATTAAGCCACTGATGACTTCAAGATAATCTTATATTGATTGGGGGTGGGGGACTAAGTTTATAAAAATTGTTACTCAGATCCAGCTGTGGTCTTCAAACTCTTGTGGGCATAGGATTACAGTAGCAAACATTGAATTTTCATATATATGAAAACAATAGCTATTCAACTGATAATATCATAAATTTGCATATTTTCGTGAATAAATAAATGGGCCTCAAAATTCAAAAAGCTGTAAAATGGCTGAAAATTAAACAGCTTTGATGGGATGTTTTGTGATTTTCATTACTTTTAATAGACTTGCTTGGTAGAAAATGTTTCCTCAAGGTACTCGTGTCACCAGTTCAATAATTTACTGTGTTGACATAAAACTTGGATAAGTGTTATTTTTCTTACTTGTCAATAACATCTTTAGCAACATGATTAAATACTTCGTCTTGTTTCACATTCTGGTCAATACTCGTTCAAACTGAAACTTGTACTCTACTTTTTTGTTGTTGATAAAGCCGGCTGCTAGATCTTTAGGAACAACAAGGATAGAACAGGAAGAGCTGTGTCTTCCTCGTCTATTTCATAAAGCTGCAAATGTAGAAAAGAAAAAGGACCAAATGTTGGAGGATGTGATTTTGATTAAATGGATCGAGTATGTGTAGCCACTGTAAATGCATGAGCAGATATCCAAACACTTTGATATACTGGCAGCGTGAGGCCAGGTAATGAATAAAGGACAGAAATCACAGAACATCAGCAGCCAGTAACAGACCTAAATAAAACAAATACTGGCTGTATGATGGTTTATGGTTTAATAAGTAGAACAGATATGCATGATTACCACTCTATTTTTTGCTTGTGATTGAATTTTTATAGAAATTAACCTTATTAATATTTAAAGTTACCTAGGAGGCTGTGTGTTTTTCGTCCACCTACCTGTTTCCGTCCACTTACGTATTTGACATTCCATACATGTACCCATTAGACCCATCAATTTCTGTAAACCTGCCAAAATATTTTCTTGAGTGTTGTCTATATCTACCAAAATAATTAACATGGATATAGAACACAAAAAGTTAATTTTATTACATTTATATCACGCTGGTGAGCTCACTTTTTCAATTTTTAACTTTTTTAAAAGGTCAGATAAGAAATAGTTTTCTACTCAGATCCTTTCTAAATTAAAACTAGAATGGTAAAAATGATCATGGTTCGCATGCCCAGCAAATTGACAACCATATCATATGACCTGCCAATTATAAAAATGGCATCTTACACTAAGTCCCACATGGCATCCCATGACCTACATGGCATCCCTCCTACATGGCATCCCACATGACATCCCATCCCATGACCAACATGGCATTCTACCATATCTCCCACATGGCATATTCAATTCATCCCTTGTCCCACATGGCATTCCACCATGTCCCACATGGCATCCCATCCTATGACCCACATAACATCCCACTCTATGTCCAACATGGATCCCATCTCATGTGCCAAATGACATCCCACCATATCCCACACGACATCCCATCCCATGTCCCACATGGCATTCTACCATATCTCCCACATGGCATTCTACCATATCTCCCACATGGCATTCCACCATACAGTATGTCTCACATGGCATTCCACCATGTCCCACATGGCATTCCACCATATGTCCCACATGGCATCCCACCCTATGAGCCACATGGCATCCCACCATGAGCCACATGGCATCCCACCCTATGAGCATCACACCCTATGTCCCACATGGATCCCATCCTACATGTATGTCCCACATTAATCTAACCATATGTACCATATGTACCACATGACATCCCTCCCTATGTCCCACATGGCATCCCTCCATGTGTCCCACATGGCAATTTTCCCTGTTCCCCATGGCATCCCACCCGTGTCCTGCATCAGTGGCTTCCCACTGGTGTCCCACATGGCATCCCACCTTATGTCCCACATTGGATCCTACCATATATTCAACATGGTATCCCTCCCAATGACATCCTACTTTATGTCCCACCTGGCATCACATTCCATGGCCTCCTACCCTATGTCTTACATAGCCTCCTACCCTATGTCACACAAGGCATCCCAACCTAAGTCACACTCTGTGTTACTCGTAGTATTCCATCCCATGTCCTACATGGCATCCCACCCCATATCACACATGGCATCAAACCCCATGTCCCACATGGCATCCCACCCAATATCCCAAATGACATCCCAGGCAGAATTTATTATTCATGACTGATACAACCGTTGGTGCCCAAATATTCTGAAGGAATTTTATCTCCAGGGCTATGAGAGAGATGCTTGAGGATCGTTTGAAGAATATTGGAAATTTATATCATTTTACAATTATCTTTTAAGGAAATATCAAATGTTTTGTAGACTTCTTAAGGAAACTATTCTTCAATTTTGTCTTAAGAGTCTCTGAAAAACTAACATTTTATAAGGAAATTCTAACCTTCCATAAAGATATCTTAAGGAACTTTTAACTTTTTCTGAGGAAATCTGAAGAAACTTTAACATTTTCTGAGGAATTCTCAAAAAAGTGTAACATTTCTGAGGAAATCTCAAGAAAAACTGTGGACGGCCAGACGGACGGAATCGCCATTACATAGGTTCGCATTATGCTTCGCATTATGCTTCGCATTATGCTTCGCATTATGCTTCGCATTATGCTTCGCATTATGCTTCGCATTATGCTTCGCATTATGCTTCGCATTATGCTTCGCATGCGAACCAAAAATAACACTAAAATAAGTAAATAAGACTTCAGATGCATCATAAAGTATGTTCTTGAGTTCCTTACTTCAATTGTCAAGGCCTATATTTAAGCTTGTCCATTCTAGTTGGGTAGTCAATACTGGCATGAAAAAATTGAAATCTGTACCAGAATCTGTCCACCACATGAAAATTGTATACAAGGTGAATTAAGCATTATTTTGTTGAGATGACTTTGACTGTACATTAAAATAGAGACACAAAAATTCATTTTATTGCTTCAATTTGGACTCTTTACTTGGTGTAAATATTTAAAAATCAATGGTGATTACCTATCCAACTGTTAAAATGTTGTGTTATAATAGTGTTTTACATGCTTAATTAGCATAATTAATTAGGATGACGAATTTAGGACAGAAACTGACAAAGTGGATGGATTCTGACACAAAAAACATAAGGAAAACTTACAGGTAATGCTCTTAAATTATTAATATATTTGTAACAATTGATTTTTGTAAAAATTAGTGCATTGATTGATCATTCAAAACACAAAAGTATTATCTTTTACTTCCTTTTTGTAAACTACTAGCAAAAAATCCTCAAGTGGACAAAGCCACACAGCTTACCCTAGGCTTAGATAAGTTATTTTACACATCCCTCAGTGCAGATTTACATTATAATTGCCGTATGAGGGTTGTTATAAATTGGGTACAATTCCTGTTTTTTTAATTCACACACTGTAGAAAATTGATGATTGAAAAATAACTTACTTTTTGGATATTCTTATACCAATTAGTTTAAATAATACAATTTTCCATTTTTTTAATACTAAATCTTACCTATTAAGCACAACGATGGAATAAAGTTCTCTAAAACGATGTTTTGGTCACCATCTTTTTAGTCACCGCATGTTTGTGATCAACTATTCAAACTTCTACAAATAAGTTTTAGGATGTTCCACTAAACTGCAGGTTGATTTTTGCTGACATTTTTTGGGTTAAAATTATTTTATCAAATAGTTTCAGTTTAAAAACTGTGTGCGAAAACAAATAAATAAAACACCAAGAATGTGATTATATAATTGTACTTTATAAGTATTATCTTAATTGTTTTTCCTCAAATAATCTTAAACTTATTAAAGTTTTCCCCAGTCAGACCTTCAAAGTTTTTGTCACTCATAATTGTTGATGTTGACGTCATATTACTTCTACGGTTGTCGCACAGTTGATTGGCTAACAACTCATGCATATTTAAATAGATTCAAGTAACAAGTAAATATTTTTATTGAACTAAGACCTCATGAATAATCAACAAAATTTAGTTCTGCTCTTAAAGTAATGGCTAAATAATTGTTTACATGACGAAGAAAAGACACAGAAAATAGATAAATTCTACCATTTCCAAGTAAGTCTCATACAGGATTATTTTGTACCTAGGGATAACAGATTTTCAATATTTTAGTGAAGAATATTCTCAGGGAAGTTGTGTAAAGTTGAATAAAGTGCTGCCAATTTTGTTTTGTCTTTTATTTGCAATGGCGTGCATAGGAAAAAACCATAACCTTCGTGAGGCCACAGATCAGTAAACAACAGCAATCCTACAATGTCAGCATACAGAAATAGGTTAAAGTAAAAAAAACTATGGCCAAATGATGGTAAATGATCCTACTGCGACTTCACTTGGTTCCTTCTTGTCAAAATAATACTGAAGTGCTGCTTCTTCCTGACATCATCGTAGACATTTCTTTGGTTTGCAGCAAATTGTTGGGCATTTAGCTTGTAATGGGGCAGAATTATAACTAAAAATTAATTGTTTCTACATCGCATAGGAAAAAAATAACAAATATTGTGGCTTATAAACAAAGAAGGGAGTCTCTGGCAAATGTGAATTGAGTAAGAAAATGTAATTAAGATTTACGAGTATTCAAAACAACAAATTTTCATATACGGTTCAAAAGTCGCGGTAGGAGGTGACCTACCTTGTTAATATATATGTAATGAGTATGTTGCCATAACACTAGGAACACCTTAGTACTTCCTGTAGTGCTGTTGGACTGATGCCAGCCGTGTTAGTAATGCTGCCGTTGGTAATGTCTGGCTGTCCGAGGGTACTACAAAATCCTATACCCTCCTGTACTGTTTTAAGCAAGGTGTTAAAAGTATAGGAAAATCTCTGTTTAAAGATCTTTATAAAAACGAAACCAGTTTACCCTTTTCTCGCCCACAATGATTAGAATCAATGTATGAAGCCCATCCATGTCTTCAAAAACTGTTTTTAAGGTGATTTTAGTTACTTTTATCAAAGTATTTTGGACTAATTTTCTAAATTAAAAGTACAAATCGTCTGACAAGCTTTCCAAAGTACGTTCAAAGTTCAAGACACTGCCATCGGGGCTGTAAAATTTTAGCGGGGTTAATATGTTAAATTATTTTAAGAAAAAATTAAAAATAATACTTATAAATCTCAACAGTTCTTGATGTTTTAGTTATTTCTTTTCGCACAGTGATTTTACCAAGACTATTTTATAAAGTTATATGAACAAAAAAATGTTGGCAGCAAAAAATCAACCTGCAGTTGTGTGGAACATCCTAAAACTCATTTGCAGACATTGAACAATTAAACAGACATGCGGTGACTAATGGCGACCAAAATATAAATCTCGGATAAGTTTACCCCGTCGTGGTGCTACATGTAAATAGGTAAAGATTTAGGAAAAGTTTTTTGAAAAAGTGTATTATTTAGACTAGGCTAATTGATATACGAATATCCAAAAGTAAGTTATTTTTCAATCATCAATTTTCAACGTGTGATTTAAAAAAATAAAAAAATTGTACATAATCGTCGTACGGTAATCCTAATGTTAATAACTACTGTAATAACTAACTTAAACTAGGAACACCTGTGAGGCTGTGGGCCTAACGTTAGGCATTATCATATTAAAGTCTTCATAATAGTACGCTAGTACAAATAATAATATTAATATGAACATTTATAAAGCACCTGTATCCATCAAAAAAATGATGCTCATGGTGCTTTTGCAAACACAACAATAATAAATGTATCAGCTATAGTCAGTCAGAATGTCTCTTTGAACAGGTATGTTTGTAAGTTCCTTTTGAACATGTTGGTGCTGGGTGATGACTTGAGTGCCAATGGCAATGAGTTCCAAAGTTTCACTGCTCCAATCATAAAACATCCGTCACCCCATTGTGTTTTTGCATTATACTCTTGAAGCAGTCCTTTACATGAAGATCGTAAATCACAACGTGGTAGTAGTACAGCGTCTGCAACGTGCAGTTATACACTATGTAAAAGTGAAACCCATTAGGCTGTAACGTTATTGATAGTGTTTAGCTTTCCTAGCTCAGTCTGGGCCTACATGATCAATCTCAGCCTAACGTTATATCGTATACATACAATCAAGTATATAGCCTTACAGTAACACTAAGCTAAACTGCATAACTTGCACTGTTTGTAGTTCTTAGAGTTTAACTTAACTACTCCACTTACGCCGGTTTTTGCCTTTGAAGGTTTTACCCTGCAAAATATCTTAATTCCCTGTTTCACCATGGTTACTCTACATTGCGTTAAGTTTGAAACACAACTAACGAATTCACCAGGCTCACACAGTACAACATCTGACTCTGAGCCAATGTTATGGTTTCTAATGAAGCTACACATGCGCATTGAACCATCAATTTGTTTAGTTCAGACTTAGCTAGTGCACTGAAATTGATTTAATTCCACTGTAACTTTCATATCGTTTACTTAAAAAATCTGCTGACAAATAAACGTAGAGTCGGAAGTAAAATACATTCAGCACAAAACAAACGCAGATTATATGATTCTGGCCTCATATTTGGGCGCTATATGAACATGAGATATCGAGAATCCTGGACACATTAGCTAAAGATTTAACTGTACACCACTGGTTTCTGTACGTAGGCAACTGTAATGTGGTTGCATTACTCACATTGGACTCAAATCTTAAAAATAGTTAATGACTTGAAATAGCCTTTTGTCCCCCTGACGCATCCTATTTAAACCATCCACAACCTGGTACTTAAAGTATTTTTGGTATTGGTGTGCAACATGCATGACCACAAAGAGTAATTAAGGAATAGTTATCTGCCTGTCTCGGCCTGGTCTTGGTTTGTGGGTTGGACATTATAATAGTAGTAATTTGTCCCATTAATCATGTTAATCACTGTATTATTATACTGTGCTTTGATGACAAATGAATTTATACAACTAGCTGTAAATAGAGCAGAATTGGATTGAGATTCAGAGAGAGAGAGGAAGTCTCAGATCAGTCAATCATGTAGCTCAAAATATATTCTACTTAATCCCAATATTGCTGTGTTATATATTTTTTTGTTTTTGTTAATTTAATATGTGTTTCGAGACCGCCACAAAGACTCGGCGACGCTGCACAACCTTGCTTCCTCTAACTCAGTAGTTACGTAAAGGGGCAGGACCAAAAACCTGGGGAACCACAACTTGTGCCCCCCCCCCCTTCCCCCCTCCACCCCATGAAAACCGACACATGACTTGTCCTTCTCCTTAAGAATTTGTTTCAGCAAATCATAACCACAAACTTACTGTAGCAAATAGTGAGACCACTTTATCTTAATTAAAATAGCCATACAATAAGGACTTCATCCATTACTAATATGATACTCAGCACCAATTTCCACAACAATTAAGGTTTTCAGAATAAAGAAAATAAATAGGAAAAATCTGACTCGACCTGGTTATTTATCAGGTCGGGTCAAACTGTTTGAAACTTTAAGGAGTAGAACAACTAATGAACATGTAGGCCTATAAAAGATTAAAACTAAATATCTGCAATTATAAGAGAATACATGGTGGGGATATGATTAAAGTTTTTAATTAAATGTTATTTGGCAGGTCATGATGATGAGGTCTTGGGGAAAGTACAAGCCCGTACAGCCAGGAATTTAAAAGGTTTTTTTTTTTTCGTATAAAATGGCACTTCATTCTTGCAACTCGAAAAAAAGAAAAATTAAGTTGTTTCTCCCAAATTCGTTAAACGAGGCTGACCCGAGCTGCCCCCCTCTGATAGGATTTGACCTGAAAGTTACCGTGCTTTCTGTCTAGTTGGGAGGTAAAATTGGGGAAATTTTACCATAAAAATTTAGAAAAAATTGTAAAATTATTGGAAATTCTGTTGAAATTTGCAACAAATTGAAGGAAAATTTGATAATATTATTGAAAACTTTGGTAAAATTATTGGAAACATTGATTAAATTTGGCAACAATTCCCGAAAATTGAGGGAGGGAAATTTCCCGCAAAGTGAAGAAAATTACCCAAAAATGGAAGAAATTTCCCGAAAACGAAGAAAATTTCCCGCAATGATGAAAAACTAAAAACTGAAAAAAACGATGAAAATTGACGAGATTTCCCGAATTTGAACAAGATTTCCCGATTAGCAGCAACGTTTGATGCAGTCTGTCAGTCTGTGGTGTAAAGCTAAATTGTGAGCTAGCCCTTAAAAGCCCAAACCGAACTGGCAGTTCGATTGGACCAATAAAATCGACATGCAACAATGCGTCATCTGCTCGAAATGTGCGATTATTAAGGGGGCTGAGCCCCCCTCGAAAATAGCTATAGAGGGGCTCAGCCCACCTGAGCCTCCGCTTCTACACCACTGGTTTGATGGTATTTTGATCTACTAGTGCGATTTTTTTATTTGTAACCACGAAAGTTTAGGGTTCTCGCCCCTTGAAAGGTGAGCTTTTTTCTACACTTCTAGGGTACCCGCAATTATAGCCTAATAACATGTTGGCTGAACAGTTTTACCTTTATAGTTTTGCCTCCTAATAGAGGATTGTTGCCCTCCTAAAAATGTAATACAGGTGAAGGGGACGAAGCACTCTGAAGCTCTGCAGGATTTTTTTTAGTTTAATGATGCCGCAACATGGCTTAAACAGTTAAAGTCGTACAAAAACTTACAAAAATTAAATTGATGAGAAGAAGTAACTTTTAATTCTAGCGTTAAAATCTATACTGAGTATATAAACATTTGGTTTACTGTATTTCTAACTAATTCAGGCAAACTAATGTCCCGTGAAAATTGTGAAAAATCGGATTTAATCGTAGGTCTAGAGGGTAGGGACTGAAGTCCTGTTAGGCAGTTAAGGGTTCATGGCTGACGTTCCAAAATGACTTAAACTTGAACAAAAACTTGATTTATTTGATGAAAAGAAGAAACTTTTAAATAATAATGTTAACATCTATGCTGAGTTATAAACATTTCGGTTACTATACTTCTAAACAGGCACAAA
>JAIGNY010002731.1:3337500-3640000 GCA_020152595.1 Chiridota heheva | reverse complement strand
AACTTCCTGACTGGCCAAATAAGATATTTTACAGCCAAAAACGTCTCCAAAAAAGAAAGAAAAAATGATCAGATACAACGTAAAAAATAAGCTAAATTTCACTGAGAAAGAGTCAAATAACATTTTGGGGGGTCAACAAAGTTGAAAAAACCCGAAAAAAAACCCAACATTTTGTCAAATTTGGCTTCTATAAAGCATCCCATATAACAGCACATGATTTTCAGGCCAAAGTATTTTCATGGTGTGTCCAATATATGTTATTCCACCAGAAACGTTATACTTTTGTATTGTATTGCATGACGTCATTTTGTTCGATTTAACAACTCACTTTACCAAACTGGAACATCAATGATGTAGTAGCTGAACATATATTTTAGGGTGGGTATAAGCTTGTTTTTGTTGGTGGGTAGTTCAAAGTTCGAGCACTTCTTGGACATTAATTCAGAGTACTATTAATTTAAAAAGGTGCACTTTTGACAAAGTTTTCTAAAAAGTAAAGGAATTTTGCCTCCTGACCCTATGGTTCCTACTTAACTGGATTGAGCATAGGCGGGATTTGAGGGGAGAAAGGGGAAACTTTCCCCACCCTCACGTACTGTGATCGGCCATGTTTTCCAGTTAAATCGTGAATTTTTTCCGATACGTATACGTAGAAACGTTTTTCACGGTTGCGCTATGGGTTGCATCGCTGCCGTGCTCAAAATTAATTAAGTTACTTGCATTGATAGGCAGTGGCGTGGTGGGTTAGTAGTTTCACTGTGGGGCAAGGGCATCTTGCCCCCCCTTCCACCACCCTCCCCCTTCCACCAACCACCCTCCCCAAAAAAAAAGAAGCTAATAATAGTGTAATTGTGTTTGTACGTCCTTGGTACAAGGTTGAGCACATGCTCTAAAATCATCCAATTGATTACTCGGCGGTAATATATATATATTCATGATTTCATTTATAGGCAGCCGTTGCAAGGGCACAGCCTCCGGGAAACCCTGTGTTTCTCGTTATTTTGCTACAGTAGAAAATTCCTTAAAATCGTGTCAAAAATCATAATTACATATGTCGTGATTTTGGTAGCAGTAAATTGTATAAAATCAGTGTTTGTTTTATAAGGAGCCCCCGGAAGCCCTGCGTTTTTACATGAATTTGACTGTAGTGTCAAATCCAGGGTCGAAGTCCTGGTAGGCGGGCCGAAGCTTAGCGTTTTTTGGCGTGATTTTAGTATCAGAAATGGCTTAAAATCGTATCATTTCCACACTTCATAAGTTACTTAAAACTAGGAATATACATTTTTGATCAAAATAGTGCAGGATCCCATTGGCTACGCTAAGTTTTGTAAATAAAGCAAATAGCATGCAGACACAAAACAATTAAATTGAGGATAAAAATTATTAAAAAATATATTATCAGGACAATTTTTGCGCCCCTGTGAGCATTCATCGCCCTCTCAGAAAGCTTTACTATGGGAAATTAATCCCTGGCCCCCTTCCACCAGCAGACCAGGCCACTGTTGATAGGCTCAGTGGGATATTATGTATTTCAAAAAATGACTCCAATTCCTATGCATACAATAGAAGGAAACAGTACTAAGGTTTTGATCAGGGTACAACGATCCGGAACGATAACCAACGAAATGATAATTATGCAGGGACTCGCCCCACCACCCCTATTATCATTATTATTTGTTTTTGTTATTTTTTTGTTTTTGCAAAGTTAAATAAGTGCCCGTTCAAATATTGAAAAACTGCCTTTAGATTCTATCAACGTCCAAGTTGTTCCTAATCGGAAAAAAATCAAATTTTCGGAAAATATCATTTAATTGTCGGGGAAATTATCTTTAATTTTCAGGAACTTTCTTCATTCTGTCATTTCCGATTAATTTTCTTCGATTTTCAGAAGCGTTGTGCGGGATCCCTGCAGTCACGTAAATGTCGTAAGTCGAACCGTGTTGTGTCTTCTTTTTCAAATATATTTTTTATAAAAAAAGACTTGCTCTTACAAAATATAAGTCAATTTCGACTTTTGGCAAGCATCAAAGTCATTTATAGCTTTATCAATCATGAACCATGGAGATACTATTGGAATGAACAAACTTTCAACTCACGATGGTAAAAAAAAACGAACTTTTAGAGTTTTGTGGAGATTTTTTATACCACATCACGGAATTCACATGGTATGAACAGTTAAAGTAACAGCTCCCAGATTTGAACAAGGACGTACAAATACAGTACGTTCTTGGTAGGAAATACCTCTCAAAATGTTTCAAAAATAGGCCAATACAGTTTAAACTAAATTTATTTAAAATAAATTTGCCTTTAAGATAACAAAAAGTTTTGTCTGAAATCGCATATTGAATTATGAACCACAACCAAAAGGTTTTGTGGTTTCGATGCTTTGTCATAAGTTGATTGATTTGCAAAATTTGTATTAACTCTCATGTCATTGCATAACATGAAATATTTGTTCCATGATATTTATTCATAAGCCACACCCACACATCAATGAAAATGTTAACATTAGTATTTGCACAATGATTAACATCAAAGCAAGTATGATGCAAAAACGGTTGCTCATTTATCCTATTTTATGAAAATTTTAGTAAGCCCCGCCTACTCATTAGCATTCATGACATCACTACCATATTAGAACTTAGAACGTACAGACCATGACCCATCTGTGTACGAGCAAACATCATTTAGCACTTTCACATTTAGCCACGCCCACCATGTATATTATTGACAGTGTTGATAAGATAAGCATGTACACAATAACCATCACATTTATAAAATATTTATCCACAAATTAGATATACAGTTGCTCATTTATCACTTTTTCAAAATTTCCCCTTTAAACCCGGTCCACTTATTAATATGCATGATTCACCACCACAAACATTAGGTCACATCTGCAGACTATGAGCTATGTGTACCACACATGATGTAAATCCAGTTCATTGTGTTTACTTGTGCTTTTTGTTTACAAAATCATATTAAGCCCACCCACTATGCATATCAATGAAATTCAACATTTTTATACCATAAAAACATACACACTATAGCTAACATCATTATTGTAGCAAAAATCAAACAAAACAGACACGTGATTGTCAAAATGAGAGCATTTAGATATTTTCATATTAAGCCACGCCTACTCATTCATATGCATGATGTCACCACCAAAAACAATAGGGCACATCTACAGATCATGGAATATCTGTGTACCACATAATACATTAATCCAGTTTACTTTTCTTGAAATAGCGTGTTTACAAGCTCTTTTTAGCAAAATCATATTAAGCCCCGCCCACTAGGCATATTAATGAAATTCAAATCTTTATTATAAGCACGTACACACCAGATAACATCATAAAACACATGAAACAAAACAGACAAGTACTTGTTAAAAATTTAACATTCAATATTTTCACTTGAAGCTCCGCCTACTCATTAATATATAACATCATCATCAAAAACATTTGGGCACATTTACAGACCATGGGTTATCTGTGTACCAAATATGACATGAATCCAGTTTACCGATCTTGAGATACTGTGTGTTTACAAGCTCTTTTCAGTAAAATCATATCAAGCCCCGCCCACTATACATATTAATGAAATTTAACGTGTTTACATTATAAACATGTACACACCAACGAACAACATAATTAGACCAAGTGTGAAACAAAACAGACATGTGGTTGGTAAAATATGAAGATTTCAAGAATCTTACATTAAGCCCTGCCCACTCATTAATATGCAAGACAGCACCACCAAAATTACTAGGGCATATTTGCACAACATTGGCTACATTTGTACCACATATGACATAAATCCAATGTGTCGTTCTGTAGATTTCGTGTTTATTTGGCAAAACAACTTTTAGGCACCGCCCACTTTGCATATTAGTGAGATTTGACGTTTTCATACCATGAGCATGTCGACACTAGCTAACAACATTAGTACACTGAATATGAAACAAAACGGACAAATGGTTATTGAAATATGAGTATTTCAAGATTTTTACATTAAGCCCCGCCCATTCATTAATATGCATTACATCACCACCAAAATTAATAAGGCACATCTACGAACCATGATCTTCCTGCGTACCATCTATGATATAAATCCACTTCTTCCAATACCGTTCTTGAGATATCGTGTTTACAAGTTTGGCGTCACACACACACACACACACACACACACACACACCCACCCACACACACCCATACGTGTGTAGACCCTACAACTGGTGACGTTCCATAATCCTATATGAGTGGTGACCACTCGCTTATACATGTGTACACCCTACAACTGATGACGTGAGCGTAATCCTAAACAACTGGTGACCGATCAATATACAACACACATATGGGATGGCGGTATTAGGAAATTTGGTTACACTCGTATTTTTAACTTATCCTATCTAACAGGTGACATGTACCAAAATGCAAAAATAGTTCAGTATAGTGTAGAGTAGTGTTTTAGTCATAATAGTTTTGAAAACAGCCATTTTTAGAACTAAAAACAACCGAGGACGTCATCGGTTGTGTGCGTGTCATTGCTTTGAAGGTATGTACACATACGGATGTCATCAGTTGGTGGGTCTAAACTCACCCACCTATACACACATGCACACACAGACACTCAGACAGTCCGCTTTGCTTACAAGAATGTCGCTTAATCAGTCCTTTAGCATGCCTATTAAAGGGAACATAAATGTTCCTATTAATGGAAACATTCTGCTACATGGAAGCCGCCATTTTGTAATATTTCCCATGATCCTTTGCTATCCTAACGTTAAAGCCTTATACAATATTACACTTCAAATTTGAAATACGTCTGGGGAAAAAACCTTTACTAGGGAAATACCATCGTTACTGTCATGGTTACAACTTTTCCACTCCCATTTGATGTGTTCACCACGCCGTTTCCGAAATATTAGATAAGATAGACAATAGAGCTAGGTTTTTTGACGCGAAACGGCCATTTCAAAAATTCAAATGTTTTTCAACACAATGATTTTTAATATTTCAAGTACATAAATCTGAAACTATGACATTTTATCGCAACATTTGAACAATATGGCTGCATGACTTCAATATTCTCGTGTGTTATCAATGTTCCTATTAATAAGTATGTTGCCGGACTGTTAATATGCCATATCTTTCATTAATATATACTGTATAATTACAAATCCGCGTCAGGGCTAAAAAATACCCTCAAGTTTGGGGCTTAAAATTCTGCGTTTGGCTTAAAAGAAATTAGTGTTTGACCTAAAAATGCACGTTAGGGTTTAAAATGTCACAGCTTAGGTCTTAAAATTCTGCATTAGGGTTGAAAGAAATCAGTGTTTGACCTAAAAATGCACGTTAGGGTTTAAAATTTCACAGTTCAGGTCTTAAATATCTGCGTTAATATTGAAAATATTAATGTTAGGCTTAAAAATGCGAGTTAAGGTTGGAAAATTTAGAGTAAGCTTACAAACCCACATTAGGCCTTAAGAATTCAAGCCTCAGCTTAACAATTTTGACCACATTCAGTAGCCCCAAATCACATTGTTTCTTAAATCATTTTACTTAAAAACGGATGCGGGGGAGTTGTGTGGAAAGATGAGGGGAGGGGGAGGGGGAGGGGAGGGAGCTGCGTTAGCCATTAACCTGCTGTATCCTTAAATATTTATGTTTATAACATGAATCTCAGTTCAATCGGACAATCTTATCTGTCTTAGATGATCATGCCCCTTTAATTGAAAAAGTTGTTGTTGCTCGAAAGAAAAAACCTTGGTTCACTCCAGAACTCAAGAAACAAAAGCAAGCAGTAAGAATTGCAGAGAAAAGATGGAAAAGAAACAAAACGAGAGACAATTGGGAAACATTGAAATCAGAGAGGTCCAGGTATTCTGTTATGCTGAAACAATCAAAAGAAAGATCAATCAGTGATGCAGATAAGGAATGTGGGCATGACTCCAAACGCTTTTATAGTTTAGCTAAATCAATCATGGGAAAAGATGTACAAAACCCCTTACCTGTAGTCTTAGGAAATGATGAGGTTTTATCAGAGAAGTTTATAGAATTCTTTTTACAAAAGATTACAAACATAAGAGAAGAGCTAAAGGATTCTGAGCTATTCAATCCTCCTATGAGAATGGTATCTGTCAGACTGAATGTTTTTGCTAATGTTACAGAGGATGAACTTATCAGTATTATTAATAGCATGCCATCAAAATCTTGCGACAATGATGCTTTACCAACAAACCTTCTAAAGAATGTTTTAAGTGCAGTTATTAAACCTCTTACAAAAGTAGTAAATACTTCTCTTGAATGTGGTGCCTTTGCTAATGACTGGAAAAAAGCCATCATTAGACCTCTTGTAAAGAAACACAATTTGGACTTGAATTTGGCCAATTATAGACCAATCAGCAATCTACCATTTATCTCCAAAGTTGCTGAAAAAGTTGTGCTGAAGCAATTGCATATTCATTGTGAAAAGTGGGCCCCCCTTCCACCGTATCAGTCAGCTTACCGTCCCAATCATAGCTGTGAAACTGCAATAGTTAGTTTGGTAGATGATTTACTCTGGGGTTTTGAGAGAAAACAGGTCACACAAATGTGTTTTATGGATCTCTCAGCGGCATTCGACACTGTTGACCATGAAGTTTTACTAAAAGTGTTGTCTGCTCAATATGGTAGAGACCAATTGTCACAAAAATGGTTTACTGACTATTTGTCATGCAGAAGGTGTTGTGTTAAGGTTAATAATTCTTATTCAACCTACAAACCATTAGATTTCAGTGTTCCACAAGGAAGTCTCTTGGGACCCGTTTTATATTCAATGTATGCTAGTACTTTGCAATATGTCATTCCTAATTGTTTTCAACTGCACGGGTACGCTGATGATCATGCGATTAAGCAATCTCACCAACCTACCATTCAGGATGCCACTAGAGTCAAAAATGAAATATCACACACCATGCAGCAAGTTAAAATCTGGATGGATCAAAATAGACTCAAACTTAACGACACGAAAACTGAATTTATACAGTTCGGGTCAAGACAAATGTTATCCAAATGCCTTGTTGACAATGTCCCTATCAATGGTGGAATTGTGAAAGCTGCCACTTGTGTGAAATATTTAGGGGTTCATTTAGATACAAATTTGGCATTCAAAACTCAGATCAGTGCAAGGTGCAGGGCTGCCATGGCTAATCTCAGACTGGTTCGTAGCATAAGAAATGTACTAACATTTGATGCATGTCACGCTATTGTGTAAGGATTAGTTATCAGCCACTTGGATTACATAAATTCTATTTTCTTAAATACGCCTGATTTTGATATTGCTAAGTTACAACGAATACAGAATATGGCAGCAAAGCTAGTTTTGAGAAGAGGAGAAAGAAAGTGCCTCTCAGGCACTGCGTGATTTACATTGGCTCCCTATCAAGTCCCGAATTATTCATAAAGTGTTGACCCTGATATACAAGTCTGTTGTTGATAAGTCGGCCCCAGATTACCTTAGGTGTAAATTTTCATTAGCCACTAATTCAACCAGATCCCTCCGCTCCTGTAATGTTGCCTACAAATTGGTGATTCCACGTACTCAGCGTAAAACATTTGCCTCAAGAGCTATTAGTGTTGCAGGAGCAGAACTCTGGAACAAACTTCCAAATAACATCAAACTTTCTCCCAATGTAAACATTTTCAAAAGGCAGCTGAAGACACATCTATTCCCTTCTTAATATTTGAAATTGCATTTTACACATTTTTATCTTTTTATATCCAGTGTTATATACCATTTATACAAAGTAATATTTTTCTAAACCATTTTATCGATTTCCAAATTACTTTTTATATTCAACTTTTTACTGTAGTTTTGATATGAGTATTGTATTTTCCTTTATCCGATTTTGATATTTATACGTACATGATTATATATTTTTTTCTATATTTGTATTTTAATTGTAAAGCGCAGCCGAAAACCATGTTATGGCATGCGCTATATGAAATGAAATAAATAATAATAATAATAATAATAAAAAAGTTTGCAAATATCACGTAATTCTGTACTTAGTACGGAACAAGCAAAATATTATTTTTTTAAAGGAAAAAAAGCCTTTTTTTCTCCATCCAACAATTTTCACAGTATGATATGATGACATTTTCCGAGATTTTTATAAATATAAATTCTTCCCATAATGTAAATCGCACCAAACGTTTTCGAAAAATTCAAAATATGCAAGCATTTTGCGAAATCTTTAAAAGATAAATAATTATCACGTGACGACAGCAACACATAAAGACCTGGCCCAAAAATCAATTTGTTTTTTTCTTAAGATTTTTAACAATTTTAACATATCTAAAGACGCCCAATTGTCACGCGACGGCAATAAATAACTACCCGCCATGAAAAGAAAAAGAAAAAAATAAGAGAGAAAAAAAAAACGTTTTCTATAGTTTAAAGAGACAATCTCGTCTCAGTTATATTCGTAAAATTGTGATATTCATACCTTTATGTTACATACGGATGTGGATTGTTTCTATTTAAGTATGTATGTACAGTGTGCATGGTCACTTTCGCGGCAGGTATTGATTGGTTGTCCTTATTTGGGTAAAATTAATCTGAAACGCCGACTGTTATTGTATATTACTGCCAAACAGAACACAATATCTTGCCTTTAAGATTTTCAAAATTAAAAAATATGCACAAATTACAATCTATGTCTTGAAGAACCAATTTCAAAACTGTGAAAAATATCTGCGCAGGAATGACAAAACAATTAATTCACTTTTTGAAAACTTCTTTTGGTATTTATTGAGACTGATTTGTAGCCAAATATCCTTTCAAAATTGAGATGTTTATACAAATTTCACTTACCTAAAATAATCAAGAATGTTTCAAAAACCTTAAAATAGGCCCAATTTTCACGTGAAGACATTTGACCTGCCGAAAACATTTTCTTATTTTTATGGTTTCAAAAATATTAAAAGACACACGGCGACACATAAAGATCTGCAACAAAAGGTCAAAAATATTAATCAATCTATTGTTTCTTCATATTTTCATCATTTAATTTGAGATGCCTGCTGCTTTGAGCTGGCAAAGACCTATCGCGGGATAAGTAGGTATATTGTGGGATCAACATGTTTCTTCACATGTCACTCTCCGACCAATTCATACAAGTGGAGTGCGTGGCTACATTTCGCCGTTGTCTCTCATTCGCTAAGCCCACGTAGCTTTTTTTGTTAAAGAAAATTCAACTAATCATTCCCGCATCCTGTGATTTTTGGACATGGCGTGATCTCTATTTCAATCCTCTTTCTGCCCATACTTTGCATTTCCCGCCCAGCCATTTAGTAATAGAAAAAGAAAAAAAAACCGTCACCCCTCTCTATATCCCATATTCTCCGCCCCTACATTTTCCAGCAACACACTAATTGCCTGCAATCATGTCCCACGCGAGTAGGCGAGTTCCTCATCCCATTAGGTTGCCCCCGCCCCTCCAATGGACGGGCAATAACAGTTCCAATCTCATATCCCCCGTAATGAGGCGCATGCACAACATTTGGTCTGGCGTGAACAAACCCTTATTTCTGACACTTCGCTCAGTGCATTAATATTCACGCAAACAGCACTGTAGTACTATTAAGCCTACACAGACATGGCAGACTTACTACAAACAAGCCAAAATGCCCGCCCAACGAGCGAAGCTCAGAATGACACTGGAATACCCACTTTAAAGCCACGAAAATGGGCCACAACTATCTAATCGAAGTTATGTGATCTTTATCAAACTTTTCATCATCTTAACAACCCTCTGATTAGCCCTTTTAACCCCCTTCCCCCCACTCTTACTCTTCCCCCTCTTACCAGTCTCCCCTTGTAATCCCGTAACGGTGTCTCAATCTGTGGCTTGATTTTCATTTTAACTTTAAAAGTCCTTACAAGGCAATCAAGGTAGCAGGCAATCAAGGTAGCATATACTAATCATCTGCTCCATTGAAACTTATGGTACAAGCGACCAGTTTGGGATACTTTTCCAACCAGAACACGAAAGATTGGGATATTTTGTAATGTACATTATGTTGTGTAACACAAACCCACCCACTCAGACAAACACATACACACACACACAGACACACATACACACGCTTTCTTGGTTAAGTTAGAAAAGCGCACACTTAGAGAGGTACATTATAAGCTGTAAAAGCTTTCAAAATTTCGATGGTGGAGCACCATTAATATGTGGTCGAGGGAAAAACTATACCGTTGGACCCTTGTCACTGATCAGCTGAAAATTGAGTGTGAATGTCATGACCAATGTATCAAGTTTAATTTATTTTCAGCATGAAAATGATGAAAGACCCCTGAACCATTCTAAGGACCCCTTATTTGCTTATTACATTATTTGGGAATGTCTCATTGAAGTTTTATATTCATGATAAACTGATAAATGTATTCTCCCAAATTTTGGTTCTAAATATCTTGATCTAAGAGTTTTGCGGCAGCAAAAATATAAGGGTCACCAGAAATTTTCAGACCAATAAAAGTTGGAAATTTTCGGGGAGGGAAGGGGTGTGGCGTGGGAAGATTTCCCCTAAAGCTATAATGCTGTCTTACAATGTTTTCGAAATACGTCAATCGAAAAGTGCCCCTAATATCCTGTGTACCCCCTCCCCCTTCCTCCTCCCCTCAACAGATTCGCATATCTTCCGCCACCCCTGCCTACCAGGGCTTCGCCCATGGACTCCACAATTTCACACGATTTCTCTCAATTTGTATAGGAAATTTATTTCTACTCTGCTACTCTGCCTACTCAGAAGTGTCAACCCTAATATACGAGTAGATTTTGACATGAGATTTTAGAATTGTCTTCTTCTCATCAAGTATACATTGTGAAGCTTTGTGTTGATTTTAAGCCAGTTTAGGGTATCATAAACAAGAAATCTTCAGACCAGAGCTTCACCCATAAACCCCACAATTTTGCTTAAATTGTCTCCCTTTTCAGGAAAAATTCCCAGGCTCATGCCTGTTTATAAACGGCAGTAGCGTATCTATATAAGGGGGCTTAGGAGGGGGGGGGGGGGCTATTGGGACATAGTAAATTCCGTAGGCCCCTTCCTCATGTTTATATATATATATATATATATATTTTATCAAAACCATAAATATAATTCAGTAAAATTTCAAATGAAACAGAAATTATAGATGTTGTCATTTTTTATTCGTGTCGTCTGAATTATTGTTAATCTTATATCAAAAATCCTCAGTTTTGGATTGAACAACCTTCAATTTTGGACCAAAATTCTCCAATTTTTGGTCAGAAATCGTTCAATTTTGCATTTCAAGATCAGCTTCAAGTATTTGCCACTACTCCATTCCTATTTTTACCCATACCATATTATGAAGGATAAGGTGACAGGCTAGCCAGCTGACCGGCCTTTGTACATGTCGTAAACATGGTAAACTCCCACATTTAATTGACTGAGATCCTAATGGGAGTTATGATTACATAACGTTACACATGCCGCTATTTTGGAAAGGAATGACCTTGGGTGGTCTTTAAGTGGCAAGTCCCGTTGACTAAAGAACAGATCTTGGAATGTGATCAAAAATCTCAAATTTTAGGTACAAAATCTTCACTTTTGGATTACAAATCTTAAATTTTTTGACCAAAAGTTACAACTGAGGATCAACTATAAAATCGTGTGGCTTTTAGTCGTGTGCCTTAAAGTCGTATGGCTTGAAGTCGTGTGGCTTGAGGTCGTGTGGCTTGAAATCGTGTGGCTTTAAGTCGTGTGGCTTGAAGTCGTGTGGCTTTAAGTCGTGTGGCTTTAAGCTATTTGGACCATGCGCACCCTTCAAGGATCCTACGAGCCTTCCAAGGATTATACGCGCCCTCCAAGGACCCTACGCGCCATCCAAGGACCCTACGCACCCTCCAAGGACCCTACGCGCCCTCCAAGGACAAAACGCTTGCTGCCCTAAACCCTACGCATGCTCCCATAGACCCCACGCGCGATCTTCTGGACCATACGCGCGCTCCCCTGGACCCTACGCTCTCCATTGGCCCTTACGCTCGCAACCCACTTCCATAAAGCCTACGCGCGCTTCCCTGAACCCAACGCGCGCTCCCATGGACACTACGCGCTCATTCTTAGACCCTACGCGCGCACCCTTAAATCCTACGCCTGTTCCCCTGGACCCTACGTGTGCTCACACATGATCACCCTACGCGCTCCCATGGACCCTACGCGTGCTCCCTTGAGCATACACGTGCGCTCCCCAAATTCTACGCGCGTTTTACAAACCCCGCGTGCGCTCCTGCGCGCTCCCCGCGTGCGCTCCCTCACGCTCCCTCGCGTGCGCCCCTGCGCGCTCCCCGCGCGCGCCCCGCGTGCGCTCCCCGGCGGTGGTTCCTGCGCTGGTTCCTGGCGGTGGTTCCTGGCGGTGGTTCCTGGCGGTGGTTCCTGGCGGTGGTTCCTGGCGGTGGTTCCTGGCGGTGGTTCCTGGCGGTGGTTCCTGGCGGTGGTTCCTGGCGGTGGTTCCTGGCGGTGGTTCCTGGCGGTGGTTCCTGGCGGTGGTTCCTGGCGGTGGTTCCTGGCGGTGGTTCCTGGCGGTGGTTCCTGGCGGTGGTTCCTGGCGGTGGTTCCTGGCGGTGGTTCCTGGCGGTGGTTCCTGGCGGTGGTTCCTGGCGGTGGTTCCTGGCGGTGGTTCCTGGCGGTGGTTCCTGGCGGTGGTTCCTGGCGGTGGTTCCTGGCGGTGGTTCCTGGCGGTGGTTCCTGGCGGTGGTTCCTGGCGTGGTTCCTGGCGGTGGTTCCTGGCGGTGGTTCCTGGCGGTGGTTCCTGGCGGTGGTTCCTGGCGGTGGTTCCTGGCGGTGGTTCCTGGCGGTGGTTCCTGGCGGTGGTTCCTGGCGGTGGTTCCTGGCGGTGGTTCCTGGCGGTGGTTCCTGGCGGTGGTTCCTGGCGGTGGTTCCTGGCGGTGGTTCCTGGCGGTGGTTCCTGGCGGTGGTTCCTGGCGGTGGTTCCTGGCGGTGGTTCCTGGCGGTGGTTCCTGGCGGTGGTTCCTGGCGGTGGTTCCTGGCGGTGGTTCCTGGCGGTGGTTCCTGGCGGTGGTTCCTGGCGGTGGTTCCTTGAGGCTGCTCATATTTTTTTTTTGAATGGGAGAATGAACAGAACAGAAATTGAAACAACAACTTTGCATTCATTAGAAATTTCCAAATTTTAAAATTCAAGGCTTTTCAATATCTTTTAGTAAATATAAAAATTATACCTGTTCATACCTTTAAATAAACTGAGCATAAGAGAGAAAATAAGAGACAAGCTATACCATCCCAATAGCATATACCCCATCCAAAACCATGTCCCACATGACAATCCACGCTATGTCGCATACGTGTACGCCAAACCCAGTATCATGTACATTTCACCCTGCTCCATGTGACATTCCACCCTGTGTCCAATATGACATTTCACCCTTTGTCCCATATGGCATTCCACCTTATAATATCCCACCCTATGATATCCCACCCTATATTGTGTTTTCAATTCCATCTTCTTTATCCAATATTTTCCATCGAGGCATACGACCCATATGCTCCATGTGACATTTTACCTTATGTACCATATGCCATCCATGTCATACACGCACTATTCCGTTTATGTCACCCCACGTCTCTTATACCAACCCACCTCATGTTCCACATAATATCCCACCCTTTCTCTTTTAACCAATCCCATCCTCTATCCAATATTTTCTATCTACCATATATGCTTAACATACCATCGTTCCAGTATGCTTCACATGGCATTTTAACCTATGTACCATATGCCATCCACCTCACATTATGCCTTATATGCTATTCCATACTATGCGCCATACGCCATACCACCTTTGTCTCACACGCCACCCTAAAACTATTTCCCATACGAGAGCCAACACGTTCGCCATTACACTCACTGTTCCATCCCACCCTGTGCCACGTTATACTTCACCATATTTCGTATGCGCAATCCAACCCTCTATCCATTATTATGCCACCCCACCTATAACCCACATGCCACCCAACATCATGATCCATATGGCATCCCACCTATGACCCACATGCTACCCAACATTATAATCCGCATGTCATCCCACCTATGATCCACATGCCACCCAACATTGTGATCCACCTATGATCCACATGCCACCCAACATTGTGATCCACATGCCACCCCACCTATGATCAACATGCCACCCAATATTATAATCCAAATGCCACCCAACATTATAATCCAAATGCCACCCACCTATGACCCACATGCCACCCAACATTATGATCCACATGTCATCCCACCTATGATTCACATGCGACCCAATATTATGATCCACATGCCACCCCAGCTATGACCCACATGCCACCCAACATTATGATCCACATGTCATCCCACCTATGATCCACATGCCACCCAACATTATAATCCACAGGTCATCCCACCTATGACGCACATGCCACCCAACATTATGATCCACATGTCATCCCACCTATGATCCACATGCCACCCAACATTATAATCCACATGCCATCCCACCTGTGACCCACATGCCACCCAACATTATGATCCACATGTCATCCCACCTATGACCTACATGCCACCCAATATTATGATCCACATGTCACCCCACCTATAACCCACATGCCACCCAACATCATGATCCATATGGCATCCCACCTATGACCCAGATGCCACCCAACATTATGATCCACATGCCACCCCACCTATGATCAACATCCCGCCCAACTTTATGATCCAAATGCCACCCACCTATGACCCACATGCCACCCAACATTATGATCCACATGTCATCCCACCTATGACCCACATGCCACCCAACATTATGATTCACATGTCATCCCACCTATGATTCACATGCCACCCAACATTATGATCCACATGCCACCCCAGTCATGACCCATATGCCACCCAACATTATGATTCACATGCCACCCCACCTATGACCCACATGCCACCCAACATTATGATTCACATGTCATCCCACCTATGATCAACATGCCACCCAACATTATGATCCACATGTTATCCCACCTATGATCCATATGCCACCCAACATTATGATCCACATGCCACCCCACCTATGACCCACATGCCACCCCACCTATGATCCACATGCCACCCAACATTATGATCCACATGTCATCCCACCTATGACCCACATGCCACCCAACATTATGATCCACATGTCATCCCACCTATGACCCACATGCCACCCACCTATGATCCACATGCCACCCAACATTATGATCCACATGCCACCCCACCTATGATCCACATGCCAACCAACATTATGATCCACATGTCATCCCACCTATGACCCACATGCCACCCAACATTATGATCCACATGTCATCCCACCTATGACCCACATGCCACCCAACTTTATGATCCACATGTCATCCCACCTGTGACCCACATGCCACCCAACATTATGATCCACATGTCATCCCACCTATGACCCACATGCCACCCAACATTATGATCCACATGTCATCCCACCTATGATCCACATGCCACCCAACATTATGATCCAAATGCCACCCCACCTATGATCCACATGCCACCCAACATTATGATCCACATGTAATCCCACTTATGACCCACATACCACCCAACATTATGATCCACATGTCATCCCACCTATGATCCACATGCCACCCAACATTATGATCCACATGTCATCCCACCTATGACCCACATGCCACCCAACATTATGATCCACATGTCATCCCACTTATGATCTACATACCACCCAATATTATTATTCACATGTCATCCCACCTATGACCCACATGCCACCCAACATTATGATCCACATGTCATCCAACCTATGATCAACATGCCACCCAACATTATGTTCCACATGTTATCCCACCTATGATCCACATGCCACCCAACATTATGATCCAAATGCCAACCCACCTATGACCCACATGCCACCCCACCTATGATCCACATGTCATCCCACCCAACATTATGATCCACATGTCATCCCACCTATGACCCACATGCCACCCAACATTATGATCCACATGTCATCCCACCTGTGACCCATATGCCACCCAACATTATGATCCACATGTCATCCCACCTATGATCTACATGCCACCCAACATTATAATCCACATGTCATCCCACCTATGACCCACATGCCACCCAACATTATGATCCACATGTCATCCCACCTATGACGCACATGCCACCCAACATTATGATCCAAATGCCACCCCACCTATGATCCACATGCCACCCAACATTATGATCCACATGTAATCCCACTTATGACCCACATGCCACCCAACAATCTGATCCACATGTCATCCCACCTATGACCCACATGCCACCCAACATTATGATCCACATGTCATCCCACCTGTGACCCACATGCCACCCAACATTATGATCCACATGTCATCCCACCTATGATCTACATGCCACCCAACATTATAATCCACATGTCATCCCACCTATGACCCACATGCCACCCAACATTATGATCCACATGTCATCCCACCTATGATCCACATGCCACCCAATATTATGATCCAAATGCCACCCCACCTATGATCCACATGCCACCCAACATTATGATCCACATGTAATCCCACTTATGACCCACATGCCACCCAACAATCTGAGCCACATGTCATCCCACCTATGACCCACATGCCACCCAACATTATGATCCACATGTCATCCCACCTATGACCCACATGCCACCCAACATTATGGTCCACGTGTCATCCCACTTATGATCTACATGCCACCCAATATAATGATCCACATGTCACCCCACCTATGATCCACATGCCACCCAACATTATGATCCACATGTCATTCCACCTATAATCCACATGCCACCCAACAGTATGATCCACATATCATCACACCTATGACCCACATGCCACTCAACATTATGATCCACATGTCATCCCAACTATGACCCACAAGCACATTTTGAATAATAGCATGTCGGGATCTACATTTTAATACGATACTTTACAGAACAAATACCTTATTTAAGTGTATATGGACAGATAGAGATGTTATATCTACCACAAAGCTTCCTAAATATTGAACAGAACAGTGGCGTAGAAACCGGGACCAGGGTCTAACCCCACAGGTCTAACAAATTGATTTTGAAGAATCAGATTCAGATTCCATGGCATTTTCTTTCGGAAATCTTTAATTTTCGAGAAACCTCTTTCAATTTTTTATTATTTTTCGAAACGTTTTCTTCATTTTCGGGAATTTATTTCCAATTTTTGGAAAATTTACTTCAATGTTCCTGAAATTTCCTTCATTTTCGGGATATCTTCTTCATTTTGGAGAAATTTGCCTAAATTCTCGTGAAATTTGCTGAAATTTTCGGAAAAAATCTCCTTCATGTTCGGGGAAATCATGTTCATTTTCGGAAAATTTCCATCATTTTCAGGAACTTTTCATTATTGCTTCCAATTTTCGGAAAAATTGTATCAATTTATATGTGAGATGTCCTACATTTTCGATAATTTTTCTTCATGTTCGGGATTTTTGCATCAATTCTGGTCCTTCAATTTTTGTAAAATTTCCTTCATTTTCGAGAAATTTGTCTTCCTCTTTGGGAAATTTCAATCAATTTTTGTAAAATTTCCTTCATTTTCGTGAAATTTTCTTCAATTTTTGTAAAATTTTCTGGAAATTTTACAAAAATGTCCGATCACACCCCGCCTCCCTTTATAGATAGTGATAAGCGACCCGGCGTACATTTTTGTAGGTCTGTTGGGACAAAAATCAAATCCCCACCCCCTTCCCCCGTTAATTTCAAATATCTACCTACGCCACTACAGAATTGTATTTACATTATGTCAAAAGCACCCATAGTTTCCGAAATGTGGCTAATTAAAATATATGCAAAAGTTTTGATATATATATATATATATATATATATATATATATATATATATATATATATATATATATATATATATATATATATATATATATATATATATATATATATATATTTAGATAAACACTTTATATACACTAAATATTTCTTTCAAGTTATGCTTTCTCTCTTAAATGTCAGTCACTGAAAATCAAGACTTTTTTCTTCTGCTAAATTTGAATAAGGGGGATATTATGGAGATTCAAAATGTGTTGGAGGATTAGAAAACAATAAGTTAACTTGTTACTATGTCTCAATTTCTATAAAAATTTGCGTAATTTATCATAATAAGGCCTGAAAATTTAAAATGCAGCAGTAAAATGGTCGCTTTTTTAACCGAATATGTTACTTTTGTTGAAATGTTGAAATATGAGACTGTCCATAGATCTTAATTCAGTACTTGTTTTTTTGTGGGCACGTAGAGGCCTACCGAAACAGTCGGGGAGTAATTCGAAGGGCTCACATCTTTAAAATTAAAGATTTTAAATTCAATTTTCATTAAATTTGTTGCATGTTCCCATAATGCACCCTACTTCTCATATACTTTTACTGTGCCATATAGACGAAAGGATTGCAGAAAATGTTACACGTTTTGACAATAAAAGAAATACACCGGTACCTATTTTTCAGAGGGGCGACCACACTGCCCCTCTTCTCTATGCTCTATATTTTGTTCACAAAAACATACTTTTGTAGTGGCGTGGTGGATCATGTTTTACTGGGGGGAATGATAATTTTGGCGCCCCCTCCCCCTCCCGAAAAAAGCTCATAAGAGTAAAACATTGAGCATATAGAAGTAAATTGGCATGAACAGTTTAGAAAATTGTTTAAAATTAGTGTTTCGATTATAAGAATCGAACCGTCAAAGCCCCGGAAGGGGGCAGGAGGCGAAACCTCCGGAAGCGCTGCTTTGGTAAAATTTTCCGAAAATTGAATAAAAATTCCCAAATATTAAAGAAAATTTCGGAAAATTAAGGATATTTCCTGAAAATGAAAGAAATCTCCCGAAAATAAAGGAAATTTCCTCAAAATTGAAGAAAAACTTTCCAACATATGCCGAAAATTGAAGAAAACATCCCGAAAATGATAGAATTTTCACGAAAATAGATCCAAGTTTCACTAAAATGAAGGAAATTCTCCGAAAACGAAGAAAATTTCACGAAAACGAACAAAATTTTACGAAAAATAAAGAAAACTTCCCAAAACCACTGTCGTCTGCTGTAGGCTAAGTTACATTTAATTAGACTTATATACGTTTGCATGTTGTTATTATATATAAGATAATTTTTGCAAGATAATTATGCTGGAATCTTGCTGTGCCGTTGGTTGCAAGAAGTGTGCGGGGAATAAAAAGACATTTTCTCGATTTTCATCTGATCCTGATTGACGTTCGAAGTGGGTTTCTGCTGTACGACGCAACGGCTTTCAACCCGGGCTTTCAACCTATACACTAAAATTTGTAGCGAGCACTTTATATCAGGTATAGGCTTTGTCTGAGTATAACGAACAATCAGATGACGTTAACGTTAAAGTTACTCTTCGTATACCGTGTGAAAATATAAGTTACTTAAGGAAAATATCAAGAAAAATCGGAAGCGAGCAAAAAATTGCAATCAGTAAAATTCGCTGAACTGGTACTGTTAGGTTAGCATGTAGTTTGTTTGTTGTATACGAGTGATTTGACTGAGCTGTGTGTAGACGCGTGAAACGCAACGACGCCGCTGCCCGGTGAAATGGAGTCCAGTTGAGTTAGAATTACGTGATAAAAAATAGAAAAATGTAGAAAATAGAAATTGCTGTATGTCCATATAGGCATTTATAATCCAGTACAAATCATGAAAATAGCTCAAATTCCTAAGCTTTTGTCCGTCAAGCTCGGTTACAAATTAACCATTTTACAGCTTTTTGCTTTTTGTCGTCTTAATGTGCAAATCAATATGCAAATCTGTTTGATGTATGAACGAGCATACTGACAATTTTCTTATTAGAAACGTGTTTTTTAAATTTTATTATGCACCACAATTATTTGAATGGGTAAATCTGTTAGGGTTTTTTTTTTTTTTTTTCACCCACGTCTACAACCAACCAACATCTAGGAGAAATATCGCATATTTTCAAAGACTGAAATTTAAGGAAGGAAACACAACAACAATATATATATATTTATGAAATTTAATATTTAAAATTTTGAACATGTCAAAATATCCTCAAAGTTTGATTGACCCTTGGAACTAAATACAATGTTTCACCAAGTGCTAATTTGAAGAAAAAGATAAAACCTCTACAGCCTTCAGAAACAGGAAGCCGCCGGATGGATAGGGGGGTGCACTGGAGTCCGGATTCAGTGTGCACCCAAATGTATACAGTACCTGATTATTTCTAAAGGCGACTAAAAAGTAAACCATCCATAAAAACAAAAAAACATAACCACAAAAGCAGAGAAATCGACAAAAAACGGTCACTTGAACTAAAAATATATACATACATATTTTTGCCCTTTAAAGATATGATAAGCCCTAAGTTTGTATCCCAAGGCCTCGCGATTATCTCATTTTCGGGAAATGTCGGGAAAATTTCTTTTAAATATTCTGTCTTACCATTTTTTTCAATTTCACTTTGAATAATTTTACCTCCCAACAGTCAAAAATGTATCCAAGAAGGCGAAATCCTCTCAGAGGGGCGGTTTTCCCCCTGTCCCCGCTTCCTACGCCCTCAGTTTTTGATTCTTGAAGATAAAATCTTTTTTAGCTATTGAGTTATGGCTATATCAGAGTTTCATCAGTTGTCAGGTTGTTGAATTAAGCAAAAGTTGTGGTGTATGACTGGGCGAACAGCTTAAAATATTTTTGTAGTTTCTTAAATTTCATTCCTAAATCTAAAATACTGAAAATCATGAGAATATATATATTCTTGCTAAAATTTGTTTGGGTCCCGTATGTGATAAATAAAGACTCATTCAGTTTTGGTCAGAATTTGCTGCATCTGTTTAAAGAATTATAATAAAAACAAACAAAAATGGTTTACAACAAAAAATATTATACCCTCGACCTGAAATACATTACAAAATTTGCATAAGATATGCAAATTGATGCCTGAGATTTAAAACGCTGTAAACAGGTCAAAGGTCTATGGACGTGTAAAGGCAACATTTGCTGAAATGATCATTTGCTCTAAAAATCCATTAAAGAATCATGAAACAAAGAAATCACTTAATTCTCACTATTAATACAAAAGGTACCTTTTTTTTAAATACAATTTTAAAGTAGTATAGCACCCCTCCCCATCCCCTCCCTCCCACACACACACAAAGGTACCTTTTATACAATTTTAGATTTGGTATAAGGCTATAAGCCCCAAACACCAACACCAAATTACCAACACCTTTCACTTTTAAGACTGAGTGCTGAGTGGGGCACCAACCCCAGCGAGTATTTAAACAGGCCCTGCAAAATCAGGTAAAACTAATTTTTAAAAATCCGTCATCAACAAGACTGATCAATATATTAATATAATTCATGGCTGAATGGCCTTAATTGTTATTTTCTTATGTAAATCCTCTCCATCATAAGCTTTTGAAGTGCACAGGCAGTAGTTTTTGATCATAAGTCTTTTGAGTCTCGCCAATCAACAGATCAAATTCCTGTATGCAGCATTATCATTCGAAGAATTTAAAGGATACATAAAGTCAAATATTTTAGCTAGATATATGATACCGAATTAAACAATAAACCAACTACCAAAAACCCTCCATCGTAAAATTGTATTCCATTCTAAAGTTATCCAAGTTGTATAACATCTCGCTGCCATTATGTTTGTATGTTTGATGAGGGTTTAACGGCACCACGACAACGAAGGTCAAATTGTGCCTGAGAGGTTAGATCATTCTAGAGGTAGGAAGGAAAGAGAACAGGTTTCAAAGCTAAACTTACTAACACCTGTATTGCTAACTAGTTTTTTTTATATTATTTTTTACTCATACTTTTTACGCTCGGTTGGCGTTCATGTCCTCTTGAAGGATTTTTGCCGACTTAACCGTTTCAGATTCAGATTGAGAGAAACAAGAGAACTGAAAGTCAGAAAGCTGGGATCGAGAGAGGTGCATGGATAGAAAAAACAAAGTATTGCCATTGTGTCTAATTTTGTGTTGAAATCATGCCATTTATGAATTATAACATAATCTGCCCTATGTGCTAGAACGTATGTATTTGTTTAGAACGATTCTCGTTGAATTTTGTTTTCCAACAAATCCTTTGAACATGAAGTTCTAAAGGCTTGACTCATTAATATCATATACAAATAAACATTCATCAACTCATGCAAAGGAAAAAATATTTCTTACAAGTTGAAAAATTTGTAATAGATTATAAAGAAATACATTAATATTCTAATCTGTACTGGGTGAATGACATCATTTATTAGAGGGCGTACGGACAAAATGAACGCTCCCATGTAAATTTTATATTGACAGATTTAATGTTTTAATAATTTAGAAAATGTATGCTAATTTGTGTTGTACGATGTGAATTTTTTTCTAATGACTCATAATTATCATTTCTATAATATTAAAAGAAGAAAAAGCCAGATTTGATGTCTCCTTTAAGAAAGAAACTTATAGAATTGCATAAGAATTACATGACAACTTATAGAATTACGTAACAATTTTGTGTCAATGTCACAAATTAACATGAAAGTGCTATTTTCAAAATGATTCAAAAAGTGATTTGTTCAGATATGAATGTTCTCTTTCAATCCATAAACATCACTTAAAGTGCCCGCCCTCTGTTTGCTTTCCAATACGAATGTAGGTTATTCCTACATAATGCTGAGGACAAAATTATGCTGCCCGCCCAATCATACATCACACATCAACATACAACAAATTAATTTAAGGTATATATATGAAAAGGTAGCAAAAACATGAGCATAAATGGTTCAATATATACAACAAATGAATTTAAGGTATATGGACAGGTAGCAAAAACATGAGCATAAATGGTTCAATATATACAACAAATGAATTTAGGGCATATGGACAGGTAGCAAAAACATGAGCATAAATGGTTCAATATATACAACAAATGAATTTAGGGCATATGGAGAGGTAGCAAAAACATGAGCATAAATGGTTCAATATATACAACAAATGAATTTAGGGTATATGGACAGGTAGCAAAAACATGAGCTTAAATGGTTCAATAGGTATATATATATATATATATATATATATATATATATATATATATATATATATATATATATATATATATATATATATATATATATATATATATATATATATATATATATATATATATATATATATATATATATATATATATATATATATATATATATATATATATATATATATATATATATATATATATATATATATATATACATACTAAAAAGTAATTATGTCAAACAGCAATAAGTCACATCAACAGAAGTCAAAAATTGATCATTTTACAGCACGAATGTCAAGACTTAGATATACCTAATCAGCTGATTAGCATAAATTGCGCGATATTTTGTGACCTCAGAATTAATAGGACAACTAGAAAATTAAAAACCTTGTGAACCAACTTGAAATAGGGGAAATTTCCATTTAATTCAAGAGGGGGCTAATGGAAAATATTGCGATGAAATCCATCCCATGCAGCCATGCAGACTGCCAGGAGAATTAAAGGCTGTACAATTAAGAGTGTTTAATGATTTGTCAATAACTTAAAATTATATTGAAATAGTTTGTCAAACTTCTTTGATAAAAAAATAAAAAGTATGAATAAACATGGTAAATCATTCTTTCTTAGAGTATGTGCTATAATAACAAATTCATTAAGGTTTAATTACCGTTTCTGAAGGGTTTGATTTTCCCCGGTCGCCTGCCTGACAGGCAACAAGTTCCAAGACGTCTCCGAAGTGCCATGGTCAAATCCAAAATAACAAGTATTATAAATTTCCCGCGCATTTGCTTTTCGTTGACATTTGATGTAAACATCGTGTCCCCATTAAATCTTATTCAAAAAGTTAAAGGGACACTGGACCGACAAGTGAGGACACAATTTTCCAGAGTTTCACAAATATTCAGCAAAACTGAGCTTTTTGGTCGTCGTGGAGAACTTCGAAACTGCTCTAACACCAATTTCATACGAAGTAGCTTTCTGAGATTCAGAATCAATATAATCAGATTATTATATCACTTTGGGAGATAAAATATGTTTAATGAATATTTGGAAATTCACCAAAAAGACCCCCTGACATATGGGTCTTAGTCCACCTTTAATTCTTCTTTCTTTCCAATTTTCGTGCATCTTTTGTCAGAAAGCCCATTATAGGATTACACGAATCGGTTCGCTGCCCACCTACCCACTATTGCATTGGCTTTACCCGGCGTAGTACGGTAGCCTGGAAGCTTATAATCTTCAATACATCCCCATCTCCACATACCAGTCAGCGCACGCACGCTTACAAGAATTAGCTGTCATGCATGTACCTTACAACTTTCCGTAATCCGGTCAAGGTATAATTTGAACAATTAATTCGAGATCCATGGACAGATGGACAGTTAGCTAAGAAATATACGCTGTTGAAATTTTATCATTTTACAGCATTTTGAGTTTTTAGGCATTTTTTGAATAAATTATGCAAATATTTCCCCCAACCTGCCAACAGTGTTCCCCAACACTGCTTTTCAAAAAACTTAATGTATTATGTTAAATTTCCCCTTGAATTATGACCAAATCCAATTGGTAGGGCAAGATGCCATCCGAGCAGGGCCAGGGACGAAACTAGAGAAGAGGGACATATTTTTGTTCCGCTTGTGGGTTATCTGCAGTAGTAAGTTGAGAAAAACGGGTTTATACGCTTATGCAGCCTGTAAATGGCCCAGGCAGTCGACAGGTCAATCTGCTGGGAGAAACGGAAGAGCCTGACAGTTCGACATATTCATCTCACAAAAACGATTTGGATTATAAAAACCAGGGCCGTAATCTCCGTGAGGCAGGAAGAACCCCCCCCCCCCTCCCTCTACACACACCCATACTTTTTTTGAGTCCAAACCGGGGACATGCGTTTTGAATCATCCGATCGGGGACATCTATGGACATTATTTTAAACCGAATTAGATGAGATGAGATTAGGGCCGTAATTCTTATTTAAAAAGTGTGTGTGTGTGTGTGTGAGTGTGTGTGTGTGTGTGTGTGTGTGTGTGTGTGTAGGGGAGGGGGGACATGGCCTCTTATCCAAGAAATGGGGGAGGAGACAAATGGCAAAAGTTCCCCAAAATGTACTAAATTATTCTAAATTTTGCTGAAAAGTGGGGGAGGGGGACATGTCATCTCTGTCCCCCAGGAATTACGGCCCTGGGTGAGATTGATCACAATTTCACAACCCATTTGTATTAATTTATTATTTACTACTCATCGTGTTCTTTTTACCAGTTTAATGACATAAAACAGGAATGTACTCTATAGTACATACTAACTGCATCGTACACCCATGTGTATGTTCTCCAACCAGGACCACTATACCACATAAAAGATACCAATCGGGAAAACAGGTAATGTGTTAGAGTTTATTCGCCCAACTGGGGACAGTATGCAGTCTAAATCACACAACCGGGGACATATGTGCCAGAATTTCATACTCTGATAATACACCTAAAGACACATATTTTGAAACACAGCCTGCATAGAATCGACTAAAAGAGAACAGCAATACAATGCGTAATATTTCAGGTGGCATATTGTTTCACCCATGGAGAGCCAAAATCTCGAAGAAAACCAACTAGGAATGTCCCCGAATGGTAGGTTGTCCCCGAATGGTAGGTTGTCCCCAATTGAAAAGTGTGTCATATAAAGTGTGTTTATTATATAAATGTCCCCGATAAAACATACGCATGCAGGCCTATCTCACCTAATATCTGAATATACGCTCCTCTAAACGATAGTAATAGGATAGGCCCGAGTCGATTTTTGATGACGTGTGTAAGAACTGCCGCTGTGCTTACTGGCGTCATTGCGACTTGTTTGGAGACGAGACTGCCTGTTTAAGCTGTAATCTCAGGTTAATCATTTTGCACGAAAGTCTATTGTTATGCAAAAACCCTAATTAATATGCACGCAACTCCTCACCATTACGTGTGAACTAGTGCCCTTCACATGTAGGCCTATGATAATTTGTGTATATGAACAAATCACACCCACTTTAATTTAATAGATAACATATAGATACACCTATTTTCATTGATAATTATGAGGACATGATGATTAAATCCCAAGCACCCAGTGCGCCCAATGATAATTAAGCCCCAAGCATTCAGAGTGCCCACTGCCCAATGATGATTAAACCCCGAGCACCCAAAGTACCCAAGAAAATACATGTTATCTCAATGGACCATAGAAATACACATTACCTTAAAGAAAGAACCTAGTGCACTTCACCTCGCCTAGCCTCTTTAGGCCTCCTGGCTCATAAGGCTGCGGTGCACTCTCTCCACTGGACTCTGTTTTTTGCAACTTGTCTGGCTTCTGTACACAAACTCCATTCCATCACTTTCCTCTTCTTCTCGACTGTCCTTCTCCAGGTCGTTCTATGACAACCAACCTTCCTTCTCCCCTCTGGTTTCCACGTCATTGATGTCACACAGTGCTTGATAGTGCTCATACGCATCACAATCACCTGACCAATCCACCTCCACCTTCTTCTTTTCACTTCAGTGATGATTTTGTCATGTTTAGTGGTTCTTAGTATTTTATCGTTAGCTATTACATATGGCCATCTAATCTTCAAAATTCTCCTGTAGCATTTGAACATGAGTTCCATTTCTTACTTAACTTCATAAATGCTACTCTTGCTTTAGAGATTCTGTTTTTGATATCTTCCTTGCCACCACCTTGTAAGCTTACTGTTGCACCAAGGTGTCTGAACTTGTTTACTTCATCTAGAGCCTAGCGCGCCCAATGAAAATTAAACCCAAAGAGCACCCAGTGCGAACATGAGGATTAAACCCCCAAGTACCATGCGCGCCCAATGAGGATTAAATCCAAGCACTCGGTGCGCCCAATGATGATTAAACCCCAAGCACTCAGAGTGTGCCCAATTATAATTAACCTCAAGCACCCAGAGTGTCCAAGAAAATACGTTATGTCAATGGACCATAGAAATACACGTTAACCTAGTACACCCAATAAGGGCCCCAAACATCAAATGCGCACAATTAGGATTAAAGCCCAATCACCCAGTGAGCCCAATGAGAATTAAACCACAAGCACCCAGCGTGCCCAATGAAGATTTAAACACCCAGAATGCCCAAGAAAATACACTTTATCTCAATGGACCCTGGAAATACACGTTAACCAATGGAGGATTAAACCCCTACTGGCATAGTTTTTGGAACCGTGGGGCACTGGGGGAACGTGACCCCAGCTTTTACGAAAAATGACATAAGTGCCCCATCTGAAATTGAAAAGTGCCCCTCAATTACTGTCAAAGGTGCCAGAACTGGTGGAATTTGAGCACACTTAAAAAATAAAAATGTTACAAAAGTACCCCTTTCAAAATTAAATGCCCCTTAATAACTGATCTAATTGTAGAAAACTGGCAACTTTTGTCAGTCTCATTTACGGGAAAATGGGATCCCATCGGGGAAAAAATGAAGTGCCCCTTTTACTTTAGTTTATTATCTACAGACATGGGGCGGGCATATGAATATGACTTTGAGAAGTTGCCCCCAAAAAATCGTGCCCCCACTTTTCGAAAGCTTCCTACACCCCTGACTTCTGGATAAGTATATCAGTTTTTTGGCAGGTAAAGCAAATCGTCTCTTTTCCTTCTTTTACAATAGATTAACCAAGAAAATCTCTCCAACCAACTTGCAGAGAAACTTCTTCTCTGCTAATGCATTGCTTAGGAGCTCCCATGGCTTCGTCCTCTGGACCCCAACCAAGGCTTCACCCCTATAGACCTCGCCAGGGCCCGTAAATGGGCACACGGTGTTACGCAGTAAAATTTCTGGCGACAGGATTGGCGGTGGTAGTGGTGGTGGGAGGGGGGGGGGGAGGGGTGGGAGGTGATCTGTTCCAAACTGTTCTATATTGTGTGATTGTATAGACACATGTATTTCGTTTTTTAATGAGTAGAGCACAGGAAAATTTGACTTACACTCCCTCCTGGGCTCGAAGTCAAGTTACGCCCCTAGGTGCAACGCCGGCCCCGACCCGAAAGGCCCTGGCCTCGATAAAGTACTAGCAGCAAGAAGACAATTAAGAGGCCTTATGATTACATGATAAGAGGCCCCAAAGAGTCCCGATGAGTCACCGTATGAAAAAGACCCCGGGGCCTTACAATGACTATGATAAGGGGCCCCCGAATTACCTCAAAGGATTTAAGGTTCAAATAAAGGAGGGGGGGGGGAAGGGGTGGCTCTTTCAAGATAAAGCAATTTGGGCGTGATAACAAAAGTTCGAATTGATATATATATCTAAACGATCTACTAAAAGCCAACCTTTAAAACAAAAAGTAACGTTGATATGAAAGAAGGGTACAGTCTTAGAAACCTCACTATCCATAAGTTCATTTTCATCCTTTTAAATTAGGAAGCGCCGGATTATGTCCCATTTTGACCCCAACTTTTTTCTTTCAATTTTATTGTATGAAACACGTTACGTGTTAGAGGTTCGCCAAGAAGTGGGGTATGAAACCCACATTTTCCAGGATCTACCTCCATGATTATCAGTGGCGCCGTTAGGGGTTTTATATTGGGGGAACAAACCTTTTCGGTATGGGTCAAGGGACCGCCTTAGGCGGGACAAAGCCCCGGTGGGAGCCCTGGGGGCGAAGCCCCAGAGAAATCTCTTATTTCCAAGTTTTAGATACCCCAAAAGACTCTGTATATGTGCAATACACGGCTTTTTAAACTTAAGTAGGATGATTACGAACGATCTAGTATAGCAGCATATAATTTTGCAATGATACAGACTACCCCCACCCTCACATTAAAAAGGTCTAAAATAGCCATTTGGGACAAATTACAATTTGCGACATTTTGGACATGGGGGAAGGGGGAGGGGAGCACGTTCCCCCACGGCGCCACTGATGATTATGTTTAAATGATAAATTATGCATTATGCTTCTTACCGTAATCGTGAACTAGATTTTCTGCTTCCGATGAGACACCCCGCATGAGACACTGGCACCATCTTTTCCCACTTGTCGGGAAGTTTCACATTCGCTTCTCCCGGGTGGCGGCACCAGGATTTTGGTCATGGATGGGGAGGGGGGAAGAGGGAAAATTTCTTTCGTGGGGTGGGGGCAAGAACCTATAAATCGGACACAATATGTCACTTTACACATATTCTTAAGGAGGGGGCAGTTTGGGGGAAAAGTGATCTATGGATACCCACATAGCGCCGCCACTGCTTCTCCCAAAGGCTCACCCTCTTCACTTTCTTTTGCAAGAGATTTTTGACAAAAAATCAAATATCCATACTATTTCAATTTGATTTTTGTAGTGTCTTCTTCAATCGAGATCGGTCGAATGTGTCCGTACATCTTGTATTTGGCAACAGGTTTCATTCAGGGACCTTGCTTCTGACTTGTGAGAGTTATGATGAATATTGCCGCTTTGTATATAACCTTGGGCAGGGCAACAACATGTTTTTGCGATTTATGAAATCCAAGAAATCATTATTTCTTTGAATATAATCCGGGAATTTTCCCTTAAACATATTTTCTATAAGATTAAGAAAAATTAAAGCAAATATTGGGGAGGGGGCTAAATAACACATTTTCCCCACTTTTTTCGTCCCCCTGGTTCCGCCGCCACTGAATGATATCAAGACATCAATGTTTGGGAGGTTAGCCAACCCATCATAAAAATCCTGCAACGCCCTGAAGGGTAAAACTACAAATTAATTTCAGTTATATAGATTGGTTGGGTTTACATGTATTCAAATTAAATGTATCGGGATTATTTTAGATTATTAGATTAAAATGATCGGGATTATTTTTGGATTACTGCATTGTCCTATTTATATTAGGAGGGGGTTTTCAATTTTCTCAAAAAACTTTAGCACTTAAACATAAATAGAAATGATGTAGGCCTATACTTCACAGGAAGTTAAAAAATGACCGTACTTGAAAAATACAAGAAATTAGATACATTTTTTGTTATATCATTAAAGTTATCGCACGAATCGCATACATATGTATGTATTTTAAAAGGTCTAGAAATTGAACGTACAAATCTTGAAAAGTATGAAAATGTTCATTGATTTTGAAACATATTTGAAATGCGTTTCTGATTTTGGATGCTGAAAATCAGTCCTAAAATGAAGGAAGATTGTTTTTATTTATTTGAAAAACGAAAATTTCATTTGATAGATTGGTGTTTAGTCATCTTTGTGATGCACTTTGTGATGCACTTTGTATTGTGTTTATGTGGACTACCCATCCCTTAGGTGTGTGAACGGGGAATGGGATGACGCACGTCCCCCACTTTTCCGAAAAATTACAAAAATGCCCCTTTTGAAAATGAAAAGTGCCCCTCAATTACCGACAGACCCAATAATATGAAACTGGCGACTTTTGCCAGTCTCATGAACGGGATGAATGTGTCCCCCATTGGAAAAGTGTCCCTTTCTAAAAATAAAGTGCCCCTTTTACTTTACTTTGTTGTTTTGGGATCACTTATTTTATCTACAGATTGAAATGGGGGACATATGACTTGAAAAGTGCCCCCTAAGAAGTCGTGCCCCCACTTTTCAAAAGCTTTCTACACCCCTGACGCATCCTAATATGCTCATCGAATTCCACCGCTCTGTTTAACTTATTCATTAAAATCGTATTATGCAGAAACTGTCATGATTAACTTTGATAACTTGTGGGATAGGTATTCCCAAAATGGCTGAAAATCAACACAAAGGTCGAAAATTGAAGAAAACAATTTTAAATTCTCATGTTAAAATCTAGGTTACCATTTCTAAACGGCAGAAGAGAAATTTCCCCTAAAATTGAGGGAAATGGGGGGAAATTGTGGGGTTCATGGGCAAAGCCCTGGTCTAGAGATTTCCAAAATGGCTTAAAATCAACACAAACTGACAAAGCGCGGACAGTTTAAGTAACAATAAGAAGATAATTTTCAAAATTTACTCAGATAAGCATTATGTAGGGTAAACAGCCAGCGGATATACTTCCCCTACAAATTTGGGCACAATTTTGCAGGAGTTCATGGGTGAAGCTTTGGACTGAAGATTTCTTGTTTTTGACTGTTTGATGCACCAAAATGGCTTAGAATAAACACAAAGTTCCAAAATGTAAAGGAAAAATTGTTGGGTCCCGGGGCAAAGCAAGGATATACCATCCAGGGGAAGAAGTCCGACATATGGTGCTTGGGAGGGGTATATAGGGGTGAAGCCCAAGGAAGTTTTGAAGATTTCTTGTCTTGGATGCCCCAAAATGGCTGAAAATAAACACAAACTGCAGAACTGAGAAAGTTCGAAAAATTTAATTGATGATAACAAGACAATTCTACATTCTCATATTGAATCTACTCCCCTGAAAATTGAGAAAGTTCAGATAAAAGTGTTTAAGGGTTCATGGGCGAAGCCTTGGTCTGAGGATTTGTTATATTTTTTGCCCCAAAATCTACACAAACAGACATAGTTCCACAACATTATTAATGAAAAGATGAAAATTTTCAATTTTAACCTTAAAATCTACTCAGATAAGTCTTTATCAGTTTGTACCATTTCTAAACAAGTAGAGGGGAAATTTCCCTTTAAAATTTAGACAAATTCGGCCAAACGTTTTTCCCAGGGGAAGAAAGCCCTGGAAGATTTTTCTAGTTTTTCCTGCCCAAACTTTAAATTGCCCATATAAGTGGGCATCTTTCATACTGTCCCAGTTGCCCGACCCGTACTCTGATATCTAGACGATCTGATGATTCGGGCATGATTGAGATATATCTCTGATTATACAGTATATCCGACATTTTTAATCTCTGCCTGACTAAGTGCCTAAGTATGATATTTGTCATCATGCCAAGTCGGCGGTTAGGAGGACATAATTCTGATATCAAGCTGGGTCAGGCATTACTGTGATATATACAATTATATCCGACATTCTACATCTCTACGGGGGCGGGGATGGGAAGGTGTGGGCTCGTACGGCCATGATGATAACAAAAAAATTATGTTTTAAATGGCATCTTGGTGAGGGTGGTTGGGGGTTGGAGGCTGGTTGGTGGGGAACATATCTGAGGCAATATTTGGACTCACTCTCCCACGAAAACAGAAAAATTAATTCCTTAAAGATTCAAGTTTTACTGAAATAACCTTTGAGGAATGAATTATGTAACTCCATATCCCCTCCCCTAATCATTTCATCTAAGCAAAGCTTATAGAGAAAAGCTCATGCTCAAAATACAGGCCAAATACACACACTCACACACACACACACACACACACGTGCACACAAACACACACACAGACACTCAGACAATCCGCTTTGCTTACAAGAATGTCGCTTGATATGTCATATCTTTCATTAATATATACTGTATGATTACAAATCCGCGTCAGGGCTAAAAAAACTCAAGTTTTGGGCTTAAAAATCTGTGTTAGCAGGTTAGGGTTAAAAGAAAACAGTGTTTGGCCTAAATATGCACTTTAGGGTTTGAAATTTCAGTTTAGATCTTAAAATTCTGCGTTAGGGTTTAAAGAAATCAATATTTGGCCTAAAAATGCATGTTAGGTGTTAAAATTTTACAGTGTACAGCTAGGTCTTAAAATTCAACGTTAGGGTTAAAAGAAATCAGTGTTTGGCCTAAAAAAGCATGTTATGGTTTGAAATTTCACAGTTTAGGTCTTAAAATTCTGCGTTAGTGTTAAAAGAAATCAGTGTGTGGCCTAAAAATGCTAGTTAGGGTTTGAAATTTCACAGTTTAGGTCTTAAAATTCTGCGTTAGGATTAAAAAAATCAGTGTTTGGCCTAAAAATGCATGTTAGGGTTTAAAATTTCACAGCTTAGGTCTTAAGTATCTGCGTTAATACTACAAATATTAATGTTAGGCTTAAAAATGCATGTTAGTGTTTGAAATTTCCCGGCTTAGGTCTTAAATATCTGCGTTAATATTACAAATATTAATGTTAGGCTTAAAAATGTGAGCTAAGGTTGGAAAATTGAGTGTTAGCTTACAAACCCATATTAGGCTTTAAAAATTCAAGCTTCAGCTGAACAATATTGGCGACATTTTAGCCAAAAATCACATTGTTTCTTATATTATTTTACTTTAAAACGGATGCGGGGTAGTGGTGTGGATAGTTGAGGAGTGGAGGGGGGGTAACTGCGTTAGCCCTTAACCTGCTGTATCCTTAAATATTTATGTTTGTAACATGACACTTTCAAAAATTGTGCAAATATCACGTGATGTGTACTTAGTACCGAAAAAGCGAAATATTACATTTTTAAAGGAGAAAAAGGCATTTTTTCTACATCCAACAATTTTCACAGTATGATATGATGACATTTTTTGAGATTTTCATACATATAAATTTTTGCCATAATGTGAATCGCACCGAAAATTTTTCGAAAAATTCAAAATATTCAAGCATTTTGCGAAATCTTTAAAAGATGCATAATTATCACGTGACGACAGCAACACACGTAAAGACCTGGCCCCAAAATTGATTTGTTTTTTTTAAAATTTTACCAATTTTAACATATTTAAAGATGCCCAATTGTCACGTGACGGCAACAAATAACTACCCGCCATAAAAAAAAAAAAAAAAAAAGAAGAAGAAAAAAACAAACGTTTTCTATGGTTTAAAGAGACAATCTTGTCTCGGTTATATTCGTAAAATTGTGATATTCATACCTTTATGTTACATACGGATGTGGATTGTTTCTAATCAAGTATGTATGTACAGTGTGCATGGTCACTTCCGCGGCATGTATTGATTGGTTGTCCTTATTTGGGTTGGAATAATCAGAAACGCTGACTGTTATTGTATATTACTGCCCATCAGAACACAATATTTTGCCTTTAAGATTTTCAAAATTCAAAAATATGCAGAAATTACAATTTATGTCTTGAAGAACCAATTTCAAAACTGTGAACAATATCTGCGCAGGAATGACAAATCAATTAATTCACTTTTTGAAATTTTCTTCTGGTATCTATTGATGGTATCTATTGAGACTGATTTGTACCCAAATATTCTTTCAAAGGTGTTTATACAAATTTCACTAGCTAAAATAATCAAAATGTTTCAAAAACCTTAAAAAATGCCCAATTTTCACGTGAAGACAATTGACCTGCCGAAAACATTTTCTTATTTTTATGATTTACAGAGTATTAAAAGATGCCCAATTGTCACGTGACGGCGACACATAAAGACTTGCAACAAAAGGCCAAAAATATTAATCAATCAATTATTTCTTCATATTTTCAGCATTTAATTTGAGGTGCCTGCTGCCTTGAGCTGGCAAAGACCTGTCGCGGGATAAAAAGGCCTAGGAATATTGTTGGGTCAACATGTTTTTTTACATGTCACTCTCCGACCAATTCATACTAGAGGAGTGCGTGGCAACATTTCGCCGTTGTCTCTCATTCGCTAAGCCCACGTAACTTTTTTCCTACAGAAAATTCAACTAATCATTCCACATCCTGTGATTCTTGGACATGGCGTGATTCTCTATAGTTTTCATTTCTCTTTCTGCCCATACTTGGCATTTCCCGCCCAACCCTCTGGTATTAGCGTCACCGCCTCTATATCCCATATTTTCCGCCCGTACAACTTCCAGCAACACACCAATTGCCTGCAATCGTGCCCACGCGGCCAGGCGTGGTCCATATCCCATTGCGTCGCCCCGCTTCTCCAATGGACGGGCAATAGCAGTTACAATCGCATATCCCAAGTACCGAGGCGCATGCACAATATTTGGTCTGGCGTGAACAAACCCTTATTTCTGACACTTCGCTCTGTGCATTAATATTCACGCAAACAGCACTGTAGTACTATTATGCCTACACACACTTAATATAAACAAGCCGCCAACATGCCCGCCCAACGAGCGAAGCTCAGAATGACACTGGAATACCCACTTTAAAGCCACGAAAAGGGGCCACAACTATCAAATCGAAGTTATGTGATCTTTATCAAACTTTTCATCATCTTTACAACCCTCTGATTAGCCCTCTTACCCCCCACTCTTACCCCCACCCCCTCTCCCTTTCCCTTTCCACTCTAAAGCTGTTCTGTAAGGATCTCTGCGGTGGCTAGTGCCAAAGATCGACATGAGTCTTCCAAAAAAAAAAAAAAAAAAAAAAACTCTGAACGGGACTGGGTAACCTGCGAAATGATCAGTCATGGATGTAAGCTACACGATAATTCGCCGACGCGATGTACATCAACAGAAACCTTTTGAGGAATACGAATCTCCCATAGGCAGATAGGCCCACGACTGAACCACGATAACATAATTGATGGTATAATTGATGTTGAATTCGTTTGGGATGCAGTTAAGAGTAAAACAGTACTCCCACATGACAGAATATGCGTATGCAATAACATATACACGTCAAGCAATCATTTGGTAAACAGCGACTATCAAATCATCGCAAGTCTTAAGGCCGTAACACACACAACGCGACGCGGCGAGCAATTTCTTAAACAAATTTGAATAAAACAAAGGAAAAAAACATTTTGACCTTTTGGTTTCAGAGAAGTATCATCATCGCATGGGTATTCAGATGATAACTAAAAATTGTTTGAAAGGGCCTTTCTACGCCCATTAAAGCAAAATTCGCGTCGCGAAAGAAAATCGCGCCCCATGAAAGAGAATTTCTCCACAGTTCAAAGCATTTTATAATATCTGTTTCTGTATGATTATCAAAAAATTGCTAATTCGGTGTGTCACGGCTTTACTCAAACACGCTCTAATACGCTTTTAACAACCCCACCCACGCAACTGCTCACGCACGCTCTTAACAACTCCCTGGTTTGAGGTAGAGCTGTAGAGTTCGGGATAGTATGACCTCTATTGTAGTGGTAAATTTAGCCTCAGGGTAGCGGCATATCGTGAGTAACTTTAACTATACATGGACAACATAAATTTATGCAAAAAATTGCTTTTGCCTGATGGACAAACATTGTCAAGCGATTAATTTATGTAATCATATAAAATCATGTTCTAATTAACCTATACCTGAAAATGGATAAATTGGTTATTTTAACGAACTTTGAAATTGTTGTAATTCTATTTAGAAGTTTGTAGGTGATTTTAAAAGGAATGAGGAGACAATCAGTGTAATGAAATAGAGATCGTGATAGGTTGATGCTAATGGGTGGAAAATCAAAAGCAGGAAGATGCAATTTATGGGTCACATGATAAGAGAAATACCTCGATGGGTATACCGTCGGGAGCGGCATAGTACCTTTTGGCTAGGCTATGCATGGAAAAAGTTTGAAGATTAAGCAAAAACTTTTATTTTGTCTGAAGGTCCCGTGGACAAAAACATTCAAACATTGTCAAATGCTAAGTTGTTGTATTCTTATGGAATCTCATCATTGATAAAATTATTGGCATTTTAAAGACATTTTGAAGTTTTAAGGTGATTTTACCAGGAATTTTAAATTGATACTTGTTCAACAGCAACTTCCGCCTAACAATACTGTCAGTAGATTTTGTTTTGAATTTTGATTGTCTTCCCTCTCACCAACATGACGTGCTGGATGTAATTGATGTGTAACCTTCTTTCAAAACAAGTGCTATCAAGTCAAAATTACAGCTCCCAGATCTTGTGGAATCTGATAATTGATAAATTGACTTTTTAAACATAAAGAAAAGAAATTTTGAAGATTAAGGAGGTTTTGAAGGTTACAGACGATTTAAAGTTAAAGATGATTTTAAAAGGAATTTTAGATGGGCCCTTGCTAAACAGAAACTTCGCACAAAATACTACCCACCTTTACTATGATTTGAAACTTTATTGTCCCCCACCACACACACGCACACTTGTTGATAACCACTTTTTAGAAACCCCAAAGAGTTTTTTGATGATGAATATGATGCAATGATGAAGTTTCTAGAGTTTTAAACTTGAAGAATTTTTAAACATTTTTGTTGATCATTTGACCAACATGTGGGATACGTGATAATTATTGGCTGGAGTACTTTTTCGATCTTGATAGTTTTCCATTTCTGACGATATAAAGTTGTTCATCAGAAGCAACCGCGACCTCTCTCATCCACCTGCAAATATGTGGTCGACCGGTCATTGTGCTTTCGATGATATTCCATTTTGCGGGAGTGGTGAATTTTGGAACTTTATCCAGGGCGTCAAGGCGTGGAATGACACTTGCGGAGTATTTTTGAACCAGGAAAAACGAGGTAGAGCCAACATCCCGCATGGACTGATGGATCCTGAAGAGAAGATTATTCGAAAATCAAGAAATCAAGTTTTGATGCTATTTTGAAATAAATGTGTGACGTATGGACATTTATATTTCGTTCTATAACCATATGTATAACCAGTTGAAGTTCAGTGGGAGTCAGGGGCAACTCACCCTGGAGAAATTTATAAAATGTAAGTAGCGGGATACACCAGTATATAATATGCTATACATATTCGGGCTAAAAGCAGTACAAAATGAGTATATATGGTTAAATATTGCCCAAATTTGGTGATGACGTGTCACCCCCGAAATTCGGTGATGACTTTGCCTCAAAAGTGAATTTTCGTCAAAATATTTTGAAACTAAATAACTGCTTAATTCTGTATAAAACGATACCATAAGCGTTATGTGACATGAGCGGGGATATAAGTTATATTATTACTTCTATGGTTAGACTATGCATATGCATCCGACACATATAACTATACACGGAGAATGTCGAGCTCCTATTGACCGCTGTGTTATCAAATGAAGCCAACATGTATTTCTGAAAGTCACCAAAATCTAGGTAAAATTAAAAAAAGCCCTATGTCCTTCTAACAATAGAATTGAAAAATCGTAGTATGAAGCTAAAACACGACTCATTCAATTCACCTTTAATTAGCGTACTCCCTCCTTGCTTATATGGATGATGACTACAACTGTTTGCCAACCGTTGGTTACATGTGGTCCAGCGTTGGGCCAATGTTAGCATACCAATCCAACATAATACCAATATATGCCAACCTTCGGCCAACGTTGGCCCAACGTAGTGTGCTATCTTGGACTACTTCAAATTCATCTTCACGGTGCAGAGTTTGTTTCTTTGTTGAAGACGTAGCGTTGCGGCCATTTCTGAAATGGACACAACCAGGTACATATCTGTTGCTCCTCCTTGTAGCTGTTCCAACGTCAACCTTTTAATAAGAAATTAGATAAAATATACAGTAAATTGAATCAATCGGAAACCTCTTAACCACTCCCACTACCTGACTACGCTTATTCCTAGATCTTCCACCTTAAGTTTTCACGCACTTCAGTGGAAAATATAACAGAATTTTGATACCGGGGAAAATCCCAGGGTTCCAGGCTTTTCAAATGGCGGGGAAAAAGATAGGTCGGGGAGGGAATTTTCCTTATGCTTATGACTCTACAAGGGCTCTCCTTCTGAAACCTTTTTGATCGTAATCTATATCAAAAATAAAAGCACAATAGTATAATAATGAAAGATAAAGCGTTTGAATTTTACATTACTAGGTTAGTGACGCCGTGGCATATTTAATAGCCTTTTTTCAGAGCATTTTTAACATACTGAGGACAAATCCCCCTCCATTCCTTTTGATCCCCCCCCCTCTCCCCCAGTGGTGAGTTTTTTTACCTAGGAAGTTTTTGAAATAAATATATTAAGATAAAAACTATAAATTGATATCGTTAACTCAACAATAGTCAACATTGAGTAACGGACTCGGGAACTTTCGGAAAATTTTCCTTCATTTTCGTAAAATTTGCTAAAAGGAAGTTTTCTTCAATTTTTTGAAAGTTTTCTTCAATATGTTGGAAGTTTTCTTCCATTTTCAGGAAATTTTCTTCCTTTTTCGGTATTTTGTTTCATTTTTGTGAAATTTTCTTCAATTTTTCGAGAAGCTTGGAAATTTCCCAAAATTTCCAATAAATTTAAAACCTCCTCATTTACAGATAATTTTTGGACATAAGAAACCTGTATATTTTCTAGGTTTGTCAGTTTGTTAAGGCGAAAATCCGCCCCCCCCCCCTCCCCATTGCCTACCATATGTCAAATATCTTCCTACGCCGCTGACTTTACAAATTGTGTGGAGATGATATATCTCTTCTGTATGTTTTGTCGCCCACTCCAAATTTCTTAAAAAAAGGCTGTGTCTAAGAATGACAAAAGAATGGCTATTAGCTCCCCAAATAGTGGGTACCCTCCTCCAAGAAAAAAAAAAAAAATCGTCAAAGCCATAAATATAATTAACTGCAATATGAAATGAATCATAGCAAATACTGATGTTGGCATTTTCAGTTTGTATCGACTAAATTATTGTTAATTTTGAACCTAAACTGTTCTGGTTTACACCAACTGAAGAAGTTTGGTAAACGTCTTCATAACGCCCCCTTCAACCCCCCCCCCAACCCCAACAAAAAATCTAACGTTAAAAGCTGGACACGACCCTGAAGATAAGTCTCATGGACAGTCAGACAGTGGAGCTTGAGGGCTTCCCTCTTGGACCATCCACCTACTTGGACCATTTTTGGCACCACTTGGTAATATATTTAAAGAGAATAAATGCAAGAAAAAAAGGGGAAATTCACAAAACTTCCGAAGGGTTTATCCCCTGGAACCCTCAAATACAAATTTACATTACATGATGAGAAGAAATGGCAAAACTTTAGCTGTGATATTACTCAACATTTATTTTTTTAAAAGAACATATGCCTACCTTTGTAAACTCGTTAGCAACTGAGAGGACATCGACGTTGGTCCCTTCGTTCTTGTCTCCGAGCAGATAAAAGGGAAGAATGCTTTTTACAGTGCTATTGTCGACTGGTCGTTTAACAAGTGGTTCGTTTTCTGACAGCAGGTCACTTGCAAACTTGAAAGCCATGACACCGGCGGCGGCGGCACTTAGACCAAGAACGAAGTTGTTCGTTGAGAATCTGTAATATGAGAATAATCAGGAACAATTGCCAATGTCAACTTTGTTACCTTTTCAGAAAGCCGAACGATTGAACGATAGTTGGCACTGATAGTGCTTACCTCATTTTCCTTTGTAAAACTGTTAGTTCGTAACAAAGTAGTAATGATAACTTGAAGTTGAATCGCGTCTTTCTGCACTAAAGTACAATAAAACAATGATGATGAAAACTAAGGTAAAATTCGGTTGTCAATACTATAACAAACATCTAGTTTTACAGTGATGTCACATAGAGAACCGTCCCCATTACTGCGCACAGTATGTCAATTTGAAGCGTCGATGTCATGCGCATAGTGGCGCCGACACCGCGAATGCGCTGTGACTCGTCCAACAACTTAAAAGGTTAATCAGCAGAGGGTGGAAAAATCGTGAAGATGTTTGGTTAGGGTCGGGATGCTTAACAAGACATTTCGACGCTTATATCAATCATGTCAATGAACTATCAACGATAAACAATCTGTGAAGTCTTCAAGTGGACTGGCAACACTGTTTATGCGCATAATTTTTCCCGCGTTTACATGCAATTTGGGCAACAAAGTTTCATGAGAAGTTACACGCACGGTCAGTAGTGCGTACATAATCATTTTAATGGAAGTCATGCCCGAATCAGGTAGCTATCAAAATCATGTCCGCCGCCCGACTCGTCATGCCGTCACGATGTTGATTCTCGAGTTGGCCAACTGGGACGTAGGCCTATATAAAAATGAAATACCCTTCTCCCCCGACATAATTTAAAGTCCTGAAACCGGATGTTAGGGCGCACTGGGACTGGTTTTGTAGTTGTTTACAATGACCCTCATAAATTAAGCAGTTAAATTTATGTGATAGACTGAAAGACGGGATTAGGGGTGCAGGAGAAGTATTTTTCTTTCACTTTTCCCCATATTTATGTTTCTTTTTTTCATGGTGTTTTTTGTACCTCCCACTTTATATACACAAATTTTATTTTCCGACCCCCTCCCCCCCCCCACACACACCCATACTTGTTTCAAATCTAAATCAGGGACATACGTTTTTAATCACCCAAAATGGGACATCGTCCCTGGATGTTAGTTTTAGCCTAATAACTGAATAAGATGTTAATTGATGCATTGATTACAATTTCACAACCAATTTTTATTAACACTCATCGTTTTTTTTTTCATGGCCTTAAACAGAAATGAAATATGTACATACTAACTGGGTGCACACATGTGTACGTCCTCCAACCAGGACTACCACATAAAAGATATCAATCGGGAACATCACGGTTATCTACCTACTGTGGTGTAGCGGTCATCATACCTGTCTATAGGCCACGAGGCCCTGGGTTCAAGCCTAGGTTGGGTAGACACGCCAGTGTGCCACAAGTGGTTACCAAAGGCCGTGGACATTGACTTGGTTGTCGATGTTATGTCTGTCCGTACGTCGTACCTGTGTTCTCGTCCGGGTCGTATTAAGCGTTTCCTGATAGCATTGTTACTATCATAACCGAACACGCAGGCGACGACCCCGTCATTGTAATTGTGTGTTCACTCGTCGTCGTCGTCGATGGGTTAGAGTTTATTTCCCAACTGTGGACAGTATTCAATCTGAATCACATAACCGGGGACGTAGATGCTAGACTAACTTTCTCTGAGAATACACTTAAAGACCCATATTTTCAAACACAGCCTTCACAGAACCAACTAAATGTGGACAGCACTGAAAATGCGTGATATTTCAGGTGGCATATTGTTTCACCCTGGAAAGCCCAAATCTGCACACAAAAAAACAACCGGGAACGTCCCCGATTTTTTAGAAATATTTTATATCTATTTAATTTATTTATTTCCAGTTTAAATTATGTACAACTTATGATTAGAAAAATACAATATCATACACTACAAAACAATAAACGAAAGGAAAGAATGTAGAAGATGAAATAACAAAACGATTAAAGATATGAAAGAAAAAAAATAAGGGCTCTAAAATACCAAAATGAATAAAAATTGCAGCTTTATATACAAATGAATTTTCAAAAACTGTTCTTCTAAAACTTGGGATGGTGGCTGGGTTTCTCAGATTATAATTTGTTTTATTGCACATTAATTTGTTATTTATCATTTTTTATTTATTAAATTTAATGGGTGGTCCTTCGTTAAAAGTATGTTGGTATAAGTCGTCCCCGACATGCCCGATTGGAAGGAGTATTATTATACAAATGTCCCTGATAGGTAGCGAAGACGCGTGCGTGTGCGCGCGCACACGCACATGTGCGCACACACACAGACGCGTGCGCCTTCATGATCTTCTGATGCTATCGTATCGGAACCTAAATTATTCTACTAAAATTAGGGAGCGGAATTTTGAAATAATTACACTATATAGTGTCGTTTCAAACGAATATTCAAGTCCGGTACATGTGCCAATTGGGTATTCAGGCTATTTTAGTATTAAGGCTGTAGTTTGTGAACGCAAGTTACACCCCTTTCTCTGAGAATACACTTAAAGACCCATATTTTCAAACACAGCCTGCACAGAACCAACTAAATGTGGACAGCACTGAAAATGCGTGATATTTCAGGTGGCATATTGTTTCACCCTGGAAAGCCCAAATCTGCACACACAAAAAACCGGGAACGTCCCCGATTCTTAAAAAATAATTCATATTTATTTTATTTATCTATTTCCAGTTTAAATTATGTACAATTTATGAATAGAGAAATACAATATTATACACTACAAAACAATAAACGAAAGGAAAGAATGTAGAAGATGAAATGATAAAACGATTAAAGATATGAAAAAAAAATAAGGGCTCTAAAATACCAAAATAAATAAAAATTGCAGCTTTATATACAATTGAATTTTTAAAAACTGTTCTTCTAAAACTTGGGATGGTGGCTGGGTTTCTCAGATTATAATTTGTTTTATTGCACATTCATTTTTTATTTATCATTTTTTATTTATTAGATTTAATGGGTGGTCCTTCGTTGAAAGTATGTTGGTATAAGTCGTCCCCGACATGCCCGATTGGAAGGAGTATTATTATACAAATGTCCCTGATAGGTAGCGAAGACGCGTGCGTGTGGGCTGACGTTTGCATATTTTAATATCTATACGAAAACTTAAAATCAAGAGTGGCACAGTTACAAATTTTGTAAATATTTTCCCCCAAATTGTAGGTAAAAATATGAGATTGCTATCTATACAAAACCAATTATAAAATTTCCTCATTGTTTCCAGCAAAAGGACTAGAGAACTGTATGCATATGGTCCACCCTGAAAAAGGATACTATTAGATTTAGGAAAACGGCTTCCATGGTGGTGCTAATCTGTGTTTAATATTTTCAAAGGGGGCAGAACTGGCTTTCCCCACCCTCTCCTCCGCCCCGCCCCTCAAAAAAAAAAAAGAGGAATAAAAAAATAAATAAATATATATATATATATATATATATATATATATATATATATATATATATATATATATATATATATATATATATATATATATATATATATATATATATATATATATATATATATATATATATATATATATATATATATATATATATATATATATATATATATATATATATATATATATATATATATATATATATATATATATATATATATATATATATATATATATATATATATATATATATATATATATATATATATATATATATATATATATATATATATATATATATATATATATATATATATAGTCATAATTGAATTCAGAAGTAATACGGGGAGATAACCATAAAAACAAACAAAGTAGGCCTATATGATATCTCTAGAACGTGGAAAGACGTACCTTTCCACGAAATTTGTAATTACCCTTCCCCCTATCCATTTATAATTGAGTTAGCTGCGGAAGTGCAGTTACTAATGATTTGTATCGTCGTCAATGGAAGTTTTCCGTATGTTATGGTATAGCTCAGTCACTTCACTGAGAACGCTAACTCATTGAAAAGTATTGAAAACTCTGCCAACTGGGCGAATATCGAAAATCCTGCCAACTTCAGGATGACTATAGAATGTTGAATATCCTGCTAACATTATTTTGCCGCCAATTTTAGGATGAATGTCGAATATCTTGCTAACTTTTAGGATGAATGTCGAATATCCTGCTAACTACAGGATGAATATCGAATATCCTGCCAACTTTAGGATGAATGTCGAATATCGACTATCCTGCTAACCTTAGGATAATTGTCGAATATCGAAAATCTTGCTAACTACAGGATGAATATCGAATATCCTGCTAAATTCAGGATGAATGTCGAATATCGAATATTCTGCTAACGTTAGGATGATTGTCGAATGTCGAATATCCTGCCAACTACAGGATGAATTTCGGATATCGAATATCTTGCTAACTTCAGAATGAATATCGAATATTCTGCTAATTCAGGATGAATGTCGAATATCGAAACTCCTGCTAACTTCAGGATAAATGTCGAATATTGAATAACTTCATTTTGCCGAAAACCATTAAAATTTTATGAAGACTGCCTCCAGTTAGGGCCTAACTCATCGCATACGTTTATACACATTGAGTACATACAGAGAAAATGTTTGTATTCAACTCCCCAGGCCTAGGTAATGTTTTGCTGGCCGAAAACTCGGACAAAGTTTTCGGATTTGAGGTACTTTCTTGAACTTTTAAGTTGGATTAGCATTAAATATCGTGCTAGGACTAGGCCTATGACGTTCATCATTTCTTATTGAAAGTGACGAAAGGATTATAAATTATATCGAAAAAAGTAAGTTAGCAGCTTTATCCTTTTTCCCATCGTTAAATTTGTGGGCTAAATAAGATACGCTAGCGCTACGAAGTTCAAAACAGCAAGAAAATATTTTACACACTGCACAGTAGCCTAAGTGGCCCGAAGTTCATGCGGGTTCGATGTTCGTGCACCACAATATGTATTCGACAAAAGATAACATGAAATTCATGATTTCCTCTGTTAATTTGACTAAGAAATTTTAAATACAACGACTATATTTGAAATGAACACGCACCTTGGACATAAATTAGCCTTTTACGCTTTACTAGTGCAGTTGATGAAGCTACATACGTTTCTATTAATGCACAAATTCGGGGTTGTCGAAACCACAGGTGTTCCTTAAGTTATGGCAACCTATATGCTTACTAGTATATATATATATATATATATATATATATATATATATATATATATATATACATAAAGATAGGTAAAGATATTTAATGATATATATCGAGTAGGACTCTATATGAAAATTCCTTCTTTTTTACCACTCACGAATCTTAATTACACTTTTTGACTCTACTCACATTTGCTGGAGATGCCCTTCTTTGTGTATAAGCCACGGTATTTGTTAGTTTTTCCCGATTAGATGTACAAACGATGAATTTTCCACCAAATTACCGTCAAGACAGTCTATCCATCCAACAATTTGCTGCAAACTAAAGAAACGTTGCTATGACGTCAGGAAGAAGCAGCACTTCAATTACGTCATCGCAACGTTTCTTTAGTTTGCAGCAAATTGTTAGGCGGATAGACTGTCTTGATGGTAATTTGGTAGAAAATTTATCGTTTGTACATCTAATCGAAAAAACTAACAAATACCGTGGCTTATACACGAAGAAGGGAGTCTCCAGCGAATGTGAGTAGAGTAAAAAAGTGTGATTAAGATTCGTGAGTGGTTAAAAAAGGAATTTTTTTATATGGTTTGATAGTCGCGTTAGAAAGAGTCCTACCTTTCTTTATACATATAGTAAGCATATAGGTTGCCATAACGTTAGGAACATTTGTAGTCGAAACAAACTTATGTGAATTTATCATGGATAAACAGAGGGGAAATCAAAGAATAGGTTTACGTATATTTTTCAATAAAAGCAATTAATTGTTTTATTAAGACAAATTTAATTTAATTTACTGCACAAAGTTAATGCCCAACATACTGTACTATGATGAGTTGCAGTAACGTTAGGCCTAAATGTCATTAGCCCAAGTTAGTACTCCCCATAGTACCGTTTGACAGATGGCTGCCGTCGGTGATGACTGGCAGTCCAAGGGTACTACAAATTTTTGTACCCTCCTGTACTGTTTTAAGCGAGATGTCAAAAGTATTGGAAAATCTCAGTTTTAAGATCTTTATGAAAATGAAACCAATTTACCCTTTTTTCCGCCCACAATGATTAGAATTGATGTTTGAAGCCCATCCATGTCGTCAAAAACTGTTTTTAAGGTGATTTTAGTTACTTTTATCAAAATATTTTTGACTACAGTAATTTTCATCCATAAAATTGTCTGACGAGCTCTCTAAAGTACTGTCAAAGTTCAAAACACTGTCATTGGAGCTATAACATTATATTGGGGGTAGGCCTAGGCCTAATACGTTTTAGATTATTTGAGAAAAATTTAAGATAATACTAAGTTAAAAAGTAGAATTATATAATCTAAGCATTTCTTGATGTTTTATTTATTTGTTTTCGCACACAGTTTTTTTAACCAAAACTATTTAATAAAATTAAATGAACAAAAAAATGTCAGCAGACATTGAATAATTAATCACAAACGTGTGGTGACTAAGAAAATTGTGACCACAATATGAATACTGGCGAACTTCATCCCATCGTGGTGCTAAATAGGTAAAGATTTTGGAAAAGTGTATTATTTAGACTAATTGATATAAGAATATTCAAAAAGTAAGTATTTTTCAATCCTCAATTTTCTACAAGTTTGAATTAAAAAAAAACATAGGAATTGCACTTAATCTATAACAACCCTCATACGGCAATCCCAATGTCAACCCGTACTAAGGGATGTGTATAATAACTAACGTTAGTGTAACAGTAACAGTAAAACATAGGCCTAAACATTTTAAAATTACTGATAGGGCCTAGGCCTACTGTACATACACTAAGCCTAACAACACGTTAGGCTAGTCCGAGATTTCTCTGACAGTAGGTTGGGCATCCATTTTCATTCAATTTTTGCATTTTTTGACATTTTGTATTTGTTTGCTATAGTATTAGGCCTTAATGTTAGGCCTACCACACACTGTGACACAGTCAGAGACTAATAGTAGTAAGTGGCCTGAAGTTCATGCGGGCCCGAAGTTAGTGCAGTGCACCCCAATATTTCTCCACCTTAAACTTAAAAAAACAAAAAAACATCAAATTCAAGATATCAGCTGTTAATTTAAGGAATTTGGATAAAGCTGTCCATATCTTCAATGACTACGCATTTTAAAAATTAATACTTTCATTTGTTTCAAATGTTTTCTTCAAAAGCCTTTTTAAACTGGTACATTTGCTTTTTTGGTGCTTTGATGAATATCTTGATCAAGCTTCTGTGAAAATATCATGGATTAAAAAGAGGAGAAATCAAAGAATTTATTTTGCTAACAATGCAAACAATTATTTTTTTCATAAAGAAAAATAAAATTTAATTTTTTGGCTGCATGAACTTTGGGCCCACCATGCTATTCCCTGTAGTACCATTGGACTGATGCCAGCGATGTTAATATGGCTGCTGTTAGTGATGGCTGGCTGTCCGAGGGTACTACAAAAGCTTATACCCTGCTGTGCTGTTTAAAATGCTGTGTATAGGAAAATCTCAGTTGTAAGATCTTTATGAAAATGAAATAATTTTACCCTCTTTTTCGTCGACAATACTTATTCATCATGATGTTTAAAGCCCATCCATGTCTTCAGAAACTGTTTTTACGGTGATTTTAGTTACATTACTTTAACGAAGCATATACTGGACAATTTTTTCTTTGCATAAAAATTGACTAAAGAATGGTCAAAGTTCAAAACATTTAAATAAAAAAAAAAAATTGTATTTACATATTTCCAGTATAAATTATGTACAATTTATAAATAGGAACATACAATAATGTACAATACAGAACAATAAATGAAAAGAAAGAATGTAGAAAATGAGACATTAAAACGTTTAAGATATGAAAATGAATACAAAATGATAAGTTAAAAAGGGTTATAATAAGGGCTTTCAAATACCAAAATGAATAAAAACATTATATACAAATGAAAAAACTGTTGTTCTAAAACTTGGGATGGTGGCTGGGTTTCTTGGATTATAATTTGTATTATTACACATGGATGTTATTTCTAAATTTAATGGGTGGTCTTTTGTTGAAACTGTGTTTTGTGCAAGTCTGCCATATTCTTTTTTGCTGCATTGTTGACTATCATAAGTAATTCATGGTCTAAACAGAATATATTGGCACAATATATCAAGGAACTTTTAATTCTATTTTTATCTTTTACTTTAGAAAATGGTACCAAACTGGGACTGCATAAATGATATGAGGCAAGATGGAGGCTGTGAATATCTTAATCCTAGTTTCAGGAGGAAAATAAGAAACAAGATATAGGTTAATGTAGGGACAATACAATACACTTCAGAAAACATCTTCGAAATATGGTTAGAAAACAATAACTTATCATAGATGCAGACTCCCAGATAGGTTGTACAGGATGTATGTTTGACACATCCACCACAAAAACCGGTCTCTCATTAGTTTATTTTAATCAAACCTTTATGTTTTATGTTTATATTTTTAAAAACCTTTCTTTTGATTTTCTTGGGTTAAGAAGCAGATTTTTTAATCTAATGAAAAATAATAATGAATCTAATAAGAATAATATGTTTTAGTTTTATTTGAGGAAATAAATTAAGATAATACTAACAAAGTACTATTATATTATCTAAACATTTCTAAATATTTTATTTGTTTTCGCTCACAGTTTTCAGACTAAAACTATTTAATAAAATTATATAAAGAAAAAAACAAATGTCAGCAAAAAATCAACTTTAAGTTTAGTGGAACAGCTTAAACTTATTTGCTGAGGTTTTGATAGTTGAAAGCAAATGTGTGGTGACTAGAAAAGATGGCCACCAAAATGAATCAGAGAAGTTTTTGTCGAATAGGTAAAGATTTAGGAAACGATTTTTTTAAAAGTGTATTAAGACTTATTGGTATAAGAATATCCAAAAAATTAGTAATTTTTTAATCATCATTTTTTACGTGTGAATTCTCAAAAACATAGGAATTGTATACAAGTTATAACAAACCACATATGGCAATCCCAATGTCAACCGGTACTGAGGGATTTGTATAAATAACTTCTTCTCAGTATATGTTTTGACAACATATACTAATTAAAAATGTACATAGCTGCAGGTCGACATCGACCTGAGATTTGAGGCATTTTGCTGCTGGTCGACATCGACCTGAGATTTGAGGCATTTTTTGTAACAAAATACTCACATTTGAAATTCTCCATTCACTTGTAAAGCATATGAATGTCTGCCTAGAGATGTTAACTTCCTATAAATCCACACAAAAAACATTTATGATAATAACGTTCACGTTGTGACCGTTTTTCTGAACATGCAATGCGAGCTTTCACTTTCGTGTTGATATGCCCTTTATTTCCAGTGAAGTGGTGCTTCATTGACCATATTATCATATGAATATACATCGTTCTTTAATTAAGCAAATTACAATCCTTGCCACTGTGTGACTTCGCTGCCCAAGACGGGGGAAACCAGGGATACTGCATGGAAGTCATAAGGTTTATAAGATTAAACCATTCACCTCGGAAGTTCATGAGTCTGGGGGTATTTTTCCAGAGTGAACCTGCATTCTATAGTTTATACTCCCCCGAATGTAAATTGTTTTAATGCCAGCCAAAAGAAGAGTTGAAATTCCATCAGAGTGATCAGACTGGAAAAATTATAGATCTCCCTCAGTACAGGTGGGGCCAAGACTAAATTGGCGAACTGACGTGACTGAAGGAGACTGAATCACTGTGGTTGGAAGTTGGTTCCAGATTGGTTTATAGCACGGGTGAAGAACAAATATGAATACAAATTAGCATAGACCTTTTCAAGCCGAGTTTTTAATAGCTGAACGTGATTTCTTCAATACTTTGACCAATCAAATGCTGGGGAAAGTTTTCCTTTTTTTTCCCAAGCAATCAGGTGCAGGTTTGAGTGAAAAAATGTAAGCAGCAATACGCGCTTGTATTTCCTTCATGTATAACGCACGTATGATATGTGTGCTTGGAAAACATTTTTTTATACACTTAGTCCCATACCGTGTGTGAATTGTTTAGACGGCCAAGATTCTTTATATTTTATTGGTCAATAAGATTCCTCCAGTATACGATTGGTCCATTAGGGACACATGAATCTCGGCCATGTGACATTTAAATTAGTTATCCGGAAATTGCCGATTCAAAATTTGAAAAGGTCTATACAGTAGTACAGTCTCTAATGTGCCTAAAAATTACAAATGATGTAAAATGGCCTATCTATTATTTTGTTGCAAGACTTATTAGATTTTTAACTAATAATATCGTCTCTACCTATCCATAACCAAAAATTGTACTGTATGGAAAAGGTTTTAAGTGTCAACATACTTTGGAAGATTGTAGTTCTAAATTCAAATCTTAAACTTTGATGGTTTATTAGATTATCATAACCTTATTTGCAGCGAATACCTTTAAATTGCTGGTGCGTTACTTTTCATTGTTGGAAGAAACTTTGAAAGCCTCCGGATTAGTGTTTCTGATCAGGGTTCTAGCTAGACAAGTTTGAGTGCCAGGCTCCAGTGACAATCCAGGGTGACCTCCTATACTTCCCCTTCCATGAAGAACTGTTTAAATTAAGTCCACTTCTATTGACAAATTGTCAATGAGACTAGAAAATATAATGGATATTCAATTGTCAAAGTTCCCCCTCCCTCCCCCCCCCCCTCTCCAAAAAAGAAAAAAAAAAAGAAAAGTACAAACATATGCTGGAAACTCTTCTCTCAATTCCCATTGTTATTCATATTGCCCAAACTTTTAACCGCTTTTATTTTCGTCCCAGTATCGTTCGACAAAAGCCATACAATATTGCAATTATTTTGAGTTAACTAGCGGCACATGTTCCTATGAACTACGTAACAACTTTTGTCAATATAAAATCCCCCACAAATCAAAAGAATATCGATTAGTCCGCTAAGTGCATATGGGGTTTATAACAAAATGTGATTGGTTACTTACATTTGAACCGGTCTATAAGCACGCCTTGGGTCCTTGGGGTTGGGGTTCGACGAAAGCCATACATTATTACAATTATTTCAAGTTAACTAGCGGCACCTGTTCTTATTAACTACGTAACGACTTTTGTCAATATAAAATCCCCCACAAATCAAAAGAATATCGATCAGTCCATTAAGTTCATATGAGGTTTATAACAAATGTGATTGGTTATTACATTAGGACCGGTCTATAAGCACGCCTTGGGCCCTTGGGGTTGGAATATTTACTTTGTTGAAGTTTGTTTGTATGGTAAGTGACGGACTTGGCAAGCTGCCAGCAGTGATTCACAATTATTAAAATGTGAACCTGAACTGTGTGCATGTACGTATGTTTATGCAAAGAGCTTCATGCATGGGTGATTTTATGATAACATGTACATTCATTTGCGTTATATTCCTATGTAGTTCAGTTGTTTTTATTGGAATTTATTGTAATGTATGTTACGTTATGTGTGTAAATCAGCGGATGACATAAACAGAGCGAGATTAAAAGAAGATCTGTTTAAACACTCAAATAATTAACTAAATTGAACTTTTGAGTGCTGGGTGGAAGAGTGAATCTTAGAACCGAGTGCTGGGCGGGAATTACGAGTCGTGGAGGGCCTGTCCAGCGCCGCCCACCGTAGCTAGAAACCTGGTTCTGATGTGTGATGCTGATTAGGTGAAAAAGTTTCACGTTCTTTTATTTTACTTCTACCAAGATTAGTCCTTAGATAGATGGCATTCATTTAATTATATGGATTACACACTGTATCTTTTCTGTTTGAAATTTGTTGTTTTTTGTATTTGAAATTTGTGATTTTTAAACCTTTTTGTATGAGCAAAAAAACTGATACTTAAAGGTATATGAACAGGTAAAAAAAGTTGAAAGAATTAAAAGATGGTGCTTTGTGAATTGAAGATGGTAGATTGTTCCAGAAAGAAGGCATGAATATCACTTTAAAATATCTAATGGGAAAAATGTTTTCAGTATTTATCACTCTTGTGTATATACATTGTTTGTACACTATATACACATATAAACAACCTATCTTTACAGTGTTATTTGGAAGGATTGGGCCTTTAGGAATTGACAGTGAACCCCATGAATTGGTCATCACAGCATGATAAATTTGAATGGTGGTATTCCCATTTCAACTCTCTTTGATATTGATCCTCCTTGAATAATTTTCCAGTTTGGTTAAATCCAAATAAGTTCAACCATCTTATTTGCTTGAAGGGATTTATAGCTAAATCAATACAAATTGTGTTGTTTGGGAAAGGGGACCAAAACATACATTTTTAAGCAGTTCTTTGTAAGTACTTTGTGTCAATTGGTATTTACTGTAAGTTTTATTACTGAAGAAGTACAGCAGAGGTTTTGGTCTGGAAACCCAATTCAAATGGCACAACTGGCTCATTTGACTCTGACTGCTACGGTGCCGTTAAACATCAACAAACCAAACCAATCCAAAAGTTAGCAGTGCAACACATATTGCTTTAATGCACTTGTCAATTGTGTGACTCACCCACACACCCCCTCCCTCCCCATCCCCAAGACAAGGTGAGTCATTGCACCAAAGTGGGTGGACAAAACATGTACATTGATGTACTCCTCAGTCTGACACTTTTTGTGAAATGCCCCTGTACAAAGTCAATGGGTCTAAAATAAATTGACCCATCCCAGAGTCACTCTGGTGACTGACAATTTGGTACAAAAGTTAGCAGTGCAACATGTATTGCTTTAATGCACTTGTCAATTGTGTGACTCACCCATACACCCCCCCCCCTCTTCCCCACACCCAGACAAGGTGAGTCATTGCACCAAAGTGGGTGGACAAAACATGTACATTGATGTACTCCTCAGTCTGACACTTTTTATGAAATGCCTCTGTACAAAGTCTATGGGTCTGAAATAAATTGACCCATCCCAGAGTCACTCTGGTGACTGACAATTTTGGTACAATGACGCACATGTGAGTCACTATTTCAAATGTCAATGACTCACCTTTGACTGACATTGCTGGGAATAGTACATGTAGGGTGAGTCATACAACTAACAAGCACATAAATGTATATGGACATGCAGAGGCAACATTAGCTAAATTGCTTTCAAATCTATAAAAAACCATCATAGTAGTACAAATTTCATCAAAATCAGTTAAACATTGACTGTTTTGTAGATTTTAAAATCTTGGGCATCAATTTGACATATTTAATGCAATTATTGTGATGTGTTACAGGGTGGACCTTGGTATTTTTTGTATATCCTTTTCCTTTTTTTTTTTTATTAAATGTCTGTCATAATTCTTTGAAGCAGTTTAGCAAATTCTGACCAAAAGTTTGTGAAGTCTTTGCCATATTCTTAATGAAATTCTAGCAGGAGTAGAGTTTCCCAACATTTTCAGTGACTAAGATTAAGAAAGAAATCTAAAGAATTACACATGGTTTTGGAGCTCTTCACTCAGTCATACATCACAAATTTTGCATGAATTAATAAAACTGATCATACTTTAATCAGCCTTACTAAGTTGTAAATCAAAAACTGAAAGTATTTTTTTCTTCTTCAAAAGTCAAAAACTGACCTGCTCAGAATTGAATACTCTTTCAACCAATATAGAAATTACTACATGTCCCTAGACCTTTAAGAACACTACTTTGTTTTTTTCACCCATGCAGCTTCCTCTCTCGATACCAGCCTTCTGGCTTTTAGTTCACATGTTTCTCTTAATCTCCCCCTGTTTTCTTTTCTTTCTACCTCTGGAATGATCTTACCTCTCAGGCACAATTTGACCCTTGCTGTCATGGTGCCGTTAAGCCCTCATCAAACAAACAAATAAATTTAAGAACATGGGGCAGTGATCATTGATGAGATGAGAACAATCTATGGACCTTGTTTGCCATTACATGTTCAGTTCACCTCCCAGAGAAAAAAGGTCCTTGGTGCAGAAATGGCCAAACATAATCAATAATGATTTGCTGATGGTTTTTATCATTATTTCTACTACTACTACTACTACTACTACTACTACTACTACTACTACTACTACTACTACTACTACTACTACTACTACTACTACTACTACTACTACTACTACTACTACTAAAACTACTACATACTACTACTACTACTACTACTACTACTACTACTGTGTTTCTAGATATGTACTACTACTACTACTACTACTACTACTACTACTACTACTACTACTACTACTACTAAAAACAAAAAATGTATGAGTAGCACATAAACTTGTGTTTCACATTGTAGCTTAGATTTTTTGTTACATTACAGGATTTTAGAAGTTCATGTTAATATAAATATTTATGTGAATGACATGCACTTATCAGCAAATGTCAGATGCCATAAATCATCATTCCTTGAAATAAATACACCTTCAATGTGTCTTTGTTGGCCTCCAAATCTATTTACAGATGAACTGTGTATTTAGGAATGTACAGTATGTGAAATTTTCTTTTAAAGTTACATAGGTTCCAATTACAGTAGGCCTCCACGTTTTCTCAATGAGCCAAATTTCTCCAAAATGAGCCAAATTTTTCAAAAATAGTAGGCCTACCCGAAAATGAAATAAATTTTCCCAAAAATGTTCTAAAAATTGTCCGGAACTGAAAGAAAATACTCCAAAATTGGCCAGAAAGTTCCTGGAAAATAATCAAATTTCCTAAAAATGAGCGCAATTTCCCTAAAAATTGAAGAAAGCTTTCCAAAAAGTTTAGAAAAATTCACGAAAATGTTATGAAAATCAAAGAAAATTTTCCAAAGGTGAAGCAAAATTTACGAAAAGAAAGAAAAATTTACCTGTGGGGGGCATATAACAAGTACAAAATTAACCGAAAATGTCCATTTTGTGCATTGACACCAAATCCTCTCCCTCTCCCCACCCCACCACAAAGAATTTCTTTAAAAAGTCCTGGATTTATGCATAAGTTACAGTAATACAGTTTGTAGCCTTGCAAACAGAAAAACAAGTTATTGTGAATAAGGTTACTGCAAGCCAGGTCATGCATTTAATGAGAGTTATTAACAGTGAGTTATTAACAGTGAGTTATTAACAGTGAGTTATTAACAGTTTGGTGATTTTACAGCCAGAGATTCAATCGTATTATATATGGATTTAAGCTATTTAGCCACTTTTAAAAGGTTTTTAAACCCAATTTATAATTTATAGCCCAAATGAGCTATCAACTACAAAAGTTAGACCCCAATTGGGCTACACACTGGGAGAAATCTCAAACGGGACATCAAGCTAAATTAGCATATGTGCCAGACGATATTTTGACGCTCCAGCTAATGAAAATATAGCTTTATTTCAATCGGAGATATTCGGTGAAATTTCCCGAGCCAATGTTATTATATATGCTAAATTCCTTCAGATTGCATTGAGTGAAATCCGAGTATTTAAACTAATTTTAGTGAATTTTGGAATGCAGAATTTGTTAAAACTATGCAACAATATGAAATGTCATTGCATCAACATATCGATCTATATAAGGCAAACATAGCAACACAGCAAAATATCCAAAAAGCGCTTAGGGTATGATAAACGCTACAAAAATCCGAGTGTATGCGGGCGAGAACCTGGCTCTTAAGTTAGTCATCGCATAAGCGCAAATCCATTAAAGGGATGTTGAGCTAAAATTTGCCTTGAAAATAACAAAAATTGTTTTCTAAAATCGCAAATTCAAGTATGAAAAGATACGTGATAGAATCAAGATGGCGACTTCTCCAAATTCTAATTGGATTTACCAACTAACATTTAAGTGCGACATTTGAAATAATTACATTATACACACAGGTAAATTTTTACCAGTGACAGCCTGAATTCTTCCGTGGATTGTTATTCTAGGGAGCAATTTTCGAGAATTTTTGAAAGTTACAAGGGTTTTAGATAGTGGTGTTATTGAGGTATTTAAATACATGTTTAGATGTGAATTTGGCCTTTTGTACTAACATAAGGTAGTGACAGTGCAGTAAGGAATGTACATTAGGGGAATCCCAGTAGTGGCAACACTGCCGGTAGTGAGTAAGCAACACTGGTAGTACAAAATTTGTTTCAAATTTGGTATAATTATGTTGTTAGCTAGTGTGTACATGTTCATGGTACAAAAATGTTGAATTTCATTATTATGCAAAGTAGGTGGGGCTTAACATGATTATGTTAAAGAGAGCTTTGTAAACACAGTATCTCAAGAGCAATACATGGGATTAAGGTGATATGTCCATGGACTGCAGATGTGCCCTATTGTTTTTCGTGGGAATGTCATGCATATTAATGAGTAGACAAAACAAAAGTTTAAAATCTTCAAATGCTCGTATTTTAACAACGCATATCCGTTTTGTTTCATATTTGAAATAATTATGTTGTTAGCAAAGTTAATGGAATAAAAATGGTTGAATTTAATTAATTGTGATTTCCATTTTTGTGAGAACTTGAGTTATTTGGTTGCCATTGTTATTTTGAGCCCATTGTGCAATAACATCTATTATACAATACTTCAACTTCAAACTAAAAATCCATATTGCGCATCGAAACCTCAAAACTTTTGGTTTTTTGGTTATAGAAAACATTTAAAGTAAAATCAGCTGGAACAGTGTCTTTGCTACAATAGGTCTACACACATGCTTTAAACAAATTTTTAGTGTGCGTTTAATTCATCATTATCTTTACATTCCAACCGCTTAGTAGCTGCAAGCTATTGTTGTGGATTTTTCTCGCTGATCTACAGTGTGTGCAGTAAGTAGCAATACTTTGATATGAGATGTTAGTGTAATTAACCTTTGTGGTAATATAGATTTTTCCGATTTAGGTGTGACAGATATATTGTTAGGTGATATTGTCAGCTGTGTAATTAATGACAACAGTATTATCTCTAGCCTTGACTACTGGACTGGATTTGTGTGGTCATTAGGAAAATTGGCACTAAATAATGCATTACCGTAAGTTTGAGTTAGAATGAGAAAAGAGACTGTATGTGCCATGACTTTTTATTGCAGCCCTTGAATATGAAACAAAAGAAAAGTTCTGTTTTAGAAATGGTTTGTCTTCAAATTAAAAAATTATATCCCAAATATTTGAAACATTGCAATTTCATGATTGTCCTTGATATAGTATTACAGTTGAAAGCCTAATATTTAACCCTTACTCTACCAGGGCTTTGAAAAAAGCGAGATCAATTTTCGTAAATTTTTATTGATATGCATTTTTGACAACTTTCATTTCATTACAAGTTTGGTTGGAATAGAGGCTAAGATATTTATTTAAAGCCAATTTAGGAAATATTGGACAAAAATATGCAAATTTAGCAATTTTTGGCTACATTTAGTCTCAACAAATGGTCAATCTTTGCAGAAGTATAACTTCTTGTCAATATTGAAAACAGAGATTTGTTTTACCTATTTAGATTCTTTATATGAAATTTCCTTTCCAATGATACTTATCCATCATTTTTAGCAAGAAAGGAAAGATGAAAAAACATCAAAAATGATTATAGTCAAAAGACCTGTGAAAGCTGCAGCAGAAAAAGTGGTCACGGTGAGACTTGAACCTGGAGCGCTCGCGTGCTAGCCATGTACATTTCTTCCGCACCACATAGTCGTTCAAATTGGAGAGGTGAAATATAATTCTTATAGGAAAGGTTCTAAATAGAGGTGGGTATGCCTTTATTTATATATCAAATGAAAGGAAATTTCAAGCACTTTTGAATGGCGGTTTAACAGAAACATGTGCGATGTACGGTTTGGGTACATGAATTTTTGAAAAAAATGAGTCAAAAATGGTAAAATTCATGAAATTTTGTAGGAATTTCTCCAGAACAAAAGATTGCAGGTAGGGATTATAAAAATTAGCCAGAAATCAATACTATCATGTCTTAGGACTTGCGTGTTTGATTTTGAAGCAAAAATGTGATCTTCAAGTTAATGTAAGATTTGAAAGAGAAGAAAACATTTTTTTGTAATTTTTTAGCAATTTTTGAAGTTTTACCCTTTTCAATATACTTTTTTTCAAAATTCTGTAATATGACCCCTATAAAAAAGTTACATTTTGTAAAAGAAATATCCGAGTACCAAGATTACTCCTATAGGACTGTGATAAAGTCCTGATTTTATTTTAAGAAAAAGGTGGTTTGAAAAAGGCGATACTATCACCGCGTGGTAGAGTAATTATTGACATACAGTACCACCTTAATTATATTTAATTAAACTTATTTATTTTATTTGAATGGGAAAGTCTGGACACCTTTTTGGCTGCAAAAGCACTTTTGCACCCCCTCGACGTTTTGATAAAAGTATAAAAGTGTTGTGCCTCAATTCAAAATCGGTATCTTTACCTGATAATGCAAATTTTAACCAAGCTTTACATATATATGGCAACAAAAAAATAGACAACCATTGTATTTTTTCCTTCTCCAAACTACTTAGGTGATGGATACTGTAATTCTGCTTAAAGTCTTCTGCAGTGAAAAAAAAAAGCTCAGGTTGTGGATGACTTATAGGGTCAAAAGTGGTTAGTGAAGACACAGAAAACCTGAACACTCCAACAGTGATATGTGATATGATTTAATACATACTGTAGTATATACAATAGATATCTGAAACAATTTTTTTGTTTTTGTTTTGTTTGAGTCATCAAATTGTTTATACTTCAAGCAGGTAAATATGCCAGTTAACCTACATATACAGTAACTCATGTTTTTCACTAAACATGCTATCAGCACCATATGGTGAGCTAATTGCCAGGTAAAATCTTGTTGTTTGGAAACTGTCTATACAGTAGTTCTCTGCTATTAAAACAAGAAAAGGTATGATTTGTATAATATATGTATATATATATAATATATATATATATATATATATATGTATATATATATATATATATATATATATGTATATATATATATCTATATCTATATATATATATATATATAAATATATATATATATATATATATATATATATATATATATATATATATATATATATATATATATATATATATATATATATATATATATATATATATATATATATATATATATATATATATATATATATATATATATATATATACATATATATATATGTAATTAAATGTTTTTGATAGCATCCTGTTCCATCATTTAAATAGTAATACCTGTCTCTTGGATTTGTTTATGCTATATAAGGGAACAAAGCCTCTGGTAACCAAGGAAGTAATTGCTCTGGCGATGTTATTTTCTGTAGTAGAGTATCAGGTGAACATGTTAATTAGAAATTTCCCTCGTGGAAAGATCTGTGGTTAGAACCAGTGAGATTTTCTTATTTGATAAAAACGAAAGCGCATTTTGCAGAAAGTTGTGTATTTATTAAGATTGATTAAAAGGAATGAGTTTCTTAATTTTCTCTGCCTGTCTCATCCAGATAATCAGCATATTAATGAGTTTGTGGGAAATAGAACAGGTTTCGTCGATTGAATCTTACAGGGTAACAGTGAATTCAGCCCTTGTAGATTTAATAATTATCCAAGAAGTTCCGCGATGGCAAATACAGGAGGATTGAGGAGTCTCTAGGGGAGGGGGATTTAGACACTCTATGTTTTACTATGCCAAAAATGTAATGATGAAATGAAAAATAACAGATGATTGGAGAAATATTTTTAACTACAGTACAAAGCGCTCCAAATTGCATGGCTTGATGGGGTTTTTCCCTACTTTCCAACAAGTGTCTGTGATGGTGCCTTCAGAATGATTACGTTTATTATCCACTACCACCCCACAAAAATACTCCACTGTCCCTAATTTACAAGTATTTACTAAAGTATTTAAAAGAAGGTTTTGCAATTTTAGAAATTCAAAATGATGTGTGATTAATGCAGCTACATGTACATGATGTTTAGGCGTGATAATTCATGATGGATGAAAGAACTACATGTACCGTCATTTATCACTTATGGAATAGGGTGGGACACCTGTTGTGACTTCATCTCAGTGAATTCTGATAGGCAGTCCGTAAGCATGCCTATTAATAGGAACGTTTATAACACACAAGAACATTGAAGTCATGCAGCCATATTGTTCAGAGGTTGCGATAAAATGTCATAGTTTCTAATTTATGTACTTGAAGTATTAAAAATCATTGTGTTGAAAAACATTTGAATTTTCAAAATGGCCGTTTTGCACCTAAAAGCCTAGCTCTATTGTCTATTTTATCTATTATTTGGAAAACAACATGGTGAACATATCAAATGGAAGTGGAAAAGTTGTAGCCATGACAGTAATGAAGGTATTTTCATAAGTTTCAAGTTTCTCCTAGCAAAGATATTTTTTCCAGATGTATTTCAAATTTGAAAAATGTAACATTGCATAAGGCTTTCACGTTAGGATAGCAAAGGATCATGGGAAATATCACAAAATGGCGGCTCCCATGTAGCAAAATGTTCCCATTAATAGGAACATTTATGTTTCCATTAATAGGTATGCTACCGGACTGATAAGAAGAAAGTTCTGTTCCAGATTTGCTTCTTGCTCTAAACTTCACAGATTGTTTTCAGTAGTCATTGTGTGGGGGAACTACTTTTTCAAGTTACTGAATTTTTGTGCTGTAAAATTAAGTTTGATTCAGTAATCTATATATCTCAGCAAAGTGTTTTTGCTAAAGATGTGGTGCTTGTCAATAATAGCCATATTCATGAAGATGGAAGTTGCAGTTTACTTGCATTGTGCAGGTCTATTCCAACTCCCTGCATTGTGTAACTCCCATTGTGGAAGTATCTGAAAATAATTGGGAAGAACAGCTACCCATTTTTTGGAAATATTTCAATTTGGAGAAATTTATTGCTTTCATACAAGTTTTCCTTTTTTTTTCTACAGATTTGTATGTGCAGTCTTAATTGTGATAATATTTTTGATAAACTGTGGGTTACCCTTCCTGATCGGATCAAAGAAGTCACCTGATTGGATATAAATGTGACCTCAGCCACTGGTTTTTAAAATTCAACAGGGTAAGTTGACATCAATTATCTTTCAGACATGAAGAATTCAGATATTGGTGGCCTGTACAATCCCAACTTAGCTTAAATTATAGCAATCTAAAAAGCAAGAAAATAACTGTTATAAACTTAAGTTTGGAATTATTATCTATTGTACTGTAATGGGGTGGGTGGATATTAGGGGTGGGTGGATATTAGGGATGGGTGGATATAAGGGTTGTGTGCTTTTGTTTTGTTTAAACGGCCGAATTTCTATTCATGTAAATGTGTAAATGGCACAGCTCTAGTGGATGTGCAGTACTGTCATTTATATATCTATATATCTATCTATACCTATTTATCTATTTATCTATTTATCTATCTATCTATCTATCTATCTATCTATCTATCTATCTATCTATCTATCTATCTATCTATCTATCTATCTATCTATCTATCTATCTATCTATCTATCTATCTATCTATCTATCTATCTATCTATCTATCTATCTATCTATCTATCTATCTATCTATCTATCTATCTATCTATCTATCTATCTATATATATATATATATATATATATATATATATATATATATATATATATATATATATATATATATATATATATATATATATATATATATATATATATATATATATATATATATATATATATATATATATATATATATATATATATATACATATATATATATATATATACATATATATATATATATACATATATATATATATACATATATATATATATATATATATATATATATATATATATATATATATATATATATATATATATATATATATATATATATATATATATATATATATATATATATATATATATATATATATATATATGAAATGATAGCTATACCTGATAACTTACAGTATTATTATATTTTGTGTAGACTGTAAAGTCAGCCATAGTGTATTTTATTGTTTATAACATTGAGATGGGATCAAAAGTATATGATGATCTGTATAAAAAGAATACCTGACTTCCTGGCGTTTTTTTGTCTTGTTGCTGGTCTCTTTCATCGTCACGTCCCACCGGTCTTGACAAGTTGCATCGTTACAATCTCGCGCATGCACTGCAGGAAGCATGCCCTCATGTTGGACGGGCGCCTGATTTCCCCCTCTTGAATAACCAGGATACTGACCTAATTGCATTCAGTGTTTCAGCATTAATTGCAGTTAAGTTTTTTAATTGAAAGGGGAATTACCCCTGTTACACTGCGGAGTATGGACTGAACCTTTCATGGGCCAAGTGTTCACTCAAGACAATTAACAAGTGTTATTTGAATTGATGTGAGATAAAAGACAATACCTATAAAGTTATGGAGGTTTCTCACTTGTAAACTATTCACTTGTAATTGCTGTCATTTACATTGCAATTTAGGTAGATTTTTAGACAAGGAAGTCACAACTCATGTTCGGTGCACTAATTGATATTGCTTTGTTCCTGTTGTGTTTTTGGATAGAAAATGTATAGTAATTCTATGGAACGTTGTACAGATTTGTTTGATGGTAAAGGAATTTGCACAATGTAATTGCAACAAGTACCTGTATTCAAGCTTTTTCAACCGTTTGGTGTGCAGTTCACACAGTAACATCCTTATTTGTCTTGGGAGATCTTGTTTATTTTCTAAAATTGTAGACTTTGTTTAGTGTTTTAACAGGAATTTAAACTATTTATTATGGAATGCATTGTGTTGAAAAAATGCAAGTGGGTCTAAATGGTGTGACTCAGTTTAACCTTCACGTGTATGAGCTTCATATCCATAAAATGCAGTCTGACCAAAAATATGAATCTTTTGGTCATTTATGATATTATATTATCCGGTACTTTGTCCCTTTTTCTGAAGGATTCTCTGCAAAGCAATCCTGAAGAAGCTTTGTTGCTATGGAAGATAATATGGTAAGATAGAATTAATGAGGCTTATTTTGAAAAGAGTATTTAGGCCTATATTAAAGATACGGAGATGTGTATCATGCATAGAACGGCAAAACATCACAATTTGCAATTATGGAGGTTTTTTGTTGTTTGGGTCTCAAGTTGTACATGAAAGTAGTGTACAGTATGTACAGTATGTATAACAGGGCAGACATCTATTTTCTTATGTACAGTAATTCCATTATTTTTTAACCATCTTTCACATTCTTTCATAGAGAGTATTTTATTCTAGCAAAGACTTGGTTTTGAATCTTTTGATTATAATCAATCAATCAATATTCCATTTCAATCAATATATGTCAATCACCATATATTTCAATCTTATCAATATCTACCTTTGAAAGACATTTCCAGTGACTGAATTTAAATAAAAAATTATGTTAAGGGAGCACTTTGATGAAATATGAGGGCATGATATTCTTGAAGGATAATTCAGGGGTCAAGCAAGTCCCATCTCGTATAAAAGAGGATTTTAAAAGAAGCAAAATAGTGCAGAAAGCATTACAAAATCTTGTTCCGTTAAGGAGACATTTAAGTTTAAAGTGTGGTAACATTTGTGTAGAAACGACTGAAATTAGACTAGTTGTGATGTCATAGCCTCAGATTCCTCAAAGTCTGTATGTATTCTACTATATATTGTCCTGCAATTATTTGGCTTAAAAACTATGAGATATGTCAAAAAAGTAGTAAAAATGAATCTAGGAAGGGTATTTGTAACATACCACCTGAAGAAAGTTCAAGGAAAAGTGATTTAAGTAGTGAAAAAGATAAATAACATTTCTTTAAAATACATTAACATTTGTTAAGAATGTGGGGATGAAAACCCTTACTTTCCATAGCAGAATTACTACACCAGTCATTTCTATACAGATAAGACAGAGCTTTAAACTTGAATATCTCCTTAAGAAATAAGATTTTTGAATGCTTTCTTCACCACTGTGTTTCTTTTGAAGGTTTCTTTCATATAAGATGAACTTGCTTGACCCCTGAACTAATCTCCTTTGAGTATCTACAGAATATTGGAATACATATTTCTTGCATGTACAGTATGCTACTAATAACATTAGATATAAATGTGAAAATCAATCACAATCAGTTCTAGTGAATAGCAGATACTTAATTTCATTTAACAACATTATAGAGTACATATATTAAAACTAAGACCTCTGTTATTTGACATTCTCGTGAATTCACAAAAAAAGACCCTCACTATTCGACCGAGAGCCTTTTTAAAAGAAAACCATACTTGAAAGGATTTTGAGTGTCTCCCCTGACTTTATGCGCTTGTCAGTTGTATGACTCACTCCTACTACCCGGGCAATGTCAGTCAAAGATTAGTCATTGACATATGAAGTAGTGACTCACATGTGTGTCATTGTACCAAATTGTCAGTCACCAGAGTGACTCTGAGGTGGGTTAATTACTTCAGACCCATTGACTTTGTACAGATTAATTTGGAGTAAGTCATTTCGCAAAAGATGTCAGTCACGTAAGTGACTGAGGGGTGCATCACTGTGCATGTTTTGTCCACCCACTTTGGTGCAATGACTCACCTTATCTGGGGGTGTAGGGTGAGTCACACAATTGACAAGTGCGTTTCTGAAAAATCGTCAACTTTTCATTGGCCATTCAGTAACACAAAAACATAAATGTTCTTTTATTTCCAAGAGTTAAAGCCCGTATCTTCTCAGACATTAATGCTTCATAAGGTAATTACTAGTGTTGTACAGTACTGTAGAAGCGCAGGTAGACACTTACACATACTGTACTGTACACTATGACAAATTGACAATTCTTTATTATAATGAGGCCTTGCATATTGATTGTTTATATTCTATGCAAATGTTCATTTAAAATGCACCATTCTTGGAAGAATGTATATTGGTACACTTCAAGAAGAGCTATGTTAGTATGAAACTTTTTTTGTAAGTTTTTGATTAGAATGAGATACATGTATAAATATTGAAAGTAACCAAACAAAAGTATTAAAAATACAGTACTGTACATTGCATGGAAGAATGAATGAACTGTACAGTTTTTACTATTTCAATGTGTAATTTCCTAAAAAATATGAAAACCTTGAAGAATATTCAAACATTAATAGATTAAAAAATTATCTGAAAAAAATAATTCAATATTGAAAAGATAAAAATGTGTAAATGACTGTACCAAACCACAACACCCTCTGCATTGTTGGGTTTTAAGACAATTAATGCCTTTAAAGCCTTTTTGGAAGTCCAATGGCTTGGTCTGTTTTTAATTGGAATATTACTGGAAGCCACTCTCTCCTTCAAAACCAACACTGACTCACTCCACAAATTAGTCCTCATGCTTGCATGGAAGCTTTTGTGTTTCACAATGACAGTATTAATTCACCTCCATATTGTGTGTTATACCAGAGAGATTATTCATTAGAGTTACAAGGCATGGCACTAGACAGATCAGTGGCTTATTATTGCACTGTGACTCATTAGAAGGCAAGTTTAGGCCACTGTGATCATTCAGTTCACAGGTTTTAAAGGAATATTTCCATGTATTTTCAGTTTTTCATATATGATAGAGAAAATTTGTAAAAAAAATTGTGAAAAAAAACTATGTTAATATCTTATTCTGTTTAGAAGTTATAACAATTTAAAGAGTAGAAAAATGATCTTAAAAACACCTCGTACAGTATATGTCCTTCAGCTTGGTGATGTCATCAAGGCAAATCCAGCACAGTTCTTATGTACAGTATTTGTTATAAATTTAATCACACTTTTCTTACATTATCGAACAACATCTTTGGTTCATTATAGAGATATGGTGGAGAGTATATAACTTACAAGAAAACATTTTGTTTTTTCTTGGTGTACATCACATTTACAATGATGAAAAAAAAATCCAAATCATTTTTAAAGGCCATCTATCTGATTAAAATATGGCGGCATACAATTTATTCCAAAACGATACTGATTGGCCTATCAGTGTAAGTGCACAATGTACCATTGTGTTTCGACCAATCAAAATACAGGATTTCATTTACCTCATACGTTAGAGACGACAACTGGCCTTAAAGAAATACAAAAGACGTTTTGTTAAAATTGTTTCTATGACATCACAGATGTTGCCAATCAGTCACTTTTGTCCAAATTCAAAAATACTTTAAAATTTTGTAACTTTTAAATGGAATAAGATATTAATATAGTTTTTCACCACTTTGTTTTTAAAATTTTTGTCTATCATATATGAAAAAAAAAAATCCATGGAATATTCCTTTAACATTGCTAATAAGTTTTATGAAGGATTATTATTCAGAAAGACCAGTGTGGATCAGAAACCTGGTATAATTGATGTGTTTGTGTATGTGTCTCATGGGTGGGTAGGTTGATTTACAGTGTGCACAAACCCTAGGACAGTTGTGATCATGCATACAACCGCTGCATAAATGGGGAGTGAATTTTAGAACACAATTTTCTTGTCAGGAATGCAGTGATAACACTTACTGGGGTTGTTTTTTTGTAATATTCCTATGGTTTTTTGTAATATTCCTATGGTTTTTTGTAATATTCCCATGGTTTTTATAATATTCCCATGGTTTTTTTGTAATATTCCCATGGCTTTTTGTAAAACATTTATTTAAAAGAGCATACTTTTAGAGCCATTTTGTTGGCAAAAATCAGGTTGATGTTCAGGAGATTTGGAATTTTAAAGATATCCCAATTGCATTTTAAAGTTTTTGTACAGTATGATTAATTCGTGTTTGATGATGTCATATAGGCAATTCTTTGCAAATGTTTATGTATTTCTTTGAATGTTAATTGGTTGTTTCTGTATGATCAGAAACAGTTTTCCAAAAGTAGGATATATCTGGCAATGTGTATAACTAACTTTCATTACTTTATTTTTCTAGCAGGTTTTACTAATAAAAAAAGGATGATAGATTTGAATGAAATACATCTACTTTGTGGGAGAATGTGTTGCTGTGATGTCAACTGAGCCTTCTCCTATTTGTTTATTGGCATTTTTTGTGAACTTTAAAATTCAAATATTTCCTGATAGTAATAACATATCAACATGATTTTTGTACTAAATTGTTTCTAAAATTGTTCTTTTATGAAAGGTTACGGAAAACATGGGACTTCCTTTAGGATGGAATTGATATTTCCTTCTGATTGTTGTAAACTCTGAATTGTAGATTGTATAATATTGACTTTAGGTAGTATTTTGTTAAGGAGGCGCAATTGTCATATGTGCACAATATTTAGAATTCCTTTCAAATTTTTAATTGGTTGAAATTTTGCTGCGTGATTCGTTGTCTCGTATTGCAAGCTATAAACTTATTTAAAATGCCTTGAAGGTCACTACACGAGTTAGCTCAGTTGGTTACGGCGATCGGAAGCAGATTTTTTTCTCCAATCAACAGTCGTGAGTTCCAACCCCGGTAGAATCGTTTATTGCGACTTTTGCTTTCATATTCTTCTTTTTTTCCTCAGTAATTTTCATTTGGTGACTATTATTGTTGTATTTTAATACTAATATTTCACTTTCGCTTTCTGCAAACGCGTTGAAAAAACCCCAACAAGTTTCTCATCACAGTAACGTAATGCGCTGTGTATGTAACTCAGCACTCACAACATACATGCTAGTGTCTGGCTGTACAAACCACGGAGTTCTCTTCTAATTTATGTACAAACAGACAGTGGATCAAATCTTGCGTCTACAACCGGAAGTGAGGTCAAAATATCGCGTCCCCCAATTTTACCGTATTTTTATGAGATGAGCCTCCCTCTGTAAATAACAGCTATTGACCAAAAAAGTGATGTATATTCTGGAGCAGGGTTCACTTGCGTTAACGACAAATTTGTCATATATTACGCTATGGCTGAAATTTCGTACGACATATGTTGTACCTGCGTCGTAAAATTTAGATATAACATGTGAAATTTTACCCCAGAATTTTTCATTAACTTAATGAAAATCATGAAAATCTTACCTCTTTGATCTGATTGAGAGTTTTATTTCACACAAGAATGGTTTGAAATACTCGGAAATAAAAGAAAAATAACGCAACTACGAGACTAATGGCTGAATGATTCAACATGTCCGTACAAGTACTGTACTCAAACATATACTGTAGGCTTTATATATAGTCAGTACATACATGTACACTGTACGTGGAAGTGTTGATGTTGTTTTGAATGCAGGCTGTCAATTGTCAATGATATCATTATGTATCATATGTATCATGTTGTTTTTGTAAAGCAAGCCTGGAGCACGGCAAATGTTGCAAGCTTTGCCAGCGCGCAGTGCCCTGTACATACCTAGTGCCCTGTACATACGATGACGGCAGATTGACAAAATACACCGAAAATCAAGGAATTGTTGTAACCAAATACGCCAGACAAAAAATTCTAACTCAAACCTCTGTTCCGGAGACCCTAGAACAGTCGTTTATGCTTTTCTTGCACATGATGGTAATTATTATCTTTCAATGTATGAATATTCATATCAACTTTAAATATTCATCAAGATTACAATTCTTTTTTTTTTTTAACTACGAGCTTATCATTTGTGTACAGAGAAATGAGTCCCATTTATTTCAAAATGTACTGCAATAAGCGAAAACCAATGTCCAATATTTATAATCGTGTCAAGGTGCTCCTTTAAATTAGTCATCATTCTCTGTTTGTCTCCCAGATTGCAAAAAGGTTCCTCGCTGGCAGCCATAATGTAAACAAATGGATGGTTATGGTGATTTATTGGAGTACTGTATGAGTTGCTATAACACTGGCAGAAACACTTTTTTTGCCGCCTTCACTTTTTAATGTATGTGTGTTTTTCCCTGTGTTATTCTTTTAGTTTATTCATACTGTACACCATAAGGTTGCAATTTGAGCTCGCAATGTGAAGCCTCATAATAGTTAGTAAATAGATATGTACCGTCTAAAGTGGTACCTCCTTGGTGGAAGCAACATTAACCAAAAACTGTTAAAAACACCAGAGTAGCAGCAAATTTCATGACAATTTTATCCCTTTAGGAATTTTCAGTTAGTGCATGAGACAAATGTAACATGCTACAATTCTTTGTAATGTATGGCTAGGCAACTTTGGTGTTTCCTTACATGAACGTGTATGTAAATACTTTGTGTTTGAATTATCTATCATAATTCTTTAAAGGGCTGCAGAAAATTCTGAGCAAAAGTATTTAGGTCTTCAACATATAAATCAATGCTACTAGGAATGTTTAGCCTTTTTGATACCTTCAGTGACTGAGATTTAAACAAAATTTAAAGAATTCATAAGAGACTGTAGTTGTCTTTCCAGGCTTATATATACATCAAAAATTATAATGTTGTATTTGACGTAATAAGCGCTAACGAAAATATAATTGCATTTTTTTTTAAACCCAAAGTTTTTTCCTAATAAACGCCTATGCTCCGGGTCCCCATACCCATATTCGAACTGCATAGTGTGAACTGGTTATATATATACTAGACTCACAATAACCACCACAAAAAAATCTTAAACGTTAGAAGCTAAATAAGCAAATAATGTAACAAACCTACTTTAAGTCTTCAAATTTTTCAAATAGATTATGTTATCAGTCAAATCATTGTTGGGTGGGCGCTAATTAGAGCAGGGGCGGTTATTCCGCCGAATACGGTTTATTGAAAATTCTCCAAACTTTGAGTCTTTTTTTAGTGAAAAGCTTTTTTAGAAATTCAGAGAATGATTTATTCTAATAGGCTCGAGATGTCCACGAAACTTTGAATCAAAATAAATTCTGAAGGGTAGACGGAAGGCAGTACACATTTGAAAAAAAAATCATATAACTTGACAATGTAACTTAAAAGTATGGGGGAAGATGGGAAAAGGAAAGTGAAATTCATTACTCAACGAAAGTCCATACCAACTGTGCATTAGCATAATTCACTCATTAAATATGCTAATGTATGTCCCACTGAATTAAACACACTGTATGACAAATGAATAAATCAATTGAACTGACTGACTCATCATCGTTGGAAGGTGGACATTTCTGAGTAAACTTAAGGTTACTAACTTAGTTGGTATTGACACAGTTGGATCAACCTAGGGACAGACAAAGGAATTATAAACAGTAAATGGCTGAGATTCCTACTAGTAAGCTTTGCATGATTTGACAGCATTGAAGGGGGGTTATCATTGGGGATCCACCTGAGACCAAGACAGAACAAATGATTACCTCTTTATTATCATTCTGAAGAAACTTTTGTGTAGGTCCTTTTTTATAGTGCATTGTATTGTACTATATATGAAAGCATTTGTTACTTCGTTTTGGTATGCCTGTACCCTTACAGAAATATTAGCTTGCAGCTAAAATTTATGTAAGAGTATATTTGATACTTCCCTACTTGATGCCCTAGAAAGTACAGTACAGTATATGTTGATCCATGTACAGCACCATAAGGTTTTAATTGGTTAAAGTGGGTAAACTATATGGCATATATTTTCTAAGATGATGTGGCTTACAAACATTGAATATGCCAGGAAAGTACAGAAACAGAATCTACAGGAGAGTACTGTAGTTATAATTTACCACCTGAAAGAATTAATGTAAACAAATTCAATTAATAAACGTTTTTCTTTATTTTTACAAAATGTACATTAACAGTGTTGAGACAGTGAGGGTGGTATTGCCAATGCCTAATCAATGTTCTTTTCTTTTTCTCTCAGTAAGTCATGGTCATGTGCTACAGTCAAGTGCCATGCTTCACTTTTAAGTGCTATTTGTTGTCATGGTCACTCCTTTTACCATAGGGAGTAAAATGACAGCCCTCCGCTCATCCATACTTGCAACATTTACCTGTACACAAGGACTGTCCTACCAATGATTGATATGAACCCTGGAGATAAGACATGTATCTTCTCTACACTCGACTATATATGTGCTCTTGCTTTAAGCACAGTGTCCCACCAATTGTAACCTTTGATCAGCCACTCTTTTGGAAAGCTTCTAAGATTATACATGAATTTCAAGATGGTAGTCCACTTAGAGATGTTATTTTGTTATTGGGGAGCTTTCATACTTTCATGAATTTGTTGGGGCCATAGGAACACTTATGGATGGAAGTGGACTAAGGAAATCCTGGAGACAGTGTATGGTGAAAACGCTGTAACACATATGATGAATGGCAAAGCTGTGCAACGTGCAACGTGCATTTCGTGGACATCTTCTTGTTAAGCAGTGTCTCACGCATCAGATAGTGACCAAGGTAATTAAAGCCGATCCAAGTTTGGAATATTTACTTAAAGAGCTGGAGAGATTGTATACTCAAAAGGAGACTGGTAAAATAAGTTTAGATGCACTGCTGAAAGCAGACTGCATGGAAAGAATTTCCAATGCTCTCACTTCAAGAAAGTGTGAATTACCCAACAACTCAAAAACAAGCAAATTGTGGATTAACTATCAACGAATGTTGGGAGTTGCACAGGAGCTTATCAAGGCTGATCGCACAGGGTCATGGCAAACGCATCTCTATGCTATATATGACTGTTTGCCAATATTTGCTGCTGCTGGACACCTAACTATCTGAAGTCTGCTTATCTTTACTTACAGAAGATGAGGATCTTGAAAATGGAAAGTCTCCAGTGTTTTGTTATTCAACGAATTCAACAATGGACCATCAGAGGGCCGTTTGGACAATGTTAGGAATTCTGTCAGACATCATATGCAACAAGCAAAAATGGACAGGGATATGAGAGACTAAAGACAAACTTGGATTAAGCTGGAACACTATTCTCCATTTTTCAATTTAATAAATGCTGATTTCTGAATTTTTGAGAGCACCTCGCAAAAGCACCAGTGGGCTAACAAGAGGGAAGTGGCATGTCAGACCATATTCCCACAAAAGAACACATGTCAGTTAATGTAGGCAGAGGAAAACAAATAGAAGGACACCTAACCATTGATAGCTGTTTCAGTTCTTGTGGTATCCCAGTGTAACTGGTTAATGAATGCTTGCTTGTATCAGCTTGCATCATCTCTGTCATTACATACTGAGAACCCTTCAATCAGAGCAGGGAGATGTTATAGAACATCTCCCTGGTCATAGCTCCAAGGAGTACAAATTGTTTTGACCTGTCACTAGGTGATGCAAAATTATTTAAATCATGAAGTTGCTTTTCTAAAATTGCTGTTCTTTAACCCTTACTCTACCAGCACTTTTTAAAAAATGCTCTTGGGAGGTGGGGTCAAAGATGGGGCACCCAAAATGGCAATAATATCGCTGCGTGGTAGAGTAAGGGTTAAGCACAGCCTGATTATTGAAGGGTCCTCTGTCTTCCGAGCAGCAGTGTCGGACTCGTTCTGCTTCAATGATACAGTGGGCTGCCCACCAGGACCATGCTGCATATATTTCTGAGTTGCCACACTTGTCACGGGTTGATTAACCCTTACTCTACCAGCACTTTTTTGAAAACGCGTTCGGAATGCGGGGTTAAAGATGGGGCACCCAAAACAATCACCGTGTGGTAGAGCAAGGGTTAACATACTCTTATCTCACCATGCACTCTTGTCATGTGCCGTAGACTTCCCCTTCAGGAGAACCTCTAACCATGACTCCCTCCACCTAATGAAAGTTTTTATTCCCCAAGGTCATCTTAAACCTTTCACTGTCACCTGACACTTTTTTCTTAAGAAAAGGATCATTGTATCATAAATTCAGGCCACCTAAGGTCAGGATTGCTTCCTCTATGTTGCATACATAAGAAAGCTGAAGACACTTGATAAATGACAGATGGGGCAACTATGTCAAATTGGCCTGGGTATTATTTGCCTCAGGTGATTGGGAGGATAATGATGGCATTTTGTTACTCCATAAATCTTTTAAAAACAAAAATTATCAGGTTGAAAGGAGTCTTTTGTTTTCTGGAAGAGGCGGATTGGAATGTTAAATGAAAGTGAAGAGGTGCCTACTTGAGAGGGCAATTACCATTTCTATTTGGGCAACAAAATGATAATACCTTTTTCAACAAAATGATGGTGTTTACCTTTTCTTGTGTGCACTATGACGTCAGAAGGACAAGTCCACTGTTCACGTGTTGGATTTTGGGCTATAACATTAGTTGTAATATTTTTACCATAAGGTAATCATCGTGTCCTTCATGTTTTCAGTCATTTTGCATTAGCAGATGTAGGAAATCTGAAGACGCCTAATATAATATGACAGAGTGCAACTGTCAAATTGTTCTGGTTACTTACAGTGTACCTCAGGTGATGGGGAGGATAATGATGGCATTTCTTACTCCTTAAAGGCCAGTTATCGTCTCTATAACATGGAGGTAAATAGATTTCAAGTCGAATGTTTTGATTGGTCGAAATGCAATTGTACAATGTGCACTTACAGTACATTGATAGGCGAATCGGTTTCATTGTGGAGTAAAATGTACGCCGCCACATTTTAATCATGATAGATGACCTTTAAATCTATTAAAAACAAAAATTGTCATGTTGAAGGAAGTCTTTTTTTTTCTTTTTCTGAAGGAGGGTTGGAATGTTAAATGGGATTGAGAGGTGCCCACTTGAGAGGGCAATTACCATTTCTATTAGGGTAACAAAATTATCACACCTTTTTCAACTTAAATGATAGTGTTTACATTTTCTTGTGTACACTTAGAAAATTTGTAAAGCTATCCACTTCTAAAGCATGGTGGATTTTGTCAGTACTTGTACTATAACACTAGCAGTGATATTTTCTTGAAGATTGAAGAGTTTGTTGTATAGTAACTTCTGGTATTGTAAATTTTTCTGGACAACAAGTTTTTCTACAACATGTATGACTTACAAGTGGTCAGAAGGCCATTGGTGTAACCATTGAATTATTTATTGAAATAGCTCTTTCCTCCCTCCCTAAAAACTTTGCTATGGCAGATCTTTCTGGAAAATTCTTTGTCAAATTTGATTATGTCAGATTCTCATATGAAATTTTTGTCTTTTGATTTTTGTTGAAGTTGGAACTACGTCAGCAATAAAGATAATAACAAGTTGTTGTTATAAGCAGTAACTAATACCTTTAGGGGACAAATAGATATTAGAGAATGTGAATCAGGTAATGAAATACTGATTGATTTTAGTTAAAGGATTAGTTTAGGGGTTAAGCAAGTCTATCTTATTTAAAAGAGTAATTCAAAAGAAACAAAATAGTGAAGTAAGCACTCAAAATCTTAAGTTTAAAGTTTGGTATCATTTGTGTTGAAACTACTGAAACCAGACTAGTTGTGATGTCATAGCCTCAGATTCCTCAAAGTCTTTATGTATTCTGTAGCCCTCCTCCCCTGCAAGGTAACAGAGGAAGAAAGAATCCAGGTTAAATAAATTGATGTAACACAAGGTTTGGGTAGTCAACAGTGTTGACTTTCTTCCTTCCTCATGTTCCTTGTGCAGATGGGTCGTTCCATTTAAAAAAAAGGTAAAATCTTATTTACACAAACAAAATATATGATGGGGGTAGCTTTTCCTAGGAGGTAACTTTTCCCAGGCTCCACAATTCTATCATATTTTTGTCCTGGGATTGTGTGGCTTAAAAACCATTAAATATGTCAGGAAAGTAGTAAAACAGAATCTATTAAGGGTAGTTATAATTTACCACCTGAAGAAAGTTTGAGGAAAAATAATTTGAATAGTAAAACAGTTAAATAAATTTTTTTAAAATACTTTAACAATTGTTAAGAATGATGAAGGCACCAAGCTTCCCTAGTAGACTTACTTCACCAGTCATTTCTACACAGATAAGATCAAACTTTCAACTTGAATATCTCCTTAACGGAATAAGATTTTGAATGCTTTTTTCACCTTTATGTTTCGTTAAAAGTCTTCTTTCATCTACATCGATGAAGTTGCTTGACCACTGAACTGATCCTTTAAGAATATACCATCTTGCTGTAGCTGTTGCCTAAAGCTGAAAATAAAAAGAAAAAAAAAGGGAGCAAAGTCTGTCCCTGAATAAAGTTTACAGTTGTTTAGCTTACTGTATAGTAAGCTTTCAGTTTCTTTGTTAAATAAACCTTTAACATTTTGATTGGGGGTGGGGAGGGGAGGAGGGGGAGGTACATTGAGTTTTTACCATCAAATCATCAGAACAAGATTTTTGATTTGAGAAGAATTAAATATGGTAGGGTAGAGGAGCATGTGAAGAATAGGTCATCTGAACTGACTGTATGTCTTTAAGAGACAGACTTCCGTTAAAAGTTGTGGAATTATTTGGATATACATGTTTCACTGGAGTAAACAGTCTTGAACATTCCGACAGCTGTTCATTCAACATACCTTATTCAATGTAATAAGCGCCTGCAGTGCTTATGAAAATAAAATTGTGCTACTTTTTAAGCGCAAAGTTTCTTCCTAATAAGCGCCCATGCCTTTGGGAGTCACGCACAGTGAATTCAGTGAAACAAAGGGATATAGGCATATAGCCCCATTCATAAATAATCACCACAATTTTGTTCTCCCTGTATTAACAGGGATTTGGGATAGCATACAAAAAAAGGTGTGGAACATAAATACATACAAACAGCATTCATTATTTATTGATGTTGGGATATGTTATCAGTCCAAAAATGTTGAGTGAGCATTTATTGGAGCAGGTGTGCTTATTAAGCACTTGTCAGTTGTATGACTAACCCTTACTACCCCTGGTTATGTCAGTCAAAGGTGAGTCATTGACATATGAAACAGTGACTAACATGTGCGTCATTGTACCAAATTGTTAGTCACCAGAGTGACTCTGGGGTGGGTCAATTTACTTCAGACCCATTAACTTTGATTTGTAGTAAGTCATTTCTCAAAAAATGTCAGTCACCTAAGTGACTGACGAGTGCATCAATGTACATGTTTTGTCCACCCACTTTGGTGCAATGACTCACCTTGTCCTGGGGTGTAGGGATGAGTCACACAACTGACAAGTGCATTAAAGTAAACCTTTGATTTAATGTTTCATGTTATTTGGGAGGTTCTCAGTATTCTGGAAAACAGTTGAATAAGCAAGAACTGTCAATCATCTTTAGAAATAAAGATTTACCACATCTTCCACAAAATGCTGCCTTCCTTGCAATTTTTTAAAATATTTTTTATTTGCAGTTTTGTAATATTGAGCAACTCTACTTGCTCTGAATCAGGAATGGAATCCTTCAGAAGCAGTGAAATAGTTATTGTTCAGATTTCTTGCATTTTTGTGGTATCAATACAGAAGATCCCCTGTGTCTCCTTTGAGGCTTGAGTGCACCTCAAAGGGTGCTATTGTGTCCTCAGTGTATGAGTAGGCCTTTGTCATACCAGTTATGGCAAAAGCTAAGCCTCTTAGGGGCTGTATGTGCTTTTGGTTCAAACAGATTGCACAATTGGAGGCCAAAATGCTCTTCAAAATTTCCAGAGGGTTAACTACAGTGCAGTGTTGAGATCCAAAGGAACCATAATGAAATTATTGCTAAGCCTTGATTTATTGTAAGAGCACAACAAATAAGCTATCAAAAAGTTTTTCAGACTAAAAAGAGAATGATTATTTTGTGTCTGTAGTAAAAGGTTGTAGAACATTGGTATATACTCCATCTTAAGACCCACTTGATAATTTTTCAAATATTTCATGAATATAGATATATATAAAAAAGTACCTAAACATAAATATATACTGTATATATATGTATATGTATATATATGTATATATATATATTATGTATGTATATATATATATTATATATATATATATATATATATATATATATATATATATATATATATATATATGTATATATATTCATATATACAGAACTGTTTATGAAACAGTTGCATCATTTTCAAGTAGGTCTTACACAGTATATTCCAGAATATAAGAATATGTTCTGAATATAATCTGAATATGATAGAGGCAGATCAACATATTGATGCAAGGCAGGGATTACTACATACATGGGATTAGGGTAACAACAAATTAAGGGCACACTGATAAAATGTTTGTTATAAAATTGATTATATGGTAGATGGCAACATGATTCCATTGATTTAAATATGATTCAGAACAGGAAATGAAAAACAGCAAAACTAGTCAGATAGTCTTTAAAAATATCTTTCACCAACTACGTTACACAAGGTGCCGTTAAGCCCTCATCAAACAAACAAACAACACAAGGACATATTATTCCTGACAATCGCTTGTTCAATCTGAACTCAAACACACGATAGGGTGCACCCCATAAAAAGTTGGCTTCTTAATTATTTTGCCTACAGTTAGACCAGGGAATTTTAAAGTGGTAATTCCCTGGTTAGACCATCAGTGTATCCACTGTTACCCAATTCTGATTAATTCATATGAGTGTGTGTTTTCAAAAAAGTGCCGGTAGAGTAAGGGTTAAAAGAAAGTATTGCCAGCTAGCTGATCATTTATTCAATGCAGTATAAGTTTGGCTATCAAGTTCAAGCACTAACTTTACCCTTTAATTTCAACTATCTCATTTTGTTTCCTTCATAACTTTATTGGTGACAGCTGAAACCAGAACTAAAAGAATCATTAAACAGTTCTCTTCAGTACTTTATCTATAGTCAGTCACCTCATACCACATAATACATTTAATCTAAAATGCTCAGAACATAAAAGACAAAATCAGAGGCTCTGTGTGAAAAAATCAGGTGAATTGTTTACTATTTCCCTGAAGAATTACCCTGGACAACTAGAAAATGTGGTTACGGAAAAATTGTAACCACTGTGTTCTTGGGTTGTTTCATAAATGCCAGGGGTTTGACTATGTGGCAGAGACTAAAGGGTTTCCTATCAAATGTATCTGTGTATCAATGGAGCTACCCATAAAAGAAAAGCTGCCCAGAGAGTTGATGCCAGCAATGCAGGGGGTGTGCTGGGGGTGTGTATGCCTGTTTCAGGCCGTATAGCCTTTAAAATAGTTTATTTCAATGCAACTTGGTGCAATTTTGATATAATTTGCTTTAGGCCCAAATATAGGTCTATTTCTATTTTGTCTTGCATAGATTCTTCATTTAAAATCAATATAGATGAGTAGCTCCTTTTAGAAAGAAAAAAAAGTAAAATATTCTTACTTGTTTGCCCTTCTTGAAATTTTAGATTCGTATATGGAATGCACTTCAAAAGAATAATCTCCTGAAATAAACATGGGAAGATGAAAAAGAGCCAGATCCAGCTGAAGGGTGATATTACTTGTGATTGTGGTGGAGTTGAAGAAAAGGGATCTCATGCATATTAATAAGTGTTGTTAGCTAGTGCCCATATGCTTGGGCAATACAAACACAGAAAATCATTGATATGCTCGGTGGGCGTACAAAATTTGTAAATTTTGTAAATGAACTTAAAAGTGAATTAGGGCCTAACTATCCTATTTAGTAAGATCTCTTCAGCAGAACACACACACATACAAAAAAATACAAAGCCAACTTACTTGTAACGATAATTTTGAACACAGAAGTCAGAAGTAATCAAAATCCTGGTCCCTGGACAACAGATAGCTGGAGGTCCCTGGATGACAGGCTTGACAGCAGGTAGCTGGAAGTACCTGGTGGCACGACCTGACCTGGAATCAATCATTAACTTACACCATTAGTTGTACTTACCAAGTCGTTTGATCTGATTGCAAACTAAATTTTCATAACGAAACCTTCAAATAATTCCAAAAGATTTCACCTGGATCCTAAAATTAGTGGCATTATCATATATCAAATTGAACCACAATGGTTAAGTCTAACTCAAGTTATGCTTGGCCAAAGGAAGTAGTCAACAGACTCGATCTTTGGTAAGATCACATTGTGTTCTGGAAAACAGTTACACTGTTCCCAAGAAGATAATAAGACAAATAGAATTGGTGGAAAAGTACAGTACACAGTAAGAACTCCTTCTTGATTGAGTAAAGTTTAAAGAATTTTCTACAAGATACTGACGTCACAGACCAAGATCAATTGATAAACACTACATCAGTTCTAAGTACCGTATATTTTTTATTTAAAATGATGGGAATTTGTTTCAGTGTTGCCAGTGGTTCGTCGACGAGTGAACACACAATTACAATGACGGGGTCGTCGCCTTTAATTCGGTTATGATAGTAACAATGCTATCACGAAACGCTTAATACAACCCGGACGAGAACACAGGTACGACGTACGGACAAACATAACATCGACAACCAAGTCAATGTCCACGGCCTTTGATAACCAGTTGTGGTACACTGGAGTGTCTACCCGACTCAGACTTGAACCCAGGGCCTCGTGGTCTCAAATTGTGATCTTTATAAAAGAAAATTGCCAGCTGATCATTGATTGCACTAACTTGACCCTTTCATTTCAACCATCTTTTCATTTCCTTCATCGGTGACAGTGTATGCAGCTGAAACGGAACTTAAATAATCATAAAACAGTTTATCTTCAGTACCTTTTCAATAGTCACCTCATACCACATAATACATTTAATCTAAAATGCTCAGAACATAAAAGACAAAATCAGTTGCTCTGTGTGAAAGAATCAGGTGAATTGTTCATTTCTCTTAAGGATTATCCTGGACAACTAGAGAAATAGAATTGGTGGAAAAGTACAGTACACAGTTAAGAGCTCCTTTGTTGAGTAAAGTTTAAAGCTCAAGTCTGTAGAAAATTCCAGGTAATGACGTCACAGACCAGCATCAATTGATAAACACTTCATCAATTGATATTTATTCTATTTAAAATCTTAAGAATTTGTGTAGGTGTTGTCAGTGGTTCATTCAATTCTTGTTATCTGTTCAATTATTCTGTTCATAGTCATTGATCCTTATCTCTTTTATTTTGATGAAAGGACACATGCAGATTGATAGAGAAAATAGATTAAGTATAAGAGGAATACATTTCTAAGGAAGTGAATTGTGATGTCACTTCCTGTTAGGTATTAACTCATTTGTAAAAAAATCTTGTGGATATTGCACCTGTTTGTTTTGTTTGTTTATTCCTGGTTTTGTATTGGCTTGATGCAATTGCACTGCAGTTTATCTTTTTCCTTTCTAGGCAGCATTTTTCCTTGAAAAAAATAAAACAGGCTCCATAACATTTTCAAAGAAAGTGCATTGCTTATGGAAAGTGCAAGTAAAGGAAATACCCCACTTTGCGTATCTGTCTTTAAAAGTTACGTTGTTGGGGAATAAGAACTTTTTGGCAAGTGGTTGGTGTTTTGATTTCCCTTGTGGTCAGAATCTTGACCTTGGCAATGTCCTTACAGGGTGATCAGGATGTGATTGTATTTGGTAATATTAGATTGAAAGTCTGTATCACTGATTCTGTAGCATCAGAGCCAGAAGCTTTGCACAAGTCTTACAGTATGTTCATGCATCATTTGTGGTGATTTATGCTTGATTACATCAAGAATCTTGGGCGGAATTTTCAAGCATGAACAATTTTCATTCAAGTGACATCTGTTTGGTGATTACTGTAAGTATTGGGGACTTACTTTTATGTGCATGGAGAGTATTTAAAGGAATATTCCCATGGTATTTTGTAAAATTTTATTTGCAAGAGCATACTTTTAGAGCCAATTTGGTACAAAACACAGGTTGATGTCATATTCTATTCAGGAGATATGAGATTTTTCAAGATTTCCTAATTACATTTTATAAGTTTTTGTACACTATGATGAATTCGTGTTTGATGGATGTCATAGAGCCAATTCCATTGCAAATGTTTATGTATTTCTTTGAGGTTTTACTAATAAAATGGATGATAGATTTTAATGAAATACATTAACTTTGTTGGAGAATGTGTTGCTGTGATGTCATACTGAGCCTTTTCGTACTCGTTTATTGGCATTTTTTGTGAACCTTAAAATTTGACTATCTCCTGGTAGTAATAACATATCAAGATAATTTTTGTAGTAAATTGTTTCTAAATTTTGCTCTTTCTTATGAAAGGTTACAAAAAAACCATGGGAATATTCTTTTAAGAGTCATGTTCACAGCAGCGAATTGGTCATCTAGAAGATCAGTAGCAAAACAAAAATAGGTTAACTTTGTGTTTAGATTGATTCTAGAAGAGCAGCCTTTAATTGCAAATTGCACAATTGATTTCCGTTGCATTTCAAGCTGTAGACCATGTGTTGTGTTGTTATATTTGTTAATCTGGTATTGGATGATGATCGTTTTTTTGTTTTTTTTTCCTTGTTGGAACATCGGTTTGTGAGAATGTTCTGTCATGAGAGAGAATTCTTTAATGTTTTAGGAACATAGGAAAAATGACAAACAAGATTACAGATTGACAGTTTGAAAAAATTATCCACAGAATTTAAAGAAAAGAAGTTAGATTGGATTAAAATATGTAGTATGAATCATGAAAATAGCAAGTTATATTTTATACCATATCTCAATAATTTAAAAGAAACCGAAACAGAAAGAGGTAAATAATTTTCAAAGAAATACATACAAATTGGTTTGGTACTTTGAATTGCAGCTATCACACTGCTTCAACTGCAACAGTCATTTTCAACACCTGGTAGGATAAATCTTAAATGGAAGGAGATACTGTATCTATATACTTTTTAACAATTTGTTTTTTACATGAAAATTTACTGGGAAATTTCTTTAGTAATAGCTTGAAAATGCGTCTGCATTCAAATCGGACACTTTTACTGGTTGTATATTGGCTCCACGCTTTATCAACCTATGTCATGTGTTTTATCCCTCTCAAGGGACTTCTCCTATGAAAGGTGTAAACTACATTGATTGAAAGTGCCACCTCTGATAAATTATCCGACTTCAATTTTGCTCAGGTTATTGATTTTGAGCAATTTCCAATTTCATCATTGTCTGCAAGAAAATTGGATTTCTTGAAAATCACATAATTGCTAGACCAATAAGGTAGGACAGATGGGTCATCAATATATACTGTATAGTATACCTGATAAAAGAAGTTTAATTGTAATTAAATTGTAATTATGCATTCTTGCAATCCTATTAAGTACTTCTTACAAATCTGTTGAACATCAGGGGAGTGGGGGTTAGAATGTAAAAGTGTTAAAATATTTACCAGTTTGCTCCTTTATATATTGTAAGACATACTTATTCAAGAAGATATGTAGAAAATAAAAGAACGTTGTCATTTTAGTAAGGTGTCAGTGGAGTAAGTCTACAATTGTTTAAAATTCCCTGGTTTTTATCTTATTATACAGTAGCTGCAAGCTGACACCAGCAAACAATTTTGAATTATGGCAATACCGGTTCTTCCAATCAACGTAAAGCTGGGAAGAAAACAGTCCTCACCCCATAAATGTTTGAGATTAAAGAACACAATATAAAAGAGTCCTTCACAGATTCTGGGCCGCTTTTAACCATCACAAATTTCACAAAACAAGATTTTTTTGCAAACTTGGTATTAAAGCCACAGCTTAGGGAAGTAGTGTAAGCTTTTTACAAAATTTAAAGGATAAGTTGAGTGGTCACGCAAGTTTATCTTATATGAAAGATGACTTTAAACGAAACTAAATGGTGACGAAATCACTTCAAGATCTTATTCCTTTCAGCAGATGTTCAAGTTTAAAGCTGTCTTTTATGTATAGAAATGACTGGTGTAGTAAGTCTACTATGGATAGTTGGCACCCTGATTCTCACGTTCATAACAATTGTTAATGTACAGTATTTTGAAGAAAAATTATTCATCTTCTTAACTGTATGAATTATTTTCCCTCACCTTTTCTTCAGCTGGTATATTATAATTACCCTTACTAGATTCTGTTTTATTATAATCCTGACATATGTAATGCTTTTTAAGCCACAAAATTGCAGGAAGAAATAGAATACATAAAGACTGAGTAATCTGAGGCTGTGATGTCACAAATACTAGTCTGATTTTAGTCGCTTCTACACAAATGATACCAAACTTTAAATTTAAATATCTCTTTAACAGAATAAGATTTTTGAATGCTTTCTTCACTATTTTGTTTCTTCTAAGTCCTCTTTCATATAAGATGGACTTGCCTGACCCGTGAAACAATCCTTTAAAGACTTGAAAATTTTGTTGTCTAGAACTTAAAATTTGAAGGTACAAGTATCAGATAACAAATTTCAATAGAAATAATGATAATGATTATCTCTCTCGAGTTCGGACATCCGCGAATGTTGTGGTGCATGGTGACGACGTAACAATGCTTTTTTGACAAATCTCAAAACTTCAGTCAAAGGGGAAAACAAACAGTCAGTTATCATTGCAGTCAATGAGATAAAAACGTTTTTTGTCATTTTTCAAAAAATTCTGGGACAGAATTTATTTTTATTCAAATATGATGTGTATTAGATAATAGTTTTCAACATATATGAGTACCATTAATTTTCGCGGACTGACTGAGGCGACACAAGTATTCATAAAAAGTATCCCATTGACTGTCATGATAAAGTTTCCCCTCCAACATAGCAAAACCGTACTGAGCTATTACACAGTTACGCCGACTCCGACCTAGAAAATATGAAACAATTGACTTCATTTATCTGGGTAAGATGTTGCAGTTCTACCTGTTTTTTTCCCTGACTTTAAAAAAAAAAATTGTGTGAATTATAGATGAAGGATGAGTAGTATTGTTCTTCTAGTGTTGAATAGAAAAAAAAAAGCACAGCCTTTCTTCTTTGAAACCATTTTAATGATTAGTTTAGTGGTCAAGCATGTTCATCTTTTTCGAAAGAGGACTTCAAAAGAAACAAAATGGTAAAGAAAGCATTCAAAAATCTTATTCCGTTAAGAAGAAATTCAAGTTTAAGGTTTGGTATCATTTCTGTAGAAATGACTGAAATCAGACTAGTTGTGATGTCACAACCTCAGATTCCTGTCTTTATGTATTTTAAAAGAAAGTGTATTTAATTTTTTTACTATTTAAATTATTTATCCTCAAACTTTCTTCAGGTGGTGTATCATAAATACCCTTCATAGATTCAGTTTTACTACTGTTTTTGACATATCTCATGGTTTCTAAGCCACAGAATCGCAGGACAAAATATGATAGAATACATAAAAACTTTGACCAATCTGAGACTATGTTATCACAACTAGTCTGATTTCAGTCGTTTCTACACAAATGAAACCAAACTTTAAACTTTGATATCTCCTTAACGGTATAAGATTGTTGAATGCCTTCTTCATTTTGTTTCTTTTGAAGTCCTTTTTTATATAAAATGGACTTGCCTTGACCCCTAAGCTAATAATCCTTTAAGGAACTGATAAATTAGAATTGTTTACAGGTTTTAATTGAGCTTATGCTAAATATTCAGTTTCAAAGTTCATTTATATTTAAGAAATTGTTTACACTGTATGGTTTTTAAGTGCTGTACATTATTTGTAAAGATGTATTGTAAAGAGTGCACCTTTATCAAATTAACCCAGATCACTTCTTCAATGCATGTTAAATTTCTAATCACTTTTGCACGTAGGAATAAATGTGGATTTGGCATGGGACAATGTGATTACTATCTATCTAAGAACAGATTTGCCTCAGGGATTGTGATCACACTCTGGGACAAAATCTAAGAACCTTCCAGCAAGCAGTAACTCTCAAACTAAGGAGTTTAAGGAGTCACTGCGAACAAATATTTATGCAGAAAAAAAATTTCCATTGAAAAACACAATAAGAAATGATTTTATCTTAGTTAATCCAAAGTATTGTTTTAAACCCAAAGGCTGGAGATACAGACAGCATACTTCTGTCTTCAGTTTCAGGCATACAGTATCTGTTCGTTTAGCTGTAGAAAAATCTCCTAGACTAAAGAAAGTAATATAAAATATCACCCTAAAGAGAATTAAAGTGTGAAATTTTGACACATTTTGCACACATACTGTACACTCACTATATTTCTAGTTTTTAACCTTAGTCATGAATGCTATTTCAGCATATTTGCCTCACCTTTTTTATTCATGAATATTTTGTCTCCACTGATTAAAATGTTCTATAAATTAACCTGTCTGAGTTAGATGATTGACAGCTTTTTTAACTAATCACCCCATGAGTTTGTCTAGCGACAAAATCTGTGTAACTAAGTGGGGCAAACATCCTACGCGGTACTGGTAAAGTATAGCTAGCTAGCGGTGCGTGCTCATGTAGTCAATGCAATTTACAGTACAAAACAAATTTCTGTACACAGACTGAATGACGTCAAAATGGTGAACAAAAATTGCGCTTCCCGCGGCAGGCTTTGTAAATCTGATTGCTGTTACCCAGAACACTTAGCAAACTGAATTTTGTTTATCCCATTTGCTAAAAACTCTAAAGATCCGGAGAAGTGCCATAAATGAATCAAAGCTTGCGGCAGGTTTCGTGAAAATCTAAATGTCAACTCATTGGTAATGCGCGATTGTAGATTTGAGGTTTGTTTGCCCCACCTAGTTACCGCATTGCTATGGTGGGTGTGGCTTATTTTGTAACTCTAGAAATGTTAATTGACCTTAGAACCCTGTTGGGGATTTGTGTGAAAGCATCATTCAAAGAAAGGAGACTAGACATATCGAGGAAAGGGAAATCCTCGTAATATTTTCATTACAATAGTATTACAATGCTTGTGTCGGCCACATTGACAATAATAACCTACTTTATTATTATAATGGTCTCAGTCAAGTCTCCGGCAGCTGGATGAGTCAGCGACAGGAACTTTGACTTTACAGGGCCAGGATGGGAAGTCAATGATCACTACATTTTCATGCTTCTCTTCTTGAATACTGAAGTGCCCTAGCTCTGCTGATTCAGAGAGGTGGCCTGCCCACCCCCCTTTTGGTCTGCCCCGCCCCTCAGTAAAATTGTTAAAAAAAATATAATCAAAATAATATTTTTTGAAAATTGTTTAAAAACTGAATAATCTAAATTAACCTCATATTAAATATTTTACATGGATACAGAACACAGAATGATAAGCACAGTAAGAAATTGTCCTGTTTGGCTCATGCATAAATGGTCCTAATCAATCAAAAAAGGTTCATTCTAATGTTTGATTATAGCTAAAATCCCAGAGCCTCACCAGATGCTTATGCCCTAATATGGCCCCTGAACCCCACGCTGAAATGCACATTAATGTGCCCCTCAACAAATCTAGCAACTGCCCCTTTTTAAATCAAGCTAGACGTTTGTTAACCGTTCAAAAAACCAGGCAAAGGGTGACTTTTCTGCCATCAGGACCGGTATTGACATCCTCATCTGATGGATGGTTACCACCATCCAGCTGTTGTCCATTCTTTCAAAGTCTGGATGAGGAGCAGGGGATGCAGATGACATACTTCTGCCCATGATGTCAAGTGCATCTGTTTGTTCAGCTGTAGAATAATCTTGTTGTCGAATCTCTGGGACTCAAACCTGGAACCTCAGGCATCTCAGTCGTGTGTACTACCACCTGAGCCACCTTTAGCTCTTGCATGTACATTATACTGTGCATGCACATTAACCACCTGAGTGCTGGTCTTCCCCTTTGTTATCAGATAGTGTGATAACCATGGTTAATCAATTTTATACTTGCAAAGTAAAAGTCAGTAGTGGTCAATTTGAATCTTTCCGATAAATGAGGGCAATTTGTCACCTTCATGTTCCTTGTAAGATTTGATCAGCTTGATTATTGAAAGAGTAACAATAAGCTACATTCCACTCACCCTACATTAAGTGTCAATCATTATCAGGGTTTGTTGAATAATATGTCAGTGCCTCATCACAACGCAGGACAATGTGGGATTTTTCTTCTTTTCTTTGAAAAAAAAGAAGTTGATTTCTTCCTTGTTTGGGGGAAGTGACACTTAAGAAAGTGTCCCTGCTAAGTCTAATAGCCTCATCAGTATTTTTGAAAATAACACTTTTGCATTGTTGATAGTGGATAGCAGTATCCTTGGGTGTCTCCATGCACAGTAGCATTGTCAAAGAGCTTCTGGTTGACCTTATTTTCGTTTGCATCATTCAGAGAGTTTAATGATAGTTTTATTGGTTTGATCTTGAAATTTCCCAGTTATGCTGGGTTATGAATGCCCTGTCATCCCTGACCTTAACTGACCTTGTAAAATGCTTTCATTTTAAAGAACAACAAATGTTGTTTTTAGTACCATTACATGCAAGAAAGTGTTTTCGAATACTTTCGAGAAGCCCTCCCTTTTTGGCTTTCAGTTCCTTTAAAAAGGGACTCCTGTTTGTTTTTAAAGTACTGTATGTATTAAAGTACTGTATGTATTGGAAAAACCCAACTATGAATTACTGACAATTACTATCTTCTGATAAGAAAAAAAAACAAGTTTTTAGAGTTAATGAATTGGCTACTTTAATTGCTTAATACATAGAATTAACAATGACCTAACAATAATGCATGTACAGTGTAGTCACTTTTTGTTGTTGTTGCAAATGTTTTTTTGTTTGATGCTTTAGTCTTTGCTTTTTGTAACAATTTGGCAAAATGCATAATTTTGTAGTTAATCAATAGTGCTCAAATTGTGTTGGTGCCAGATTTAAGAATAGTATGGGAATGTTTGGAAATGTTAAAGAAGTCACAACTGAAAAATAAACAATGCTGTTTGTTACTGAAAATTTATTCAGATTAGAATCTTATTTGTTTCAATGTTAACTACAGTAACTGTGCAGTGTAATATTCTGAAATCATTTTTTGCATGAGCCTCAAGGCCCAGTAAGGGTAAAATTCATGAATGTACTGTGCTGTGTCTTAGAGTATAAAATGAACGAATAAAGTCTTATTGCAACCATAAAACTCTCAATCTGCAGGAATATTCCCAACATGTACTGTAGCTTCTAAAGTTGTTTATGTATTTTATGATTACAGGGGATGTATGCCTTTAGTGAGCATGAGCATTTGCAGTACTACAAAGTGAATGATATTGAATTTTGACTCTGAGATTCTAGGGGTTTATTAGTGCCACAATAATTAAAATGCTCTGTAAAAACTGTAAATGTCAAATTATAGGTTCTTTCACAGTTGACCTCTTTGATTAAGGAAATAGACCACGCCACCATAGCAATGCGGTAACTAGGTGGGGCAAACAAACCTCAAATCCGCAATCATTCCAGACCAACGCAATGACATATTTAGATGTTCTTGTGGCCTGCCACAAGGTTGATCCATCAATAGCATTTCTCCAGGTCTTTAGAGTTTTTAACAAAAGGAAGAAATACAATTCCATTTGCTAACTGTTCTGGTAACAGGAATCGGATTACAAAGCCCGTAGCAGGCGCGTTGGCACAAGTTTTATTCACCATCTTGTCTGTCACTGCATTAGCGTGCGTCGCTAGCTAGCTGTACTGTACCAATACAGCGTAGGATTTCTGCACCACTTACTTACTCAGAATGTGTTGCTAGGAAAATTGGTGCAGTGATTGGTTGAAAAAGCTGTCAATCAACTAACTCAGAGAGGTCAATGAACTGTAAATTGATGAAATGAAGATATTCATGGATGAGAGCTGAGGAAGTGTAAAATGGGATCAGTCATTGGACTTTACAATACATCTAAAGTGGTACCTCCTTCGTACAAAGAGGTTGTATCAAAATGGAAGTCTATCATATGGGCAGTTCTTGATAGTGATTTCCTTATCATTTAGGCCTGCAAATAATACCATTCTATATTGTACAAACTTTAAGACTATTCAGTCAATTGCTGATTTCTATATTTGGTGTCATACTGTGCCTAAAGTAAGATTGCCTTATAATACTAACATGTAAGATTCCACATGATTGGTTAATAGATTTTGTTCACTTGGAATTATCTGTTTTAGTTTCACTTCAGCTCACCTAGTCTCTTCAGGCCGCCTGGCCCATAAGGCTGCAGTGCACTCTCTCCACTAGACTGTTATTTGCAACTTGTCTGGCTTCTGTACACGAGCTCCATCACATTCCTATCCTTCTCGACTGTCCTTATCCAGGTCGTTCTAGGAAGACCAACTTTCCTTCTCCCCTCTGGTTTTCACGTCATAGCTGTCACACAGTGCTTAATAGTGCTCATGCGCATCACATGACCAATCCGCCTCCACCTTCTTCTTTTTTTACTTCAGCGCTGATTTTGTCATGTTTAGTGATTCTCAGTATTTCATGGTTAGATATTACATATGGCCATCTGATCTTCAAAATTTTACTGTAACATTTAAACATAAATGTATCCAGCTTTTTATTTTCTGCTACATTAACTCTCCATGTCTCGCAACCACACAAGAGTACAGACTTAACAAGAGAGTTAAATAGTCGTATTTTTGTATATAATGAGAATGTGCTTGAGTTCCATATCTTATTAGATTTCATAAATGCTACTCTTGCTTTAGAGATTCTGTTTTGGATATCTTCCTTGCCACCACCTTGTAAGCTTACTGTTGCACCAAGGTATCTGAACTTGTTTACTTCATTTAGTTGTTGGTTATGGATATAAACTTTGTTTGCACATTTGCTGTTAACTTTCATGAGCTCTGTCTTATCTTGATTAATTCATAGCCCATTTTGTGCTGCACACTGATTGAGCCTGGTCACTTTGGTTTGCATGTGTTGATATGTAGATGAAAGTAGAGCAATATCATCAGCAAAATCTAAGTCCTCAAGGGTTGGCATGAACTTTCATCTAATTCCATTTCTGTTATTATCAGTTGTTTCATCACCCAGTCTACCATCATCAAAAAAGGAACCTTGACATTACATCACCTTGCTTTACACCACTTTTGACTTGAAACCATTCAGATTCCACACCAGCACCATCATCCACACTGCACATTCACTGTCTTATAATGCTTTAATCAAACATATTATCTTTTCTGGAATACCATAGGCTGCCATTATTTTCCAGAGGCTTTCTCTGTGCACTGAGTCAAACGCCTTCTTGAAGTCAACAAAGACGCTATATATCATTGACTGCCATTCAGCCATCTGTTCTAGAATGTTGCGCAAGATGAACATTTGCACGGTGGTACACCTTCCTCTTCTAAGTCCAGCCTGTTTATCTCTCATCTTACTCATCTCTCATGTTTTAGTTTCAAATACCATCAATATTTCAATGTTGATATATTAAAGAAAATGTATGTTTATTATTATAACACATAATAGCTAACTCTGTCATAGATATCTAAAAGTTTGTCCAGTTGGAACCTGCCTTTACATGAAGTCCTTCAAAAACCTTTTTAAGTTTCCAATATGTGTTACATGCATGTACACAATTCTTGTTTGAGAAAAAAAAAAATGTGATTGCATTCAATTTGATTAGTTTCAAGCTTTCTGTAAACTTTCTGTCAAAAGAACAGATTCTCCAATATGAAAAAGATACCACTTTACAGAAAAAAAAACTAGCTTGCAGCAAGCTTGTGACAAGGTAACAATTTTAAGCCTGTGCAAACTTGCTGCAACCTTGTGCAAGCTTACTGCAAGCTTGCAGCAAGCTAGTATTTGAGACAAATGCAAGCTTGCTAGCTTGCGCAAACTAACATTAGCTTGAGCAAGCATGCAGAAAATATTCATTAGCTTGCGCCAGCTTGCAAAAATACTTGTTAGCATGAACAAGCTTGCAGAAAATATTTGTAAGCTTGCCCAAGCTTGCAGAAAGTTTTTGCAAGTTTGCGGAAAGGTTTTTGCTAGCTTGTGCAAGCTAACAAGTTTGCATTTGTCCCAAATACTAGCTTGCTGCAAGTCTGCTGCAAGTCTGCAGCAAGTTTGCAGCAAGTTTGTAGCAAGTTTGCTGCAAGTCTGCGGCAAGTCTGCAGCAAGTTTGTAGCAAGTTTGCAGCAAGTTTGTGCAAGCTAAAATGTTAGCTTATTGCAAGCTTTTCTGTAAAGGACAATATCCATGTGGATGAATTGGAAAACTGATTGAAGGCTTTTGTCATCCCTCTGCTCTTTATGTAATCTTTTTTCTGGATTTCCAAAATTTGCTGTTGGCAAAATCTTTTGAGACAAACCCCATCACCTGTCTTTTTTCAACTGCTACTTATAAAGAGCTGAGTAACCCAAGATGAAATAAATACTGGAGGTTGAAGCCACTTTAACAATTGTATCACTATCTAATTTATTCATCTTGAACATAGCTCCCAAAGGAGGATACACTTTTAAAGGACTAGTTCAGTGGTCAAGAAAGTTTATCTTATATGAAAGAGGACTCTAAAACAAATAAAATGGTGAAGAAACTGTTGAAAAATCTTACTTTGTTAAGGAAATATATTTTAAAGAAATTATATTTAACATTTTTTCTTATGTCAAATTTTCATTGTTTTCCCCTCAAACTTTCTTTCAGGTGTTATATTATAATTATCCTTACAAGATTCTGTTTTACTACTTTCCAGACATATCTCATGTTTTTTAAGCCACAAAATTGATTGACAAAATATGATAGAATACATAAAGGCTTTGAGGAATCTGAGGCAGTGACATCACAACTAGTTCGATTTCAGTTGTTTCTACACAAATAATACCAAACTTCAAACTTAAGTATCTCCTAACAGAATAAGATTTTTGAATGCTTTTTTCACCATTTGTTTCATTTGAAGTCTCTCTTTCATAAAAGATGGACTTGCTTGACCACTGAACTAATCCTTTAATATTCTAAATTTGTAATTCACTGCAGTTATGATATTCTGAAAGGAATTACGTTACAGCATGACTCATTCCAGCCTGCGATCAGATCAACTTGGAAGTAACATCATGTAATAAGGGATCACAGAATGCACCGTGTTGTGTGTTGTACGTACTAAAGTAATTTAATGAACTGACCCTTCTGAAGTGGTACCTCCTTGCTGAGAGCATGCAGCTGTTATTAGTGTTGCCGGCTTCTCTTTGAATGGGTGTTTATCAACCTCTGAGTCATAATAGTATTTACTATTTCAAACAGAGAATCTAATATCTATACTTATATATATTATATTTGAAGCAGATATAAACACACAGAAGGAAGAACAGATATTTGAGTATTAGATATTTGAATTTATCTTTGGAGCAGATGCAGTACTACACTGAATTTGTTTGTGTTGATATTTTAATCTCTTGTTGCTTAAATTGGCACATATAGTAGACTCTTCTCATTAACATAGTAATAGTTTATTCTTTAGTGGAATATATGGTCGGATTACTCTATCGAATCTGGAAATAATCATTTTAATATCACATGGATACTAGCTGTTGGTATTGACATCATCTTAGTGTATGTATCTTTTTGTTTTTTATTCATGTACATGAGCTACCCTGATTCTTTTGTAGATGTTGTATTGCCTTGGTATGTGTAGGCTTCTTACATGTTTACCATTATAATGGGGCTTCTTTTTCAAATTCAAGTGTCATTTTATTTCTTCTCATCTCTTCTTTTTTGTGCATTTATGATCCCACTTCTGGTATGGAGACAGTTGTTCACTGGGTTGAAAATGGTAATTTACATACCAGTACACTGATTGAGTGGAGTGAAAGTTACAGTTGTAGACAGGTAGCAGATATCCTTATTCTCCACATGGACGTAATTTCTGGATGTCCCCCCTCCCACTTTTCAGCAAAATTGTATAAATTCAGTACATTTTAGGGAAAATTTGCCTCTTGTCCCCCCCCCCTCCTACCCCACACACACACACACACTTTGGATAAGAAGTGATGTCCCCTCACTTTCCAGATAAGAATTATGGCCCTGTCCCTCAATGATATTTTATTGCAAGAGAAAGATAATTTCTTTGTAAAAATATGTTTGATGTACTGTCATAAATGTGTATTTTCTACAATAATACTGTATGCTCCCAGGTAAATTGTACAATCTTGTTGTGACAATGGTATAGTATGAACCATAGGATATAACTTAGAATTGCTCTCAAGTTAATTATTTGACTTTTTTGCATGTTTGAAAGTCTTAAAACTTGGATGGACTAAACAATTCTTGAAGCGGGTAGCTAAGATTTCTTGATGAAAACAGACCCACAGAACACAGGACAGGATTGTATGTGTGCATGTGCAGTATTTACATTATCCTCCCTTCCATGCGTAATTGGAAACTCTAAAACTATCCAATCAGGATTATCACAGCCAAACTGTTTTAATCTTACCAACAGACACAACTTAAAGGTCTTTGATTACGAATTGTAGATAGGAAACCAGTCCCCAAACTAGACAACAAACAGACAAAAGTTGATATGGAGCCAGACTGGGACTCACAACCGCATGAATGGAAGACACAGACTGTGCCATTCCTGATTGAACCCTAGGATTTAGGTTTAGGAGATACCATGGAATGACTTTTGACTATTGCAGACCACCTGTTTGCATTAATTAAATATCAATATTTAGTACCACACTTTACCATTCTGCAGCTAGCTGTTCAACATGTACAGTATGTCATCTTCAGATTTTAAATGTAGTAACATCTTTTTTGTGTAAATTATCAAAATGCTTCATTTCAGTATTAACAAGTTTTAAAAGTAATTGTAGAGTGTTTATTTTTAAACAAAAAAATGTTGATTTTTGATTTCCTTCTCAAACATTAATTCTTTTTGAAAATCATTTTAATGTTGCCACCTGGACAATGACATACTGTACAAAATTACTTTTGTAATTTGAGATCATTTATGTGTTTTGCACAACAAAGCTTGTAAAAGTTTTTAAATCAGGAAACGTGTTACAAAGTTTCTGGAACTATTGCAGCTATGTGGAAACCACAAATCACCATTAAATCTTCTTTCAAATACTTGAATTGACCACAGGTAGTCACAGTTGCAGCCACATTGTTTACCACAAGTGTTTATCACTTTAGCTGCTCAGTAGAAAGGCCAGAAGAACTGGAGGAGACCCAACAACTTTAAATTAGACATTAGGAATTAGAAATAATTTATCTTCTTTCTGCAAGCTAGCTTTAATTGTATTGGCAATGGGTACATGAGGTAAAAACACTTTATTAGAAGGATTGTGGGTGGGGAGGGGGAGGAGTGATGCCATGTGTAACTGATCAACATTGCCATAAAATATTAGATAAATACCTAAATAGGAAAAAATACAAGGTCCACTCATCGGACATCCTTGTAACCCACTTTTCATTTTTTTTTTTTTTTTTTGGATTAGTTTTGCAATCTTTTTTGCAATTTGAGTAACTTTTCTCCTGCTTGATTAACATTTTAGTATATAGCCAACAGTTTTCAAATATTGCTGAGTATTGGGTGTAACTTCTCCCCACATTCCCTCTTCCTGTATCCTTTAAATTACTGAATATGAAGAACAGTGTGATATATACAACAGAATCAAAGTTTAGAATATAATGTCAAAGCACCATGCAAGATTATAGTAAGATAAATAGCTGGTTCTGAGAGCACAAGATAAATTAAAGAAGCACTAGACTGAAAAGTGAGGGCGTATTTTTAGAGAGTCCCAAAAAAAAAAAAATCAAATGCTTATTTAGCATGCAACGGTATAGTGTTTTTCTGGTTAATATGAATATACAGTACAAGCGATCTATTCCCTCACGTCATCTGTGGGGTATGGAGGCATGAAGTACTGATCTTTTGTGGATTATATATATTTATGAAAATTCGCAAAAACGCATGCCCTCAATTTTCAATCTAGTACTCCTTTAAAGGAGGGCGTATTTTTCTTGAGTCTTAAAAATATTTGAAGAATTTGTGATTGTACTGCAAACCTTTGATATGAATGTTCAAATTAATCATACTTATAATGATACTTAAAATTCATGAATTGATTTTTTAATGACACGAGTATAGACCTTTTCAAATCTGAATTGGCAATTGCCGGATAACTAATTTAAATAATGTCACATGGCCGAGATTCATGTGTCCATAATGGACCAATCGTGTACTGGAGGAATCTTATTGATCAATCGAATACTGGAGGAATCTTGGCCGCCTGCCCAATTCATGCACGGTATGGGACCTAGCGTATGAAAAAATGTTTTCAAGCGCACGTATCATACGTGTGTTATACATGAAGTAAATACACGCGCGCGTATTGCTGCTTACATTTTTTTCCTCAAACCTGCACCTGATTGGTTGGGAAACAAAGGAAAAGTTCCCCTAGCATTTGCATTGGTCGAAGTACTGAACAAATCATGTTCGGCTAAACTCGCTTTGAAAAGGTCTATACTGTAAGTATCAAAAATTAATTCAAAACTCCCTTGACTTTATAGCAAAAAAAAGATGCCCTCACGTAGAGCTCCTTTAAGTAACAAAATTTTTCCTTCTTTAAGCACATTCTTGCACATTTTACAGAATGCATGACGGCAGTGTTGAGCCCTTGTCTGTTCATCAATTTATGTCAGCTCTCTGGTATTTGGTTAGTCCTGCTTTGTCAATTAAAAGGTATTGACGATAAACACGGTTGCTTAGAGACAGCATTGGTGTATTTACATATGTCAGAATCTTTTGGAATTAGTTAGAAAAATAAACAATTCCTGAAAAAGATAGAAATCTGCAGCTGGGAAAATTTTCAAATGGTTTATTCTTTGAACTGGAGATAAAATGAATTAAGTTTTTGGACTATCCAGTATAATCCCAAAGCTGGGGATTAATATATGAAGTAGGCTACTTAAAAGGAATTTTATCCAATTATCTTCTTTTTATTTAAACATTTTGTCTTTGTTACCTTGATGGCCATATTCATCAAATTAAATGTGGTTCTACAGGAAAGGGAAGCCCATAATATCCAACATTCATCTAGAAGTGTCTTAAACGTAAGTAGAGATGGCACTGACACAATGTTTTCTGGGAGCTGATTCCATGTTCTCCAAACTCTCGAAAAAAAGAAAACTTACGCACATCAAGCCTAACATTGCTTGGACGGATTCTTTTGGAGTGGCCTCTGGTCTGTGACTCGCATTTTAAGTAGAACAAATTTGCAGGATTTATATCTTAATTGTTTTAAACATATCATTAACATTCATTAATGGGTACTGTTATCTGGTATCAAATTGTTGCTGATAGCGCACTCATTAATGGCTACAGTTATCTGGTATAAAGTTGTAGCTGATAGTGCACTCATTAATGGATATTGTCATCTGGGTATCAAGTTGTAGCTGATAATGCACTCATTCATGGGTACTGTTATCTGGTATCAAGTTGTAGCTGATAGCGCACTCATTAATGGGTACTGTTATCTGGTATCAAGTTATAGCACACTCATTAATGGATACTGTTATCTGGTATCAAATTGTAGCTGATAGCGCACTCATTAATGGGTACTATTATCTGATATCAAGTTAAAGCTGATAGCGCATTCAATAATGGGTACTGTTATCTGGTATTAAGTTAAAGCTGATAGTGCATTCATTAATGGGTACTGTTATCTGGTATCAAGTTAAAGCTGATAGCGCATTCATTAATGGGTACTATTTATTGGTATCAAGTTAAAGTTGATAGCACATTCATTATTGGATACTGTTATCTGGTATCAAGTTAAACTGGTAGCGCATTCATTAGTGGGTACTGTTATCTGGTATCAAGTTAAAGCTGATAGCGCATTCATTAATGGGTACTGTTATCTGGTATCAAGTTAAAGCTGATAGCACATTAATTAATAGGTACTGTTACCTGGTATCAAGTTATAGCTGATAGCGCTTTCATTAATGGGTACTGTTATCTGGTATCAAGTTATAGCTGATAGCGCATTCATTAATGGGTATCCTGTTATCTGGTATCAAGTTAAAGCTGATAGCGCATTCATTAATGGGTACTGTTATCTGGTATCAAGTTAAAGCTGATAGCACATTAATTAATAGGTACTGTTACCTGGTATCAAGTTATAGCTGATAGCGCACTCATTAATGGGTACTGTTATCTGGTATCAAGTTATAGCTGATAGCGCATTCATTAATGGGTTCTGTTATCTGGTATCATGTTATAGCTGATAGCGCATGTTTGGTTTTGTGAATATCCTGGTAGTACTCTTCAATGTTTCAAATTTACAAAGTGCTGAAGTGGTTTCACAGGGGCAAGATGTACGTTAATGTTATTTTATTGTAAGTATGTTATCTTAAAAGAGTAGGGAAAAGGAAGAGAATTTTAAAGCTTGGTACAGGGTTTCTTGAGCAGGTATTTGCATGGCAGTTTGATGGCTTCTTCATTACTTAGCTGATGGTATGCATCAAGTACCTTATGAAGAATAAACTGGGCCCTGTTATACTGTATGACCATAACCAACATGTTTCATGAAACTTGACTAATACAGAAATTTGCTGATGGTACTTCACTACTGTGAAGTATAGTTAACCAGTTACTGTTCCTTAATCCTTGTTGACTAATTGAGTGGATGGGTTTCTGTTCCCAGTCGTAAAAAGTCTATGACACAGAGAGCAAACATTCTAGAAGACCACAAATGGTTGTGGCAAATTGACTGAGTGAAAATGTACAAATTTATGATTGATATTATAAAAGCCTGCATGAAAGTCACTTCTCTTAATCATATTTTGTATTCAGTATCTCTTGTTTCTGGATTTAAATCAGGGTTCAGAGAGTTCTAATATTCAATTTATTTCATAAAATTTCATTAATATTTTTTCTCTCATTTGAAGGACATTCAATCAACTATGCTGCCCTTAGTAATGTTAATTATGACATCAGTGGAACTCAAACAACTTTGAATGCTATATTCTGCTTTCATAATTGAGTCACAAAAATCAAATGCATCAATAGTAGCATTTTACACTTGGCAAGAAATTTTGGGTTTCACAAATTACTGCTGTTTTACCAGTTGAAATTGTGTAGCTTAATTACTCTACAGTATATTCCATATTTTCATATTGTTTACATCGCTACAGTATTGTGCTGGAAAAAAATCAATGTGAGGTCTTATACAACTTTCTTTGCATACAGGTGGTATGGAGTATAAGCCTTTTCAAACATTTAAGTCATCTGCACTTTGTTAGAATTTTGTGTTAATGCAGTTGACTTTAAAGATTCATGAGCAAAATTGTGGAGGCATTTTTCAGGGGTCCCCAGATTAAAGGAATACTTTAATCGCTTGAATTTGCATATCTATAGCTTTAATACTTCTTGCTTCTAAGTTTGTGGTGACATTTGTATGAATATTCAATTGTGTCCTGTGGGTAACATGGGCCTGTGAAAATATTGGCGATTGAGTCCCAAGATGTCATCGTTTGCCCCCAAACCGGACATTTTGACAGAGAACTTTTCTGTAGCTCCAATGCCCTCTGAGCAAGCGTTTCACAAACTGAAAAACTTTATGAAAGTCCGTGCGGACTATTCGCAAGCATGCAACAATTATGTCCTAGTGGGCATTAAACTGTTATAAGCTACAATTGACAGACTTCTGCAATTTGGATTGAATACAACCTAATTCACAGCAACTGAGGCATGCTAACCACAGGTGTTTCTCAGATTTGTCCCACTTTTCAATTCTTGGTAAAATGGTCTTGATCTATTAAGTAAACAATCTTAAGTGTTTTGATTTTCGACTATTTTGGGTTGTACTCCCCCATAATAACATTGTGGACTATCTTTGATGCAAACTTATGTTCAAATTTCTTTGCAGGAGCCAGAAATTTCAGTAGAGGAGCAGAGCCTTTCATGGGCAAAAGGTGACACAGACGAAAACATGCCACGAAAACGGGGAGGAATTTGTTCCTGTTTTGGGGGTGACACTCCTGAAATCACCATAGACTTGGATAATGGCATGTTGCATCCAATGGAGACTGATGAGCCGATGCCACCCCTGGAGGAGTTAGATGCAAAGTTTGAAGAGCTTGTGGTAAGTTTTGGTTCTATCAATTGCATACCTTTAAGCTCGTGCTAAGTTAAAAGAAACTTGAAAGATAGAAAGCATTAGACAATGGAAGAGATGAGGATAATGAACCACAACCAAGGGAGGATTTGGAACTGCATGGAACCTGGCCCTAGTTTAAAGAAATATTCCCATGGTGTTTTTAAAATTTTATTTTATTTGAAAGAGCATACTTTTAGGGCCAATCTGGTACAAAAATCAGGTTAATATCATATTCCGTTCAGGAGATATGGATTTTTAAAGATTTCCCACCTGCATTTTAAAGTTTTTGTACAGTATGATGAATTCGTGTTTGATGATGTTATAGAGGCAAATCCATTGCAAATGTTTTTGTATTTTTTTGAACGTTAATTGGTTGTTTCTGTATGATAAGAAACTAATTTTCCAAATGTTATAGAAGTAGGGTATATTTGGCAATGTTGATCAATTCCTAGCTTTCATCCATTTATTTTTCTAGCAGGTTTTATTCATAAAAAGGAATGATTGATTTTAATGAAATACATAAAGTTTGTGGGAAAATGTGTTGCTGTGATGTCATACTGAGCCTTTTCCTACTCGTTTATTGGCCTTTTTTGTGAACCTTAAAATTTAAATATCTCCTGGTAGAAATAACATATCAACATGATTTTGTACTAAATTGTTTCTAAAATTGTTTCTCTTTTTTATGAAAGGTTATGAAAAAACATGGGAATATTTCTTTAAGGATTTTTGACTGGTCTCCAAACATTGCAAAATCCGTCACCACCTAGTTTTTATTGAAGTCCAAATTCCAACAAACCTTAGCCGACCTGAGCTGAAGAACAGGGGTTATAAACTGTTAGTTGGGTTAACTGCACTTATAGAAAGCTTTGGGTTAGTGGGTACCAACCAACCGATAAAACTCTCTTATCTCAAAACCCTATGATACTCAATTGAGTATCAATATTGAAGTCCCTGAGAGTATACTTCTGAGTGGTCTCCAATTTTAGAGACAAATCAGCAAGTTATTCAAGGCCCTGATATAACCTGGGAGTATTCACCTAGCAGCTATGGTGGAACCAGTGGCGCAACTAGAGGTCTGGGGGTCAATAGGGAATTTAGCTTTCGGGGCCCCCTAACAAACCATATCACAATGTCATTGCTCAGGGCCCCTCAAATCTCGATTTTTGCTCAGGGGTGAGGTTTACCCACCCTTCCCACCCTACTGTTGTCCCTGTGGGTGGAACATTAACTTGACTTAAAAAGTTAGGGGTTTTCATTTTAGCCTGTTTGCCAATCTTAAAGGAATATTATTTATTGGGGTGGGTAAAATATACACTTTTTAAGAACGTGCTTTGCCCATTTGCCCATTAACCTTACACTCGAAAAGTAAAAAAGAAAAATATTTTTTTTGTTTTGATCGAAGTACACAAGAATTGTTTTGGATCTACCGTCATGACATCTGCACATCTTACACAACAAGGCCACTTTTCAACACACTTGCGCAAGCTTTGAAATCTAATAACTCCTAAGCGAAAAAAAGATACCAACTTGATTTTTACACCTAATTGTTTCTGTCATAGTCCTTTATCATAAATATAAAAATGAATATTCACTGGAATATTCCTTCAAGTGGAAGTAATTTGTATTATGTGAAGAAAAAAAAGGGATTTATCGTAAAGTGAATCTCTATCTTCAGCTTGTCAAGATGTTGACCATGCTTAAACTGAATCAAAGGTGCTCTACAGTTTGATTTGGTACGACCAATCCATTTCTTTACATAAAATGGAAGCATCATATTTATGATCTTTTCCCCATTTGATGTTCTTAAGAAAATTCCCCATTTTGTGAACACGCTTTCTACAGGAATCGATTAGGGTACGTATATACATGTATAAGAATCGCTTTTCAGTAGGTGTTATTTGTTTCACTTTAATACCAGCACTTTCACTTTAATACCAGCACATGGCTCTAAACTTCTCAGGTAAGCTCAAGACTGGGATAGGCCAAGTGCCAAGTTACAAATTTACCATGGTAGCTTTGTAGGATCTCATTTCAAAACATTCATAAATTGTGAATTAATATGACAAATGCTTACTGTAAGCATAGTTTGTGCAGGGTTTTAATTTTGGTATGTACAGATGATTCATACATTGCAATGTTATCCATTTATTTTTAGAGAGTGCGTGTTTAGTGAGAGGGAGTCATTTTATTATTTTGAAAGGGGTAGATTCAAAACAAAGAACTCTAAAACAATGAACGAAGAACAAAGATTTAAAAATCTCCAAAACGAAGAACTCCAAAATTAAGAACAAAGAATTTAAAAATATATTCTGATGGCCAGGAATTAATATATTTTGGTCAGTTCTTGACTGTATTTATGTTTACTCGTGTATTATCAATATTTGACGATTTGAAAATCTCCAAAACAAATAATGAAGATTTTAAAAATCTCCAAAAGCAAGAATGACAAAACAAAGAACGAAGATTTAAAAAAAAAAGTTCTGCTTGTCGAGAAGGCATTTTTTTTGTGGTCGAAAATCTCCAAAACGAAGAACTCAAAAAGGAAGAACAAAGATTTTTCAAATAAGTTCTGCTTGTCGAGAAGGCATTTTTTGGGGTTGAAAATCTCCAAAACGAAGAAGAAAGATTTTAAAAATAAATCTGCTGGTTGAGAAGGCTTTTTTTCGAAGGTCGAAAATCTCCAAAACGAAGAATGAAGATTTTTTAAGTAAATTCTGCTGAGAAAAAAAAAGAAAGAAAGATTTTTACAGAAAATCTAAACAAAATTGCTAGAAATAAATGTTATTTCCTGAAAAGTGATGAAGCTTTCCGATAAGGAACGACAATTTAAACATTTAATTTAAAAGTGCAATTTGCCAGTTCTCCCCATTTAGAGGAGACCATTCCCATGCCCCCTCCCTACCCTTCCTTTGGCCCTAACAAGACACCTTGCAAGAGCAATATGATCATCCCTGGGAGCTCTGCAAAGTTGTAGGAATAGGAGTTTACCAAAGAAGGTAGAATTTCGTTATTTTGTTTAGATCTGGGAAGAACCATTAAAGGAAGCAGAGTAATGTGCCCAAATATTTCTATTTTTTCATTGAAATTTTAGGCTGAGTTATTTATGCATAAGCATATTATTGAATAGTAAAGAGATTGCATACCGCCTTTTTGGTGAAAATATGGCAGTCCAGAGTCTTGAGAAAATTCAGGTTTATGATCTCAAATCGGATGTCGGTGATCATCCCTGGGAGCTCTGCAAAGGAGGTGGAATAAAGTGCTAAATATTTCTAATTTTTTCATTAAATTGTAGGCGGAGTTACATTATAAGCGGAGTTGTGTTTAAGCACATTATTGAATAGAAAGATATTGCAAACTCCCTTTTTGGTAAAAATAGGTCAAAGAGTATCTGAGAATATTCTGGGTTTATCACAAATCAGGACGATGGTGAGACGACGTTGATCGTCCCTGGGTTGTTAGTAGTGGGAGTTTATAGAGTAAAATTTATCAAAATGGAAATGTTATTAGGCCTATCATTTATTACAAATGGAAAGCTCTGCAAAGTAGTAGGAATAGGAGTAGTAGGAATAGCATAGGGAATAGAATAGGGAATAGGTAGAATTTTGTTATTTGTTTTAGAACTTTTGTTTGGTGTGTGGAGTCATTCATTTAAAAGATTATTGTAAAGAAGTACTGACAGGGCTAGTACTGTACTTGGATTATCAAGGTACATGTCTTTTTAAATGACTGCATGTACCCAATATATTCTTCAAATCAAATGTTTGCCAATTTGTTCTCTCTAGTGTAGTTGTTCAACTCAGGCATAATGACCTCACTACCGAGTCCTGAACTGCGATTTCTTACCTATGACAGGAAGAATATATTCAAAATTGCCAATACATATTTTCATTGAATTTGTTAATTGTTGATGAATCATAGTCAGAGGTCGGTCCTCCCCCCCAAACGGGAGATTTTTGGTCAATATAACCAATAATGTATCTTTCCAAATTCAATTCTTTGTATATAAATACATAACGGTAAAATATATTTTAAAGCCAAAGGTAGGAAAATTTCATGCGAAGTTTTATATTTGTAGTTTTATTAGTGCAACAAACAAAACAATGAAATTATTTCAACCATTTTCACCAGCGCAAATTTGATTTTCACTGGAGAGATTTAAAGTCATGCTGTGGATTTGGGGAGGGGTGCATAGGGGCACTTTCAACGAGGGTAAGGGGCCCTTTTTCAGATGGTAAAGTGCCCTTTCAAAGAAGACAAGTGCCCTTTTCAAAGAAAACAAAAGCCTTTTTTAGAGAAGGAATATGCCCTTTCAAACATTGAAACACTTTTTCTTCAAAGACAATATCTGATCTTTTCATTAAAGAAAGTAACATAAATATCGCCCTACAACAACTAAAATTGTGAAATTCCCAGCACTTTGCATGCATACACTGTTCTGAAGTTTCCTAATCAGCTAAAGACAGAGTTGGGGGCTGCCGCCCAACAGCCCTATATTGGACATTCTCATACTTAAAAAAGGCCTTTGCCCCTGAGTACTTTTGTTTTCCAGTTTATAGTTTGAAAAAAAATCTCTTTAAAATAGCGTCTTTCTATAGTGTGAGAGCCACCTCAAAATTTCATTAGTGGGGCATCTTTAAAATCGGCTATGCAGGACAAAACCTATACTATTTGGGCCCAGGCCATGAATGATTGTCATGACATAAACTGGCATACCCTCCCCATCTTCTTTGGTAAATTTAAAGGGTTCCACTCTACAGAGATAAAAATAATTTATCTTTTTATTGACAGATTGAAGAAAGTAACACAAACATCAAGCAAAATACCCATTTTTTCTCTCATGGAGCACCTTTATTTTGGTTTCTGAAAAAATTGTGTAATGGGGATCCTTGCCACTGACTTGCTGAAGATTGGGTGTAAATTTGGGCCATTTGGTCAAATTTATACTGATTTAAAGAGTTACATGTACTCTCACCAAAAAAAATATGGCCTCCTGTATAATTCTAAGGACCCTTTAATTGTTTTTCACATTATTTTAGACACTAAATTTATTCCGATGCATGACCAATACAAGAGGCTAATCATGATCTCTAAGACTTATTCCAATTTTAAGATTGATCTATAAATTTTCTATATACTTTAGATTTTAGTCTAAAATTTTTACCAACTTTTTGTCCAAAAATCTAGATTTTTTGAAGCTGTAAATTAAAAAAGAATATAGGAAAATGGGTCTCCAGTATTTGTTTGACTTATAAAAGTTTCTGAGGGGAGGGGGGGGTTGGGGGTGGGGGTGGGGAAGGAGTTGACACTATAAAGCTATACTAATGTTCTACATGCTTTGAAAATACAACGGCCAAAAAGGCCCTCAGATCCTGTGCCCTCCAGTTTTAAACATCTTCAGCCGCCTCTGTTTAAAGTAATCTTTGAAAATTAAACTTCATCAGCAGGTCTCTGACATGTTGACGATCAGATTTATAAGAAAGGTATCATCACATCAATACATTAATGTGATATTATTGATTACACATCCACAGGAAGAAACATAGGGATCAACATATGTTATTGATAACATCACAGATTTCCCGCAATCAATAAGGACAATTGAAAACTGCAAGTGACGTTTTTAGCACGGCTGGCTTTCACTTCTGAATTTATTTATGGGACGATACCTTTCCTTTAACATATATAAGATTATATTTTAAAATTCCTCTTTCTTTGTTTTGGAGATTTTCCACCCCCGAAAAAATTACTTCTTGACCAGCAGAATTTATTTTAAAAAATCTTCGTTCTTCGTTTTGAAGTTTTTCGACCCCTAAAAAAATCTTCATTTTTAATTTGGAGATTTATGTTTTCGACTCCCAAAAAATGCCTTCTCTACCAGCAAAATTTATTCAAAAATCTTTGTTCATCGTTCTTCGTTTTATACTTCTTCATTTTGGAGATTTTCAAATAGTCAAACGGAGGGCATTTGTGAAAGGACAAGCTATGCCAATATTGTCAGACTTATTCTGTACATTAGTATTAAAACATAAATAGGGTCAAGAACTGACTAAAAGAGATTATTTCCCGGCCATCAGAATATATTTTAAAATTCTTCGTTCGTTCTTTGTTTTGGAGATTTCTGAAATCTTCCTTCATCGTTTTGGAGTTCTTCCTTTTGAACATAACTTTTTGAAAGACATGAATAAAAACTAAGTTGCTTTTCTTAGTTAGCTGTTAGAATTGTCCTTCCAATGTCTTTCCAATGTTTCTTTCCGCACAATCATCAGGAGGGAATGTGGTTTTAAACCTACTTTTAAAATTGGGATTCATGAATGAAATATGTCGTTCGAAGACGTGGCTGGATAAAATACATGCTGGTTCACAGAAAGCAATCAAGTAGCGCTCATTATTGGGATAAGTTATACATGCAGATGAATGTACAGGTTGCAATCATAACTCAGAGATTATATTAGAGAGACACTGTAGTAACTTAAATCTTAAGGTACAAGTTTTATTATAGTTTATGATGCCTACTGAAGAATACTCTGCCCACAATCAAACTGGACATATTTGAATAAGGAAAACAACAGCTATGGTCAGTAGTTCCTAAAAGCTCGATTATTTGAAGCAAAACCTAACAATAGTACATTTGTTTCAAACTTCTTGACTGGCTTTTCTCCCAACATTTCTATCAATTTATGTCAATACTTAGGCACTGAATCCAACAAAACATTTTGAAAGCATGTTATAAGCAAATCTATGTACCTTGTACAACCCATTTATCTTCACATCTTCAATGTACTGCCCTTGCTTCAAGCAGTTGAATAAACAATGGCAAGAAAAACACACAACTTAAATTGTTTGTTGAAGAGAATCTGCTCCCAAAAATGGTGGTATGGAAGTAAGTATGGCAGGTACTGTTTGTTTCTACCTCTGAAAAATGTCTGTGCATTATGGAAAACATCAATTTTGAGACTTTAAATATGTGACTCTTTTTTAGATATTTAGGGGGAGGTGGGCACCTACCCTTAATCAAACAATGCAGTCCTCAGCCTAATTTTCCTTACACATAAGAACTGATTTCAAAAAGTAGGAAATCAATGCAAAGAAAACCTATTTCACCTGCCAGTGTTTGTCATATACCACTATAATGTGGAAGATTATTTACAGTAAGTGCAGAATGTTTGCTACTTGTATTCTTGGTTCTTAATAGTGTCTTAAGCAGATACCAACAAACTAAGTTCCATACACTATCAGCTTCTTACAGTAAATCAATGTTAGCAAGATTCATTTATTGCCTATATGTGGGGGATGGTTGGCCTGTATGTCTGAGGTTTAATAAACTTTGGGTGCCAAAATGGGGGATGGTTGGCCTGTATGTCTGAGGTTTAATAAACTGTGGGTGCCAAAAGGTAGTTTACACATCACGTGTGAAGGGGCATGGGCAGAGATGGACATGAAGCTGGTGACCAATTGTGAGGGTGTATTTAAGTTGAGTCTCATCAGTAAATGAAATATCTTCCTTGCACCCAGTGGTACGGAATATCATAAGTGATACTAAATCTTGACCTGAGTACAGTACTTGAAATTTGTACATGTTTTCCTATTTACTTTTGGGGATTTGTTCGCTTGTGCTCGATGGATGAACATTTATGTGAAAAACAGACTGTGATACGACTTATATTGGTAAAGTTGACATAAATTGGCAAAAAGTAACACCTCACTTTTAGGCTGTTAGCTCCTTTAAAGGAGAGCTCAGTCAAGGGACTTTTGAAGTATGACAGGTTTAAAATTTTGATACTCGTGTCACTAAAAAATTACTTGAGTTTTCATAAGAAATAATTACAATTAATTGAAACATTCGTATCTTAAGGTTTTGAGTACCATTATGTGTATGAAAAGTGTGTTCGGATATTCTTGTGACTCAAGAAAAATAAAACGTCCTCACTTTTCGACTTATCAGCTCCTTGAAATATTTGGGCACTACAACCTTGAAAGTTAAGAAAATGTTGCCAAGTTAACAATATATGCCTTTATCATTTGCCAAGAGTCGCTTGATAAATGCTTTTAACCGTTTCATTGAGGAAATATAGGAAGGTGTTGAAACTTATCAATAACCAAACAAATAGATGGCAGATGAAGTTGATAAGCTGCACTTTGTTGCCACAAACCCATGAAGGGATACCCTGTATCCCAGATTATACGGTTGTGATGTTGAGGTGCGGGTGGTCTGAATTTACCAGATTGTTTTATCCATGGAATAGCTCCATGTTTTATCATTGTTCAGTTCAAGTAAAAAAATTGTATACATTGTAAGTAGGGTCATGTTAGAGGTCGAGATGGATGTAATAGAAGTGTGTGGCAGTTAATCAAATAATTTGCATTACAATTCATTGAAGGTTGTCACTCTGGCAGCAGTCTGGACCATATCCAAAGTGAAAATATTAATACAGTAACTTTTTGACTGTGTGGTTTGTAAAGGGACAGATAATATGGTGCCCACAGCAGAGATCGCGTTAACGACAAATTTGTCGTATATTACGCCATGGCTGAAATTTCTTATGACACAGGTTGTACCTGCGTCGTAAGATTTAGATATAGCATGTGGAATTTTACGCCAGAGTTTTTCATTAACATAAATGAAAATCATAAACATCTTTCCTCTGTGGTGCGATTCAAAGTTTTATTTCACACAAAAATAATTTTGAATTACTCATAAATAAATGAAAAATGACACAAGTACGAGACTAAGGGCTAAATGATTTAACATGCCCGTAGTGCTGTCATAAACACATATAGGGTAATAGATAGACCCTATGCATGATGTACATACACTATACAGTGTACTTGAAAGTTTTTGTTGTTTGAAAGCAAGCTGTCAATTGTCAACAATATTATTAGCTAGGATTCAACTTTCCTCCTGTATTGTGTTGATCATGTATCTGTGAAGTGATCACAATCTGCAAGTCAAGTTACTATACTGTAAGGAAGTAGGCGTGTTCAAAATCTGAATAGTATGTTATCGTTGACAATTGGTTAAAGTTCACAAAAACCTCATGAAAGTTTAGATTGATAAACAAAAGTATTTTCTAGTTTATTTTGGGATTGTTAACCCAAATTTCATGATTCAACAATCAACATTATACAAGGATTAGGTATGAACTTTTCCTTAATATTTTTATGATTATAATAGTTCGATTTTTTAATGTTTTTGGTATTTTAAGTGCAGTTTTCATTCACTTTAGCGAGGCGGTCCTACACAAGTGTGTGTGTTAACAATTACTTGCATGCTTCGCTAGGGCGCTATGCCCTGTACATTACGCAATGGCTTGTACATATGACAGCAAATTTACAAAATACGCCAAACTTCAAGGGCTTGTCGTAACCAAATACGCCAGGCAAAAAATTCTAACGCAACCTCTGGCCCACAGTCAAAGGGTTGGGTATACCCCCATGTTGCACTTTTATTTGATTTTTGAGCTTCTCTTCTTCTGTTAATGAATCTTATACTTCTGTTAATGATACTTATACACCCAAACGTATCGGTACATAAACAACGACTGAGCCTTATATTTATTTCCCATACAGGCTGAGCTTGATCTTCCTGAGCAGCATCGGCAACGAATGTACAGCTTGCCTCCAGAGAAGAAGTGGCAAATATACTGCAGTAAGAGAAGGGTAAGCTGGCATGCTTTTCACATTTAGCATGAGGTATATCATTGAAATGTATGTGGCCATACTTCTCTTTAACAAGTAGGGGGGGGGCCATTCCTTTTCTCCACAGTGTTTTTGGTTCGCATGCAAAGCATAATGCGAACCTATGTAATGGCGATTCCAGCTGTCTGTCCACAGGTTTTGCTGAAGATTTTCTCAGAAATGTTAAAGTTTTTTGAGAATTCCTCAGAAAATGTTAGTTTCTTCAGATTTCTTAGAAAAAGTTTAGATATCCTTATGGAAGGTTAGAATTTCCGTATAAAATGTTAAAGTTTTTCAGGGACACTTAAGACAGACTGAAGACAAATTTCCTTAAAAATTCTACAAAACATTTGATATTTACTTAGAAGATAACTATAAAATGAAATAATTTTCCAATATTCTTCAGAGATCCTCAAGCATCTCTCTGGTAGCACTGGAGATTTAAAATCCTTAAAAAATTTCAAAATATTTGGGCACCAATGGTTGTATCAGGCATGACTATTAAACTCAACCTTCATTATTGTGGTCATTTGCCTAAAGTTGCTACAATATATAAACTGACCAGACTTTTTTTTGATTTAGTACGCTCAGTCAGGGAGTGTGACAGGATGTGACTGCATATGGACATAGGGAGGGATGCCTATGGGACATGGATGGGGGCCATGCAGGACATATGATATAATATATACCATGTGGTATACACCAAAGGCTGTATCAGGCATAATTATTTGACTCTGCCTTTTTTCTGAACCAACAGGTCATTTGCATATAAGTTATATGAACTGACACTTCCATACATACTGTAGTATGCTCAATCAGGGACTGTGATAGCTAGGATGAGACTTCTTATGGAGCCTATGGGATGTCATGTGGGACATGGGGTGGGATGCAATGTGGGACATAAGGTGGGATGCGATGTGGGGCATGGGGTGGGATGCAATGTGGGACATGGGTGGGATGCCATGTGGGACAAAGGATCTGATGGGATGTCATGTGGGACATGGGATGCCATGTGGGATATGGGATGCCATGTGTGACATGGGATGTCATGTAGGACATGAGTTGGGATGGCATGTGGGACATGGGATGGCATGTGGGACATGGGATGGCATGTGGGACATGGGATGGCATGTGGGACATGGGATGGCATGTGGGACATGGGATGGCATGTGGGACATGGGATGGCATGTGGGACATGGGATGGCATGTGGGACATGGGATGCCATGTGGGACATGGGATGCCATGCGGGACATGGGATGCCATGCGGGACATGGGATGCCATGCGGGACATGGGATGCCACGCGGGACATGGGATGCCACGCGGGACGTGGGATGCCACGCGGGACGTGGGATGCCACGCGGGACGTGGGATGCCACGCGGGACATGGGATGCCACGTGGGACATGGGATGCCACATGGGACATGGGATGCCATGCGGGACATGGGATGCCATGGGGACATGGAATGCCATGCGGGACATGGGATGCCATGTGGGACATGGGATGCCGTGTGGGACATGGGATGCCATGCGGGACATGGGATGCAATGGGGACATGGGATGCCATGCGGGACATGGGATGCCATGTGGGACATGGGATGCCATGTGGGACATGGGATGCCGTGTGGGACATGGGATGCCGTGAGGGACATGGGATGCCGTGTGGGACATGAGATGCCGTGTGGGACATGGGATGCCGTGTGGGACATGGGATGCCGTGTGGGACATGAGATGCCGTGTGGGACATGGGATGCCGTGTGGGACATGGGATGCCGTGTGGGACCTAGTGTGAGATGCCATTTTTATAATTGGCCAGGTCATATGATATGGGTGTCAATTTGCATGGGCATGCGAACCATGATGGTATTTACCATTGTAGGTAATAAACTTGTATTTATTCAAAATTCTGCCAGAAAGTGGTTGGAAGTCCCCTTGTCCCCCAGGAATTACAGCCCCGTGTGAAGTCCATAGTCCTCACTGTTCTCTGTGTATAATTTTTTTAAACTTAAAAGATTCCTCTGCCTTACCTGACACATGGTTTATTCACTGAAATTACAATTTTGGGATTATTATTCCTGATGTATGGGCTACTCTGAAAATTAGGTATCCAGTTTAGAAGTTAATATCACATACAGACTTCACCAATGTCCCACTCTGATGCAAAGATCATCATTATCACAGCAGTTGAAAAGGTCATATTTGATCAAAAGTTACATATTTGCTCCAATTTCTTTTTGATAGGATATAATGTGATTGATGTCACTTATCTGCAGGAGATTTAGGAATCATGCTGATTTTCAGTTTTCTTGCTTAGCAAGATATTTTTCAAAAATGTTTGATGTTTTAGATACAATATAATAACAATGTTGAAATGGCTGACAAATTTGAAAGGAATTTTTGTTTTTCTGAAGAATCTTGGTACTACTGTACAAGAGTTGAATGGGTTAGAGTAGCTCATTGTTTGAAGCAATGCAAGTTTACTGGTTGGATGTTGCAATGGGTGGGTTGATAAACACCTGTTTTTGTTCTTTTTTCCAAATTGAAAGTTCAAAAAGTGATTTGGGGGTGTTTTCTCAATTTGATGGTTCAGCTTCCTCAGTTAAACAAAGGTTGAAAAAATGTGTACTTACAGGGGTAACTGAAGATGTTTTACTTAACGTCTTTAAGTATGAAATTGGACACACCTACCAAAGCAACCAGGTAACTAGGTGGGGCAAAGAAACCTCAAATTCACAATCATGCATGACCAACACATTAACATTTAGATGTTAATGTGGCCTGCTGCAAGTTTTGATCCATTTATGGCACTTCACCAGATCTTTTAACTTTTAGCAAAAGGATTAAACAAAATTCCATTTGCAAACCATTCTGAGTAACTGGAATCGGATTTACAAAGCCTGTAGCTAACCAGTAGGTGCAATTTTTGTTCACCATATTGTTATGACTCAGTCTGTGTGTGCAGAAGTTTGTTTTGTGTAGTATCTTGCATTGACTGCATGAGCCAGCACTGCTATCTAGATGTATTGTACCAGTACTGTGCAGGATTTTTGCTGCACTTGGTTACACAATTTTGTTGCTAGACAAATTCGTGCGGTGATTGGTTGAAAAAGCTGTCAATCAACTAACTCAGTGAGGTTAATTGCCGTCAAGTTTAAGAAATGATTCAGCATATACAAACACATACTGTAGCAATAGACCAGGGCAGTCCCTTATGTCACATTCCAGTTGTTTTTTCCTTCAAATTTTGTACCCAAAATGTGTCTAACCACTCTTCTATTATCATGTAGAAGTACTGTACCCATATATACACATATATATATATATATATATATATGTAAATATATATGTAAATATATATATATATATGTATATATAAATATATATATAAATATATATGTATATATATATATAAAGGGTTCAAAGTTGAAATTTTTTGCCACTTTTCCAATGGAATAGTAACATTTTAAATCTACTTTTCCATCTCATATTTCACTATTCCTCTTTTGTTTTTTTCTCAGAAAAACAAGAATAACACAGATATTAAGTTTAATTTTAGGTTTAACAATTTGGCCGTTAACCATCTTGAAGATCTGGCAGCTGTGATATTTACAGATATAACTTCATTTCCAGCATATCTTTTTTTTTATAGCTGTGAACGTTTACTGATTTGACTAAACATGTACTTGGAAATAATTGTGAGCGTTTAGCCTTTACACAGGTTTAGTAGGTATTGTAATTATCGGAAGTACAACAAAATTGCTCCAATTTACAATGATAAGTAAAAACATCGTGCGATCAGTATGGCAAAAGTGTTGACTTCAATGCCCAAATAGATGCTGGAATTTTGCTTTCAAAACCATAAAAAGTTTATATATCCACAATATTTATCATCATTTTTATCGAAAATGTGGGTGGAAATTTGGTTTAGAAAGAGCAGAAAAGTTCCCTTCAATGTCATTTAATTTTAAAATCGTGTATCTTTTTTGCCATACTGTATAAAGGCTTTCAGTGAAAATCTTGTATACTGTGATACTTTGCCGTAAAAAATGTCAAAACTATGCCACCACCCCGAAAATACTGTTCATATTAGTCCTCTGGAAAAAATGGCCCCCAATGTTTGCGCAGCATGCAGAATTTCAGCTGTGTTGAAAACTTTTTTTTGTTTATTTTTTTTGCAATATTTTTCTTTGTTGCAAAATTTGTTTGACTCATCAGGTAATATTTACATTTTGAATGTTATGATTTAAGTAGTTTGACCGTGTTTTTTTGGTTAATTTTCCTGCTTGTAAAACGGGTCTTGGATCAAAGCCTAACGTTATGTTATTGTTAGTTTCACTGTCAGACTGTTTACTGTTGCGCATCACGGTGCATATTACTACAATTATTTTTTTACTATCCCAGCGGAATATTGAAAATGAATGATTTGGTATTCTGTTCAAGATTTTTACTATTTTCAGAATAGCGGAATATGTATGTATGTATGTATGTATGTATGTATGTATGTATGTATGTATGTATGTATGTATGTATGTATCTATGTATCTATGTATATATGTATCTATGTATGTACTGTATATATATATATAATATATATATATATATATATATATATATATATATATATTTATATTTATATTTATATATATATATTTACATATATATATATATTATATAATTATTCAACTTCAATGCTACATGTAGTTTTCAGTTTGCATTTCTAATTTTGCAAATAGAAATTTTAAATGATTATCTGTAGGTGTTGGAAGAAATTTCCAGAATATAAAAGGCAATTATATTATTGTTAACCTTCAATAATTTCATGTATTTCTCATGCTTCATCATGCCAGTCATTTCATGTGAAATTCAAAACAAGATTCATATATGAAAACCTTTGTGATAGACTTGTTGATACATGTATTCCTCATCTTTTAAAATCACCACAAACCAGCCATTTGAAATTCATCCTGTTCACATTGAGATGAAATATAGTAAAAGAATTTAGGACCAAGTTGAGCTGTCCCCTTGGGGATCTTTCAAGCTGATAAAAGAAAATTTCATTACTTTATTGGCTGGAATGATTTAAAGCAAGAGTGCAGAATATATGTCTTGCTTATTGTAATCGTATTCCTTACATAAATTTGGGAACAAATGGAGAATCAACATTTGAATGAATGAACTGTGCAGTAAACTATTACTATATTCTTATAATTTTTACATCCTTTTCATGAAGATTTCTGAGTGAAAATATTTATTTGGAAATATTTAAAATTTTGACTTTGTGGGAAATAAAATAAGTTATTTCTGTGCATGCATGGGTCTTTCACCATTCTATTTTAAGAATCTTCAACCCTTCTGATAACTATGCTACAACCTGTATTTACCCATTTTAAAGCGGGTTAACTTTTTGAACTAGTGCTTTGATATTATTAAGTTTCAAATACATGAATTTAAAAATTTCTCAGTACCTTAAATTTGACTTAGTGTAAATTTTAAACTATGTAGACAAATCAGTATTGTATGTGTAGGCCATTATAAGGTATAGAAGCTGAACCTAAAGTTATGTGAAAATGTTAGGTGAACGTAGTTTGAATGAACATTACTTCCATTAGCTACTGAAGGTGCAAGCGTACTTTGCCAGATGCGAGCAATGATATATTATGCTAACAGAAAATGAAAGCCAACTCCTAGTAAAATGTGTTCATCATTCATGCAAGGAGGCACTCTGTTATCGAAATAACAATATCTATCTTTTCATTCTTTATGTAAGCATATTGACATTGATGTACACAGACATCTGCGTGATGCAGTAGGCATGTTATATCGTTTGTAATTAGTTTGAACGTCTAATCTTGTGCTTTAGAGTTATTCAAGAGAAATTGATTTTTTTAGAGGATTCGTGATGTACATCAATACAACCATTTATTTTATATATGCGCAAAATACTTTATTTTATACAAAGATTTTAGAATTGAAAAGAAATACTTTGTGAAGACTTGCATAGTTTAGTAGAAAGTAAATTTTCTTTAAAGGGATCTTATTATATATATATATATATATATATACAGTATATATATATATATACATATATACATATATATATATATATATATATATATATATATATATATATATGTATATATATATATATATATACATACATACATACATACATACATACATACATACATACATACATACATACATACATATACATATACACACTGAACTTGGGATGGGTGGATGGCAATTTCATTTATAAGGTGTTTGAGATGATGCTTCACATGCTTTATTTTGACACAAAAATGTGCAGAAGAAAAGGTTAACGGAATCTTGAAAAATCTGCAAACTTATTCAGACGAAACATTCAAATTGTATGCCTGTGCTGCACAGCTGTGATGCCCATCTCATGTTGTACCATCTTGGATTGTAATAAGAAAATGAAAAACTACACTGTATTAGTGGTCAAACTAGAGTTCAAAATTTTGTGGGAATTTTTTGGCCAAAATTGGCTGAAATTGTTTTTCCTGCCAATTCTTGTTTTTTTGTTTGTGGGAATTTCCCCCTCCAATTATTTTTGAGAGGAATTTTGATAAGATTTGTGGGAATCCTGCAATCACACACCTTAATGTGAACACTACTACCAGTTTACCTCGAGGAACCTAAAGTTTCTTGATGCATGAACTTTTGCTGTGCAGCCATTTTCTAAAGATTACCCACAATTCTACACTTCCTCGCTATATACTGCAGGTGGTCAACTTTAAATGGTCACAGAAATTTTGTACGTACAGGGGGAAACTTGAAATGTTGCGTAGATTATTCATGGATATCATACAAACATTTTACCTATGTCCCATTTATATGTTCCCCGATGTGTGTTTTTTTTTTTTTTTTTGCAAACAAAGAAAAGACGTGTGATTCTCACCATTCCGAGAATGATGTGCACTAGCAGATTGCCAGTTTGTGCACAGTGTTCTAAGGTGTGGAAAAATATCTGTGATACTATTATGACAAACCTGACTGTGATAGCGAGAACCAAGCAGTGATTTTAAGGATGTTAATTGAGTATTATATTTTATTTCGATGTGATATTTTTCCATCTCCATTTAAGTTTTATTGAAGGATACAAATCATAATTTCGTTTTAAAGCAGAAATTGGTGATGATGTATGTTTTTGACTGCAGATTTACTAGATTATTTGAGAGTATGACAGTTTTGTTTTTGTAAATTTTAGTGTAGCCTAAGTAATGTTAGAATATTTTTTTCTTACTCTCATAAATTCATTTTAATTCCATTTCAAATACAAACTGTTTTCTGGGCATATTTCTAAGATCCCCACTGGTTGTCGAGGTCAAATCCCTACCCACTAGCCCATAAGGAGGGTTGAAAGACACAACACATTTTGTAAGTCGGACTTAATTTTTTCTCGATTTAAAAAAATATTTTTTCTTTCCATAAATTCATTTTTATATGAAAAATTAATTCCATGCCAACTACAAACTGTTTTCTTGGCATAGTTCTTAAGATCCCTACCGGGTGTCGGGATCAAATCCATAATACATGATGGGGGTCGAAAGATGCAACACATTTTGTAAATCGGATTTAGTTTTTTTCTTTTGATTTTTTGTACGTGTTAATAAGTCATTGGGGAAATTCAAAAAAATATTATTTTCCTCCTATCATAAATTCATTTTACATGGAAAATAATTCCATGCCAACTGCAAACTGTTTTCTGGGCATGGTTCTAAAGATCCCCACTGGGTGTCAGGGTAAAATCCCTACTTAATAGCCCATGAGGGAGGGGGGTCAAAATAGGCAACACATTTTGGAAGTTGGACTTCAAGTCTGACCATGGAGCTATTAACTGAGAGCTCCATGGTCTGACTGACTGAAGATACTTCAGTCACTGAATACAAAATTTCCTTAATTTTCACATGCCTGTTCTTAACCACAGAACAGAGTGAGAGATACATGTATACGCAAAGGCGAAACTGTGACACTGTGTGCACCGTGATACATGTGTGTTTAATGGTGCGATTGGCAATACACATACGTGGCGATTGAATGAGAAAGGTTCCTCGATGGAGGTAAACTCCTGGACTGGCTACACTATGTCTCATTTATGTGTTTTTGGTATAGTAAAATATCTATAGTCAGAAATAAGTTTTGAAAGTCGAAACAGATCAGTGTAGACTTTACCTTGCTTTGTGCACACATTAAAATGAAAATAGTGCAAGTGAACTTGGTATGCAGTGGATGTGAATGAACAGATTTTGTTACATATTGAAATTGTCTTACTAGAGTTGTGTTGACATGCAATAGTACATGTTAAGGTGATTCGGTTTTATGGTTTAGAAAATTATGATCAAATTGGATTCCTTGGCTGGTTAGCATTAATATTGTTGAACTGCCTTAGTCCAGAAAAGTCTAAAATGCCTTCTACCAAAATATGACATTTTCTTTTCTTTGAAGGAGATTAGGGATACATTATCAATACATTTGAGTTCAGTTGGGAGTGAATTTCACGACCAAGGACCTTTATAAGCAAAGGCCCTTTCGCCAAGAGTTTTATGCTTTAATAGGGGGAACAAATAGGGACTTGAAACGAAAGTCATAGCGGGATGGCTTTTCAACTACCATTTCACATAAATATTTTGGAGCAAGGCCTTTAATGCACTTGAAAACTTAAAAAATAATTTTATAATCAATTCCTCGTTTGACTGGTAACCAGTGAAGGGACTTCAAAACAGCATTAATGTGAGAAAATTTTGGTAGTCTGAAAATCAACCGAGCAGCACCATTAAGTATTCTTTGAATTCTGTAAAGTTGATAATCAGGTAATCCAACAAGAAGTGAATTACAATAATCAATGTGAATTATAACAAAAGCATTAATAAAGGTTTTCATGGAATCTACATTAAGATATTTGGCAATCTGACGAATGTTATAAAGACCGTGATAAGCTTTGGAACAAACTTTCCCAATATGAATATTCATAGACATGGGATTGTCCAATTTGTTACACTAGCAGATGGTTTTATTTCAGCATCACCAACTTTGATGGATTGGACTCCAGCTTTAGCTAATTGCTGACGAGTGCCAATTAAAAGAAAATCAGTCTTGGAGTCATTGATCATGAGATTATTCTTGACCATCCAAGACCTTATTTCAGCAATAAGAGATTGCAATGCCCCAACTGCCTCTTTCTCTGAGATAGAGCTGGCAGTGAATGAGTAGTAAAGCTAAGTCTTATCAGCATAGCTATGGGCTTGTGGGATATGCTTCGACACAATACTGAAGAGTTGAGAAACATAACACAAGAATGATATGGGACCCAAGCAAATACTATTAAAATAAATATTAATTGTTTGATCTACTGGTCCTTAAACCCTTAACATGATTCATCCAAGCGACAATTCAGTAGACAACTCAGTAACCGCATAAAGCTCATAACACATGTATCCGCAGGTAACAAGTCGTGCATGAAATTGATATTCCACCACTCTTAGAAGATAAAATGTGTAATTCGTTTTGCAGACAGTAGAGATGAAATTTAACGGAAGTTGATTTACCAATTCTACATATGAAAGGGGTCAATGAATAGCTCATCGTTTCCTTCATGTAACATTGTAGGAAAGAAACTGCTTCCTCTATTGCTTGTCACGATGTGTACATACACTGTCTTGATGACTGAGCTACTGTAGGTGCATGCCCAGACAAATACATGCTGTGTTCATTATGTTTTCATAATTTTAATTGCAAGAGCATTATTAGTTTATAAATGTAATAAGACAATGAGGGTGTTTTGTTCAGAAACTAAAAAGGGACACATAAGAATCATCTGATTATAATCTTGCTTTTTGTGGTTGGGTGATATTTTTTGTGAAGTCATGGCAACGGGTCAATTGATATCATCTCAAAACCAGCAACAATGAATGTACAAAAGGTATCTAGGTCATAGTATTAAAAATGACTAAGATTACAAAGCTTTTTGCTCCTTTTGTATTTTCACCAAGGAGTGAAAGGGAAAATAGGCAGGTACTAAAGCACAACATGCTTTCAGCTTTTTTCAAACTGCTATTTACAATGACGATTGTTAAAGGAACGGTATTGTCCCATGTATATATATTCAGAAGTGAATTCAGCTGGTAAAGTCACTTCCGGTTTCAATTTTCCTTATTGATCCAATAAATCTGTGATGTTATTGATCACACATCCTCCGGATCAAACATAAGGGCCTACATGTGTCATCGGTAACATTACAGATTTATTGGATCAATAAGGAAAATTTAAAGTGGAAGTGACGTTACCAGCACGGCGGCGTTCACTTCTGAATTTATTTATGTGATGATACCTTTCCTCCTATTAAACTGTTGATATTTCTAGGTGAAACAAGTAAAAACAGCTAGAATTTTAAGTTAGCAATATATGAAATTCCTGTAATGTGACAAACTAGATATTCACAGGTTCATATACCCATTTGCGATATCTTGTTTTCGGAATAGCAAGAAATGCGACCTCTGATCAAGAACTGTTAGCAAAGTATTTAGACTGAAGGACAACAAAAAGCGCATACACTGTAGCTGTCTACTACTGCACCATTGGGCAATGAGTCTCTATACTTTGTGTCTAAATCTGTGAAAAATGCAAATAAGACACACCCACCTCACTCACTCCCACCTCCTTATAGGCTCCCCCAACCCCTCTGCAACAATTGCCATTGCACCCTCACAATCCATCACGTTCTCCTTGCTTGCCCCTGTACAACCTTCCCAGAGCTTCCCTCGCTCCCCACAACTCAATTGCTGAGTTCTTCCAGAAAAATTCCCTGGGTGAAATTATCTCCTTCCTTCATCATGCTTCCCTCTGCAACCATATTTAATTCTCCTCTTCCACCCCCTTTCTCTACTTTGTATTTGTTTCAACCATGCACCTCCTCTCTCGATCACAGCTTTCTGACTTTTTGTTCTTGAATTTATCTCATTCTCCCCCTGTTTCCTTTCCTTCCTACCTCTAGAATGATCTGACCTCTCAGGCACGATTTGACCCTCGTTGTCGTGGTGCCGTTAAGCCGTCATCAAACAAACAAACAATCGATCAATCAATGATGTTTTATGTCCTGGATGCAAGTCCCTTCCTGGACACTTACAAGTCACTAATCATTTGATGGCTATTTGATGGTCATTGAAGTCAATGTCATCACTGCAGCAACAGTACATACACACACACACACACACACACAAACACTACCAGTGCTAATAGCTTAGGTAATTGTTATATTTTTCTTAATTATGTTTTTGAAATTTTTACAACCTATTCATCAACGCCCACACTCAATTTGAAGTAGGGATTTTTCAAGCTTCATTCACAAACTGTATTTCAAACCCTTACATATACATACAAGTGTTTTGCCATATTGGTACACATGTTTGTATCTTTCTTGATTACTTGAGTAGAAAGGGAATCATTAATAGTATTTTGCACAGTCTGAAAGGAAGTATTGAACATCCATATGAAGTATTGAACTGATATCTTTAGTCTGAAAGTGGTGACAATATGGCTTACTTTCTGAAAGTAAATGGGCTTATTGGGCTTGGGATGGGGAGGGGGAACTTCTATATATATATATATATATATATATATATATATATATATATATATATATATATATATATATATATATATATATATATATATATATATATATATATATATATATATATATATATATATATATATATATATATATATATATATATATATATATATATATATATATATATATATATATATATATATATATATATATATATATATATATATATATATATATATATATATATATATATATACATACATACATACATACATACATACATACATACATACATACATACATACATACATACATACATACATACATACATACATACATACATACATACATACATACATACATACATACATACATACATACATACATACATACATACATACATACATACATACATACATACATACATACATACATACATACATACATACATACATACATACATACATACATACATACATACATACATACATACATACATACATACATACATACATACATACATACATACATACATACATACATACATACATACATACATACATATATATATATATATATATATATATATATATACATATATATATACATATGTATATATATATATATATATATATATATATATATATATATATATATTTAAATATATATATATATATATATATATATATATATATATATATATATATATATATATATATATGCCATTTTTGCACCATTTTCGTAGTGCAGGTGTCTTTTTTTACTATAAAAAAAATCACTTAAAAAGATTTGTCAAAACCGCCAGTGCACCACAACTGGTTATCAAATGCCGTGGACATTGACTTGGTTGTTGATGTTATGTATGTCCGTACGTTGTTCTTGTGTTCTCGTCCGGGTCATATTAAGCGTTTCGTGATAGCATTGTTACTATCATAACCGATATGCAGGCGATGACCCAGTCATTGTAATTGTGTGTTCCCCTCGTCATCGTCGAGATTTGTCAAAAAAAGTTTTTTTTAGTAAGATCAGTTGTCTTTTTTCATCATTTTCGTACTGCAAGTCCCAAAAAATGAGGTTGTTCTGTGTTGAATTTGTACTGCTTGTCCATTTTTACAATATATCTGTTGAATACTCATACTGCAGGTATTAAAATTGACTTTTTCATAATATGGGTATCAAAATTGTATAATTTTATACTGCACTTACCAAATATCTGTCATATTGCGGGTATATTTTTCGGTTGGTGGGCTGCACACCCCTACTACTTTTAGTACAAAGTCCGCCCCCGCCCCTCCCCTGGAATTGGGCTCCATTAATTTGCTACCTTGGGAGTTGCAGCAAGATTCCCTGTTTGTTTAATACTATATGGGGAGAAGTTGGCTAAAGCCCACAGAACCATAAGAACTGATGTCATACTATACCTCTTCATAAATTCACCACATACAGTACTAAGTTATTCAGCTATGATCACTTATACATGAAACCGCCCATTCTGGGAGATGGTGATGACCTTAGTTGAATCCTGATTGTAATTCCCACTATTTATAGTTTCACATCAGACCACTGTCAGGTAATCTAACCATGGAAGTAGAAGAAATATCTAACCAGGTAAAAAAAAAATATATATATATTTGCTGCTGAGAAGTTTACAAACAAATGCCATAAGTGTGGGCCAACAAAAGGTGGGGAAGCATTCTTGACATTCCCACTGAAAACAAATTATGTATTGGGTGTCATAAATTTGGAACTCTGGAACCTGTTTTAAATAGAACAGAAAGGCAATAAAGTGGGTAGATCAGTGCAGGACTTGATATGGTTCAGAGATACCTGATGTGGTCATTTGGAGGTAATACAAAGGAGGCATTTGTACCCATGGGTACACTTCTGATCTGACATGGTGTGAATCATGGTGGATGTTTTTGAGTTTGGGTTTTACCATTTTTTCAGACAAGTTCCTCTGCATCAAAGTGAAGTGATATAGTTCAGGAACTTCAAAAGGATGTTATTTTTCATGAGGTTGTGGTTGGTGTCAGTTTGATGATACAGTCCATCATAAACCAATACACCATTCTTAAAAAAAAAAAATTTTTCATATACAAATTACTCAAACTATTTTGGAATAGTAGGAAGGCAAACAATTTTTTTAAGTTAAATAAAAGATCCTTACACCAATTACATTTAAGACAAAAATTATTTCAACAGATAGCAATTTTGTTGTAGAGTTATAATACAAAATATTTTTAGGGTGGTCTAACAGAACAAAATGGTTGCAGTGATCAGTTTCAGTTGGTTATGGATCAGATTTATTTGTGACCTGTGCTTTGAAAAATCCTGAAGTACTGTAGACCTCTAGGTATACTGCTCCTTCATATTCGTTAGAGATATTCAAGCTGCATCTTGCCTGTGCCTGCCATAGATAGAACATTTGTAGCTGAATGAAATGTGACAAAACATTAACATCATGTTGCTATGCATGATTAATCTCAGCATGATATATGTTTGGATTTAATGTTTTGGATGATGCGGACGGATATGATCTAATGTATTCCCTTAAAGGTTAGTGAAATGTCCTTCATGTCACCTGACATTTTGTTTTTCTACCTACAGAAAATGCTTCCTCTTTGTCACATTATTAAACCAGGGCTGATTTGAGGGGGGAAAGGCGGGAGGGGCAGGAGGGGGGCTGTTTCCCCTTGTTAAAAATTGACTTGACTTTGGGGAATTCACTCCCTCCCCCCCTTACCCCTTCCGAAAATGATGTAATTTCTATAAAATCAATTGACTTTCATGAAATGGAAGAAAACGTTCTGAAAATCGTAGAAAATTGTTCTGAAAATCAAATCAAATTGCCTAGAAATTAATTAAAAGTTCACAAAAATTAAGGAAAATTTTCTAAAAATTGGCCAAAAATATGCTAAAATTTTCCCAAAATGGAAAAGCTTTCCAAAAAAAAAGGAAATATCCTGAAAATTGGCCTCTCTTTGTCAGCTTCCCTTGTTAAAGGAATATTCCCATGTTTTTTTGTAACCTTTCATAAGAAAGAGAAATTAATTTTTAGAAACAATTTAGTAAAAAATCATGTCGATATGTTATTCCTACCAGGAGATATTCAAATTTTAAGGTTTACGAAAAATGCCAATAATTGAATAGGGGAAGGCTCAGTATGACATCACAGCAACACATTCTCCCACAAAGTTGATGTATTTTATTTAAATCTATCTTCCTTTGTTATTAGTAAAACTGCTAGAAAAATAAATTGATGAAAGCTAGGTATTTATATACATTGCCAAATATACCCTACTTCGATAACGTTTAAAAAATTACTTCTAATCGTACAGAAACAACCAATTAACGTTTAAAGAAATACATCGAGATTTGCAATGGATTGCCTGTATGGTATCATCAAACACAAATTCATCATACAGTACAAAAACTTTAAAATGCAATTGGGAAATCTTGTAAAAACTATATCTCCTGAATGGAATATGATATCAACCTCATTTTTGTACCAAATTGGCTTTAAAAGTATGCTCTTTCAAAAAAAAAAAAAAACATGGGAATATTCCTTTAATTTTTTGTTAGAAATCAGCCCTGTATGAAACAGTGCAAGACTACCTTTTGTAGATCAGTACGCCACCTTCATCTGTAATGCTGTAGATGATACAGCACTCATTCCCTGATTGCAAAGTTGATCATCTTAGGTGCTACTATGGCCAGTAGAAATATTTGATAAGTGTGTTATCCAATGACAGCAATAATATTTTAGGTGAACAAAATTTGGAAATGATTTCAATGCAAAATAATGCATTTGAAATAATTCAAACATACTGACTATGATGTCTAGGCCCAAAATTTGGAAATTATTAACAAAAATGAAGGAAAATACGTCAAAATGTTGGAAGTTTTGGCAACATTCCCTGAAAATTTCCCGAATTAAGAGTGATTTTCCGGAAATTGATGAAATTTCCTGGAAATTGAAGAAAATTTGCGGGTAATGAAGAAAATTAACCAAAAACTCGAACTGGATTTCTAAAAAATTCAAAGAGAATTCTTAAAATTTAACTTGAAGGAGAATTACTGAAAATTCAAGGAGATTCCTGGAAAACTTAAGCAAAATTCGAGAAAATTTCAAAAATTTAAGAAGAATTTTTGAAAATTCAAGGAGATTTCCTAGTAATTAACAGCAACATTTTATGTACATTAACCAGTGCAATTTTCATATGAAAAATGTTTGAGTTCTTGCTCTCCTGAGAGATCAGGTGATCCCTCCTATACCCCTTGCAAATGTTGGCACTTATCCATCGGGCGAAAAGGTAAATGCCTATCTGAAAATTATTATGTGGGTGTGGTGGGGCATGGCCCTGATAATATTAAGATTTTACTTCCCTATCTGAAGTTTTTTTGGCTGTTGATATTGGTTCAAGGTTCAATTTTTTTCCAAAGTTGAAAGATTTGTGGGCCAAAGTTAAAGATGTTTGGGCCAAAATTGAGGATTCTTTGTGAAAATCTTAAAGGTTTTGGTTAAAATTTAATTAGAATTCTGTCGATATGATTAGAAAATGCCAACATACATTTTGTATATGGTTCAGTTGATATTTCAGTTAATTATATTTTATGGCTTTTGACAACAAACAAAAAATGGGGAGGGGGCTACAACATTTTAGGGGAATTAAACCCCCAATAGTCCCCCTTAGACACACTACCCTGCACATGAGACAACATTGCCCCTCTCTTTCCCTACCCATAACCAAAATCCTGGTGCCTCCATTGCGAAAAAAACAAAGCTTCCGGGGCTTCATCTCTGTAATTGGGCCTGTCTACCAGGACTTTGACCCAGGATTTGACACATTATTAAGCACGCTTCTGCTAAACGAGAAATTCAGGGGCTTCCAGGGGCTTCGCCTCTACATTTGGTACATTTTGTTGTACTTTTCTGCTATCACAATCATGAGAAATGTGGGGCTTCCGGGGGTTTTGCCCCTGAGTCCCTAGATTTGACACAGTTAAGCAATAATTTTGCTACCAAATCACCAAAAGTGCAGTGTTTCGCAGTGGATTTGACATGGAATATAGGCAATTTTCTGTTAATCTCTTTCGGCTAATTTCCTGGGGCTTTGCCCCATGCAGTTGGGCATTAGGACTTTGACCCTGGATGTTCTGTAGTCAAATTCATGTGAAATGCAGGGCTTCCTGGGATTCACCCCTACAACCCTAGATTTGAAACACTGATTTTACGCAATTTACTGCTACTAAAATCACAAGATATGTATACAGGGCTTCAGTCCTGGAATTTTTGACACTATATTTGAAGAAATTATTATTACAGGTCTGCAAATTATCAGGTGGACTGAAGGCCCCCCTCCCCTCATCTTCCCCCTCCCCCACTTCCAATGGCACTGAGTGTATTCCTGACAACCTCAGTTTACTCAAATTAACAACCACTCACAAAAACAGGGAAAATATATGTTCTGCTACTACATCATTGATGTTCTAGTTTTTATATCTAGTTCAAGTACAACAGGATATGGTCATAAATAGGGCACACAAACTCATGATACACAAAGAAGCTTCTTCTTTTTTTTCCATTGAGGAACACCAATTTCATGGATGATTAAGGTTTGACAGCTTCCAGCCCATTTAATTGCTTGAAAATTACTACAGAATATGGTACTTTACACCATGAACAATTGTGATGTATACAGGATATTAGCTTTTACAAGTTTCGGAATTCAAAGAACACAATTCATAATTGGATCATTTGACTATTTTTTAGACAGAGTGTTTATATATGCATTTAGTGCTCTGAGCAAAGGACTTTGACTTCGAGTGGAATTGGCCTGATTTTAGAAAAAACAAGACAAGTTTGCAAATTTTTTGCTTTATTAACAAATTCTCCTGTTGCAAAAATGGGATAACCCACTAATTTAGTCAAGGTAGTGCATTACTTTGATGGTCAAAACAATGCAAATACTCAACACAAATTTTGTAAAGCATGTTAAAACACATGCATTTCATGTTTTCCGCGGTTATGATGTCTTGGAAATCAATCAAATCAAAAGATTGTGTTAAAGCAGATGAAAGAGATGTAGGATAATTTCCTGTATGGTATCTGTTGCGACAAATAACACAGTACATAATCATGTTCATCAGACATATGTCTGTTACCTCCATGTTCAGACTGATTCACATGTGTTTATGTTTCCTTCCATTGCTTTATACATTCTGGGCAAACTTACAAAGAATACATACTGAGGGAGCTTATTATCTGACAATGACATATACTGTAGATACCTTTTAATAATTCAATATTTATTTCATTTTATCTACAAGTATCTCCATGTTATTTTCAAATCCAGTTTGTCACTTTTTAAGATATAAAATATAGAAGTTCCATTTACTTCAGGAAATGTTGCCACTTTTCAGTTATGAAATATCGAAGTTCTATTTACTTCAGGAAATGTTGCCACTTTTTAAGATATAAAACCTAGAAATTCCATTTACTTCAGGAAATGTTGCCACTTTTCAAGATATAAAATATAGAAGTTCCATTTACCTCAGGAAATGTTGCCACTTTTCAAGTTTTAAAATATTGAAGTTCCATTTACTTCAGGAAATGTAACCACTTTTCAAGATATAAAATATAGAAGTTCTATTTACTTCAGGAAATAATGCCACTTTTCAAAATATAAGATATAGAAGTTCCATTTACTTCAGGAAATGTTGCCACTTTCAAAATATAAAATATAGAAGTTCTATTTACTTCAGGAAATGTTGCCTCTTTTCAAGATATAAAATATGGAAGTTCCATTTACTTCAGGAAATGTTGCCACTTTTCAAGATATAAGATATAGAAGTTCTATTTACTTTAGGAAATGTTGCCACTTTTCAAGATATAAAATCTAGAAGTTCCATTTACTTCAGAAAATGTTGTCACTTTTCAAGATATAAAATATAGAAATTCTATTAACTTCAGGAAATGTTGCCACTTTTCAAGATATAAAATCTAGAAGTTCCATTTACTTCAGGAAATGTTGTCACTTTTCAAGATATAAAATATAGAAGTTCTATTTACTTTAGGAAATGTTGCCACGTTTCAAGATATAAAATATAGAAGTTCCATTTACTTCAGGAAATGTTTAGGTTAGGATGTTTGAAAACAGCTACATAGGCAGAGCTACGTGTAAGTAGTGAGAAGTTGAACATGCATGTGTTTATTGTTACAGGGAGTTGTCATGTTTTGATAGTTCTAAATTTGTATCCTTCTGCAGTCCAAAAGAACAGATTCCACATCAAGAAGAATGTTGTTTCGACCCCGCCATTTCTTCGCTACTTTTGATAAGAAATCAACAAGAATTGTCACGTACAGTATAATATTCTGAAGTTCATCTGAGCTTACAGTAGCATGTCATATCTCATGCCTCAAGTGTCTCTCACAAATTGCAGATAGTCAGGAAAGGTTAACACTGAGCATTTGTAATGGAATTGAGCATTTGTAATGGAATTATTGCAAATAGGACCCTATCCTGACAATGGAGATACTATTGGGGATAGTATCTCCATGTCCTGACCAAGGCGATGACAGACCAAAAGTCTTGATCTTAAAGGAATATAGGGATAAAGAGAGGGGTAAAATTAAAAAAACATGCAAGAAGGCAACTAAAATTACCAAATGAAATCTGAAACAAGAACGCTGAAAGAAATGACCAGCAGGCCTATTCCCATGGGTCCTTTATCTAGACCAGCAATATCTATAACAAATTCCTGATTAGATTCAGCTGCTTGTGTACTGCACAGTACTAAAAGAAAAACATCCTACTGCTGAAGTATCAATGAAATAAAACCTGAGAAGCGACATTAAATTGAGATTTGATCAAATAGATTTAAAGGATTAGTTCAGTGGTCAAGAAAGTTCATCTTATATGAAAGAGGACTTTAAAAGAAACAAAATAGTGAAGAAAGCATTCAAAAATCTAATTCCGTTAAGGAGCTATTCAAGTTTAGATTTGGTATTATTTTTGTAGAAACGACTGAAATCAAGACTAATTGTAATGTCACAGCCTCAGATTCTTCAAAGTTTTTATGTATTTTAAAGAAAGTTTATTTAATTTTTTCACTATTTAAATTATTTTTCCTTAATCTTTCTTCAGGTGGTGTATTATACATACCCTTCCTAGATTCAGTTTTACTACTTTTTTAATTTATCCAATGGTGTTTAAGTCTGAAAATTGCAGGAAAAAATATGATAGAATACATAAAGACTTTGAGGAATCTGAGGCTATGACATCACAACTAGTCTGATTTCAGTTTTTTCTACACAAATGATACCAAACTTTAAACTTAAATATCTCTTAACGAAATAAGATTTTTGAATACTTTCTGCACTATTTTGTTTCTTTTGAAGTCCTCTTTCATATAAGATGGACATGCTTGACCACTGAACTAATCCTTTAACTACAATTTTTGGAAGAAAGGAAATGCTGAAAATATTAAATCATCAAGATTTTGTTTTGTGTTACAGGTACAATAAAAAGTATTATAAAGTGTCTGTTCAATATTTGAATTCCTTAACATTTGGCTATAGCTCTCAGGTAATTTTTAATTTGCTACAATGAAAATATTGGCAATGTTTACCATGAATTTTCAAAATTAACTCCTGATTTTGAAGAAATAAAATCTTGCTGTCATTGTTCTGGTGAAACTTAATTTTGATTATCACCTGTAGTATGTTTATTATAATTTCATGGTTTTAAGACCTGTCATTTTAAAGTAGGTCTTAAATAGATATTTTTCTAAAGAATTCTGCGGTTTGTTAAAATATTACAAAAAGACCCTGTAGGCAGTAATATCTGAGCCATTTAGAATTAGGTTTTACATTGTGCCCTATCAGTTTCCTGTCATTTACCTGCCAAGGAAATATGGTGTCAGCTTTCCAACTTGATGTCAAGAAAGTATTGATATTATATTTGACAGGGTCAAAAGGTCATCAGATGAAAATTTGTCAGTGATTGGGTGATTTATGATTGGAACATGGGCCTTTAGTGGTAATGGGTCGTGTTTTCACTTAGGTATGGACATGAAAACTGCCCAGCTCGATAATTTTAGAAAAAAAAACAATGTCATGTTTTCTCACTTGAGTGCAGGGTTGGTAAAATACGAAAAAGTCACTCACCAATCATTTATACAACTTGGCGACTAAATTCAATAAAACCAGTATTCCCGCTTGCCAATTATTTTCTCGCCAACACTTTTAATTGAAATTTGAACGTTTTCATGTAACGAGTATACCTCTGTATTGCTCATTCCTGGGCCTGAATTCATGACCCTACGTACGTGAAAACATAGCAAGACATTGCACACGTACGATAAACAAAAAGGGTAATAGAAATTGGTTTAAAAATAAATAAAATCAATATGCATGTACTTTGGATTGTTTTGAAATATTTATGATGAATACCGAAGCAAGATTTTCACTCGCCATGCCTTAAATGTGGCGAGTACCCCAGTATGTTATATTTCTACTCCCCACAAAAAAAATTTGTGCGCCTTTGGGGAGCAGGCGAGTGGTTTTTCCAACCCATCTTGAGTGTGAACTTACAATCAGACCCACTGCAGGCAATCTTATTGTTGGGCATGAGTGAACCATAAGCCAAAATGTGGGTCATTGAAATATCAGGATATCTATCTGTTCACACAAAATAAGTAAGTTAAAACAGGATGTTAGGTAACTTTGTGTGATCGCAGGGCACTGATCTCTATTCACAGAAGACAAGTGAAAATCTCATTGGTGGATCTGATCAGCTGTTCCAGATCATGATTCTACCCTTGACTAGGATCAAGATTAAGTGACTGCGATCAGATCCGGAAATTTTTCTCAATATAAAACTAGAACATCAATGATGTAGTAGCTCAACATATATTTTGTGGTATTTACAAGCCTGTTTTTGTTGGTGACCCCCTCTCTCCCCCACTCTCCCTCCCCCTTCAATATACACACTCACTTTGACACTGTTTTTGGTAGGCAAATATCACCTTTATTGGGTTTGAGATTACGGAGCCACAACCAATGTTGACAATTACCCATCGGGTGAATAGTAAAAGGCTTCTTTGGAAAATAGATTGCTGCTTAGAAAATAATTGGGAGCATCCGCCTCCCACGGCGGCCCTCGGTGTCGATGTTCCTGGTAACATGCTTTAATTGTGTCAAATTAATACTGTAGGTGACAACCTCTATGTATTATGTAGTATTTGTGAGTGAATTACTATTTGTTTTCAAGCTTCAAGAACGACCTAGAATAAAAGGGTGCCTCATGACCGGTCCGCCCTCAACTTTCAAAAGTGCACCTCTGCCCCCATCCGCACATTTTCAAAATGGCACCTTTTTCACCCTTACTCTAGGGCCAGGGCACCCCCCACCCCTTCCTATTTGCCGCTATGATTCCGACATTGTTGTAAAGGCCAAAATCTCTACGGGCCTCAGGACTCCAGTTGTCCCGCTGCGTATTGGAGCTTTGGTATCATTTGAATATGTGAAAACTGTTTTTCAAGTAAGCCTAATGCAATATGATGCAAATTTTATTAACAATGTTTGCTTTTGAGTGAAATTGAAATCAAACACACAGACATATTCTAACAGCGAAATATTGTTGAATTATATCAAGATAAATAGATTTTACATCCTTGCAACAAGACATTAATTATTTGTGGCATATTTCTCTCATCTCATATTGCTAATAAAATAGCCATTCTGAGCAAATAATTATCACAATTAATGAATTACAATTATTCAATTATAGCATCCTACAAATACTCTTCCAAGTGGTTATCATTATAACAAAATATAACTAAAAAGATTTAAAAATTTCTTTTGAAGTCCTCCTTCATATGATGGACTTACTCGACCCCTGAACTTATCCTTCAAGATCACCAATTGTGACCTAGTGATTTTGTGCATCACTTATAGGTGTTTCATCAACTTCTCCCACACAATAACTTCTTGTGAATAGTCATCTGTGCCAGCCAAGTTGATTATGTGTGATGTGGAAGAAACATGTGGATTTTGAAAGAATGCCTATAATCAGGCTAGTAAGAATAGTTTATACAGGAAATTTATGAAAGCAGAGTTTTCTTTCCATCAGAGTATTCGGTGGCCCATTTCCGGAGCCAATGTTATTATATACACTAAATTCATTCGGATTGCGCCATACGAAATCTGAGTATTTGAAACATTTTTAGCGAATTTTCGAATGTTGGTAAAACGATGCAACAGTAGAACTGTTATTGCAATAACCTATCGATCTATTTAAGGCAAACATTGCAACACAGTAAAATATCAAAAAAATGCTCAGGATATGATAAACGCTGCAAGAATCTGAATGTTTCAGGGCGAAAACCTGGCTCTTAAGTTACATGTAGTGATCGCTTAAGCTCAGATTTCTTAAAGGTATGTTGAGCTAAAAATCCAGAGGATCTAATCGCCTGCTGCGGGTTCTGATCGTGAGCTCGTACTTAAGTGAGAACTCTCTTATGGAGGGAATTTTTGTCAGTATCTCTCCATTGGCACAATACGAATTTGAAAGAGGAAGAGAGGGAGTTTATTGTATTATAGCCTGAAGGATATTGCTCAAGTTTCTCTCTTTGTTTTAGTTTTATTCGGTATAAGGAACTTTTTTTCTCCTGAAATTTTGATATCTTATCGTTTTCAAAATCTTTTTGTGTTGTGCCTACAAAATACAGTTAGAGGGGACAGTTTGTCACAATAAGAAGAGTCATCTGTTGTGTAGAACACAATCTGGACTAATTTAAATCATAATCTGCACGTACCAGCTCATAATTGTTGAATGAGGTGGGGCTGGAAAATTTAAGATTTGTTTGTTTGGGGGTGGGTGAGAGAGAGGGGGCATTGTTTGGCACCGAATAATCCCTGTGTAATAGGTTTATTGTGGGTTGTGGAGCTTCACATTTTCCCATGGATCCCAGGAGTCTAGTTGTTGTTAAGTAATTCAGTGTGAAAACATTGCATGGCTTATGGACTGAGATGTGGGAGTTACCATGTAAAAAATGAAAGATTATTAACCAGTGCCAGCAAAGGGTTAATAGTATTAACCCTTGTTGGACCACGCCCGAAAAGGGGACCTGCGGTTTACTCAATTTTAGCCTGACACTGGTCAATATGGCTTTTTGTGAGTAAACGGCAGATTGAACAAAAGTAAACCCCTATTAAAGCGTATAACTAATACGTCAAGGGATGTGGATGAATATTCATTGTTTGTCTCATGATCAGAATAAAGTTGTTGTCTAAGAAGTTGCATTACTTGTTTGTTTGATGAGTGTGATTCATCATTCTGGTCCATGCTTGTAACAGCTTTAGTTGCAACTGTTCCTTAACTTTGATTGTAATACCAGAGAGCAAGTACTGAAGCATGGCGGAATATTCGCAGGAGCATAACCCTTGTCAAATGATTCATGTCTTCTGAGTTGAAACAGACATGTTTTCATGTTTTCATGTTATTTTCATGTTGTTTGCAAATGCATGTCAGAAAACTGCCTTTGACACCTGGCAGATAGGTTAGGTGAAATGTTACTTATTTTACTTATTATTAATGAGAACCACGACAGTCACTTATTTTGGTAGATCACAAATGAGGAAGATAATGAGATTTTGTTCTGTTTTGAGTGTTTATCCAACTCATTTTTAAAGTATTATATTTGATTTTATTGCAGGTTAAGTAGAGTTTTGGTACCATTTTCTTATCATCTCAAGTATAAAAGGTAGTATAGACACTCGCCAAAATGAAAGATTTTTGGTACTGCTCCAAGATAAATTTCTTACAAAGTGGTATTTACAGATCGCAAATTTCACCCATTTCGAATTTGCACTTATTGTTGTCTTATGATATCAGAAATTTATAGACAGTCGTAAAAGTTATAACTTTAGGTTGATTTGATAGGGGTTCATTCAAGGTATACCTTGAAACCTTTAGCTATAAATTTTGTTTCGTTTTCTTTTTTTTAATGTTTTGTGTTTGCAGGTATTTTTGATTGCAACATTAATCATGTACATAAGTGAGGTGATTGAACTGTGCAAAAACTGGTAGCATTACACCAGCGCAACAGTATACAACTAGTGCATTCTTAACTAAGGCTTAATGAAAGAAATACACCAGTTGGTTTTGAAGGATTATTCCCATGGTTTTTTGTAAAAGTATATTTAAAAAAAGCACACTTTTAGAGCCAATGTGGTACAAAAATCAGGTTGATATCATATTCTGTTTAGGAGATATGGATTTTTAAAGATTTCTTAATTGCATTTTAAAGTTTTTGTACAGCATGATGAATTAAGTGCTTGATGATGTCACAGAGGCAATTTTCTATTGTAAATGTTTATGTATTTCTTTGAATGTTAAATTGTTGTTTCTGTATCATTAGAAACATTTTCCCAAAACTTATCGAAATAGGGTATATTTGGCAATGTATATAAACACCAAACTTTCAGCAATTTATTTGTTCAGCAGGTTTTACACGTAAAAAAGAATCATTAATTTGAATGAAATACATAAACTTTGTGGGAGAATGTGTTGCTGTGATATAACTGAGCTTTTTCCTATTCGTTTATTGGCATTTTTTGTGAACCTTAAAATTTGAATATCTCTTGATAGGAAAACACATAACATGTTTTTTGTACTAAATTGTTTCTAAAATTTGTTCTCTTATGAAAGGTTACACAAAAACATGGGAATATTCCTGGTTGGAGTTTACTGAGAGATAGCTTCAAAGATGTAAGCTTGACTAAACGAGTGATAAGAGTGGCCGAACCCAAGCTTCTCCTAGTGTGATATTGCAGTGGTCCCCTCTAATTTACAAGACCATATTGCAGTGGTCCCTCTAATTCACAAGACACACTTTTTCTGTCTTCTAATTTGTAGATATAAGTCAGAATTCAGGTTAAATAACTTGGAATGATTTCTTCTTTTTATCACAGGAACAAGATGATCCCAATTCCACTGCATTCCCAGACCCATACCTGGATCGACTGAAAGCCATGATGAATGTAAGTCATAGCATGTTTATAGACGTGTATATGTGGATATGGTTAGCATAGGAGAATAGGTAGCTCAGTTGGCAGACTGAGATGCTGGAGGTCCCGGGTTCAAGCCTCGGTCAGGTCTTAACCAAAATTTTCACAGCTATGCAGACCGATTTGCCGAACATCGAAGCGGAAGCATTTCATTTGTAGCTTCTACTCCTCATTCAGACGTTGAGAGAAGTGACAATGGTTGAATGGTGCACACCGTCCTTCGGAGGGGATGTTAAGCTGTCGGTTCCGACGGCAAGACAGTCAACCCCTGCCTGGCTCTGTGAACACTATTCGAGAAGAGAAGCGTGAAAATGCAGTGTTCATTTACTTTCCCGTCCTGGCCCAGTCAAGTCAAAGTTCATGTGCGCCGATTTGTTGGCAGCCGGAGAACTTGACTGGAGGTGCTGTATTATAAAAGCCTATAAACAAACATCCATATTATAATGTGTTAAAAACCAGTCTCAAGTGCCTGTAAAAACTAGGGTATGATGGGCTGTAGAATTTGTGCTTTAATTTTGCCAATTTTATGGTCACTGACACATGTATGAGATTGGGGGAAGGGGTTGGTGGGGGGAAAGGGCAGGAAAATGTTAACAATTGCCCATTGGGCGAAGAGGTAAAGGCCTATATGAAGATTTGACAGAAAAATTGATCTGGGTGCTCCATACAATCACACAGGTGAGACAGCTTATAAGTCTATGCAAATTAATCACATTTTTCTGCTGCGATTGAAGCGGAGTAGATAGGTGATGCGCAATCGGACAATTTTTATATTTCGGTGGTCCATAGCCAGCCTTCAGGATGGACGATTGTATATGTAAGGCATCTTTCAATATATCTAATGGTTCTAAGTGGGTAAATGTTTTCATAGAATGTGCTATGAGTTAATGGAGATATATGTCTGTGATGTCATTGTTTAGTCCCAATCCATTAAATCTTATACAAGTTTGTGTTGCCTAGTCTTTGCTTTGAATTTCATTGTCTATACTAACTGGTATTTACCAATGTGCTTGTAGTCTTTTGTGTCTGCCATTCTGACCACTAAACTCATCCTCACCTGCTCCATATGGAAATAATCTCACACAATGTTTTCATTTATGGCTTGGGGGAAATTATGAATTTTCTTCCTCATCTCCCCAGCTTGTGCTTATAGTAGACGAAGATGAGATTCAGACCAGAACGAAGTTGGTTGACAGTTTGAAGACTGCCCTGAGGACACAACCGATGAGGTAAGTGACAAAAAATGTGTCATTCTTTGTTTGGTTGGTACTATGGTAGGGCTAGATAACCCACTGCAATTATCATTTTGTTTATTTGGGTACAAGTTAAGAAAATTCAATCAAATTACAAGCGATGGTATATTCATAATAACTTTAGCTCTTATATGTTGTTTTAATCTTGCATAGAAAATAAAACGTAAAAAAACTTAGTGGAAAGGTTACTCATTCCTTACATTGTTTGATGTTTTGTTATGCCCTTGTCAAATTGTATGACTCACCCCTACACCCCTGGACAAGGTGAGTCATTGCATCAAAGTGGGTGGACAAAACATGTACATTGACGCACCCCTTAGTCACTTGGGTGACTGACATTTCTTGTGAAATGACTTACCCCAAATCAATCATCTCTCTGTACAAAGTCAATGGGTCTGAAGTTAATTGGCCCAACCCCAGAGTCACTCTAGTGACTGATATTTTGGTACAATGATGCACATGTTAGTCACTATTTCATATGTCAATGACTCACCTTTGACTGACGTTGCCGGGGGTAGTAGGGGTGAGTCATACCACTGACAAGTGCATTAGGTTAGTGAGCTGAGCCATGTAGCTGTCTTTTGCAAAACTTTTCAACAGAATTAGTTACACAGATTTGTAAATGTAATAAAGATCAAACTGTTCGGCATGCATCAACTTGCGCAAAATCTTTACCCTAATGTCGTCTTTTTTCTTCCAAACTCTCATATGAATTTTGCATCCAAATGTGTATCTGTAATCCTATCAATTCTGCAATGCAAGGTGGTGGTAATATAAATAAAACATCATGCCAATCTGAAATGTTGTATTGATCGGTCTTCCTGAAATAGATTTTATGACCGCCAGGAATATCAGACTTCTAGGATGGATGTCTTAGGCCGTGTTTTTACTTATTTATGTATGGATTATGATTTGAGCTTTTACAGGGAGTTTAATTAATCTTTCAAAGTATGGAAATAGGCCACACCCACCATAGCAACATGGTAACTAGGTGTGGCAAACAAACTCAAATCTGCAATCACATATACATAACCAATGCATTTACATTTAGATGTTCATGTGGCCTGCCACAAGTTTTGATCCATTTTTGGCACTTCTCCGGATCTTTAGAGTTTTTAGCAAAAGAATTAACAAAATTCCGTTTGTTCACCATTCTGGGTTACAGGATGGGATTTACAAAGCCCGTAGTCGGCCCGCAGGTGCAATTTTTTGTTCACCATATTGTCATTCAGTCTGTGTGTGCAGAAATTTGTTTTGTGCAATATATTGCATTGACTGCATGAGCACGTGCCCCTAGCTAGCTGTACTGTACTAGTACCGCATTGAGTTTTTGCTCCACTTAGCTTTGCAGATTTTGTTGCTAGGCAAATTCGTGCTGTGATTGGTTGAAAAAACTGTCAATCATCTAATGTAGAGGGGTTAATTGTATTATAACCTAAAGGATATTGTTCAAGTTTCTCTCTTTTTAGCTGTATTAGGTATTTTTGAAGAACTTTTGTATTCTAAAATTATGAAATCTTATCTGTTTTCAAAATCTTTTTGTGTAGTGCCCACAAGAAACAGAGGGGACATTAATCATATGTTGTGAATCTACAACCATCTGGACTAAAATATCTTTAATGCATTTTCACATATGCTGTGTGTACAAGTTCATAATTAATTAGGGTGGGTTTGCATTTACTAAAAGATTGTCATTTTTCCCTTTATTGTTGCATCCTACTAGTGGCAGTTGACTTTTTCCCCATTCACTTACTCCCTTTTTCATATGTTGGCAGCAGTGGCGCAACAATAGGGGGAAGGGTGGGTTAACCCCACAGCCTTAGCAAAAAAGTAGATTCGGGGGAGGGGTCCACCAATAACAATATGGAATGTTTGTAGACTTCAAGGATGGATGTCTTGAGCTGTTTTCATTTATTTTGGATCATGATCCCCGATCATAATTTTGTCACATGATTTTAGAAAAAAACAATGTCATGCTTTCTCACTTAATTTCGAGACCGCAATCATACCCACTGCAGGTAATTTGATCGCAGGGCATGATTTGAACCTGAAGTCAAAAAGTGAGTCAATAAAAAATCAGCAAAAACAGAGTAGGTAAATTGTTTGCAGGAAATCAATGAGTAAGGACAAGAATTTTGCGTAAGTAAACGTGATTGCAGGACACGGATCTGCATTGACACATGTTTTTTTTGCAAATCTTATTGGTGGATATGATCGTCTGCTCTGGATCATGATCCCACCATTGACTAGGATCAAGAGCAAGTGACAGCTACCAGATTTAGTGAGTGCTCTCACTGTAAAAAATCATTGGATCTAATCGCCTGCCTGATCAGGAGCTCGTACTCGAGCTTAAACATGGCCTTTGGACTCTCAGAGAAGAGTTTATGATGCGTGCAACTGCAAATATTTACGCTTGACATTGTTTATAAAATCTACTCTATACATGTATGTTGCAGACTTTTTCATGTCCATAAACCTTTCATGATCTGAGGATGATTTATTATGTGATATTAGCATCTCCTCCCAGTTTTAGTGGATGAAGATGCAAGCAAGGAATAATTTACAGTATCTGTCAGAGGCATAGTACCTTCTTGTAAGACAGATTTGACAACTTGCTACTAAACATGGAATATTAGTCCAATAAGTACAGTACCATGAGCTATTTTTGCACGTTCATAGGGCATGTACAATTTGGTGATCGTACTATGATACTAAAGGGATGGTCTTTGTTTACCCATCAAAATAATTTATGTCATTGGATGAATAGTCTCATCCCCAGAACTGAATAATCTCTGTAAAAGTTATATGCCAAAGCATTGTGTGTAACTGAAATATGTGGGTTGTTAAAAAAAGACTTTCATCACCATATTGTGTTTTTGACTTCATCCGAAAATATACCATTTGGGTACTCCTGCACCCCGCCAACTATGCGATGCTTGAAACACTTTCTCACTCTACATTGGTGAAGTGTGTCATCCACAAAGAGTGTATCTGTATTTCTCCATTTTACACTAAAATACATTCTCTTCCTTCTACAGGTTTGTCATGAGATATCTAGATCTCGATGGCCTCTCTGTACTCCTTGAATTTTTGGAGAGGATGGAGTATGAAACTATGGAGAGCCCCATTCACACCTCAGCCATTGGTTGCATCAAAGCACTCATGAATAATTCAGTGAGTAAAATATTTCAGAAAACCTACAATCTTGGGCAAGACTCGTTGACACTTCTTGAAAATTTGTACTGCTTGTATAAACATTTTTTCTATTCTTTGTTATTTAATATTTATGAATTATAAATGATGATAACTTTTCAAAGTGGTTCTTCATTAGTATTCTCTCATTTTTAATTAGTATTGTTTTATCCTTAGGACATTTGCATAATTTCCTTTACACCTCCAGTGTCCCCTAAGACACCTTACTATCTTAACCCTCCCTCCCCACCCCATTCAATGTTGACGATTGTGAATACGATTGTGAATGTTTGTTTAGATTAAAACACACAAAAATAACATTGGAAAGGGAGTGGGGAGTCATAAATTGTAGAGGGAAACAATTATAACATTTAATATTGAGCTCTTATAACTCTGAATTGTTCCCACAGTTTTGTCCAAGATTGTAGGTTACATTTTTAGTAAGCTTTGGTTTTGTTAGATTGCAAAAAGTGGTTAAATGTCTCAGCCAATGATTCATTGAAATTTGAGTAGGAAGCAGTCAGTGCAGGTCAACATGCTGTTGCTGTTGCTTCTTGATTATCTCAGAGAGATGTAGAGTCTTTTATCAAAACTCTTGACAAAGTTTACAAGGGCCTTGGCCACTTTAGAAGCTTTTACAAAAACCTACCTTTTGAGAAAAATCAATTTGATTGCTCATTGAATATTAAAAAAGATATGTATTATGAGTGAGCTAAAGATTATGCATTCCTATGGCAGATAATGACATTTGGATCTGCTTGAGAATTATGTTACCTGAGACAATTGTGATATGATGTTTGATCATGAAAATACAGTGTTAGAATTTATCAGAGGGTACTCGGGTTTAAAAACAGCCACACTCATTTAAATGTTTTCAAAGTGGTTTTGGTTATTATGAGAAAGAAAAAAAAATCTTTGCATTACTAATGTTTTTGTAAAACTGTCATTCAAAATTTTGCATTCTGCAGCACATTGAAAAAATGAATACTGTTAGCTGCATTATGCACATAAGTTGCAGTGCAAGAATGTGTCATTATTGTAGAATCACTGTTTGCATTGTGCATGTAGATACTTTAGAATAGTTACTTAAATGCAACTGGAAATTCCCACAATGTGATTGTGTAGTAAGTTGTATACAAAATTGAACAATTTTATTTGGATATGTATATAAAAGGTTCTTGTTTATGTAAATATGTCTAGGTTTTGCAATTATGATGTTAAAAGCCAATACGAAAATAAAATAATTATTTATGAGCAGAAAATATTGCACAACCACTCACTTGAATATTTCTAGATATCATTAATTTACTGGTTCAATTGACTTAACAAAAGGAATCACTAAGGCATCTTCTACTGTGAGAGGGTGAATGAGTCCCTTGATGGCAGACTAGGCAGTGATAATTACGTTGCTTAAATGCAACTAAGAATGCCCACAATATGATTGTGCAGTAAATTGTATTCGAACTTACATAGCTTAATTTAAAGGTTCTTGCATGTAAAAGTGTTTAGGGTTAAACATTTTGTAGAGACATATTTTTTTTGCACACATTTTTGTATGATGTTAAAAACCAATATGAAACTAAAATAATTATTTATGAGCAGAGGCTGTTGAAAATATTGCACAACCACTCACTTGAATATTTCTAGATATCATGATTTACTGGTCAAAGTTTCTCAACAAAAGGATCGTTACCAGAGCATCTCCCACTGAGAGGTTGAGGTATTCTCTTTATGGCAGATAAGGCAGACAAGCTATAGTTTTGAGTACTTTTGGTGATAATTGATTTGTGCAGAAATGCATTTTTAAATGGAAACTAAACTTGGAAGTATTTTGACATTGGTTCATAAAAATGAGAGATCTGTCATCGCAAATTGCCAGAAGAGATCCAAATTATTTTAGGATGATAAGTTAAACTTGAGATTTTCTCGGTAAATCCATGAATAGAAAGAATGACATCTGTGTGCCGTCTCCAGACACTGTGTATTTGGTGGAATGATTGTGTAGCGTGTCTGACGATTTCATTCTTGAAACTGTTAAAAACCTTTCTTAGATTTAGATCTAGTGAATGACGCACTGGAGATTTTTTAGTGGAAAAATAACATCTTGAATTGGTTCTAATTCAACAGGTGAAAGATGTCTTAAATGAGGCTGAATTTATGTATTTGTCTTAAAAGTGTCACTGAGCCAATTTATAGTACATTTTGAAGCGTTGATTGAGGGAGAAGGTATTCTGCATTATTTTGAAATCAGTTTTAATATATATGCTGAGCTTGAGGCTCAAATGCATTGTCAGATCTCTTGCCAAGTTTCTGTCTGTTGAATATACTGTGTTGATTTCTTCTGTCTAGCTTGGTAGAGCCAATGTCTTAGCTCATCCCACAGCCATCAACATCATCAGTCAGAGCTTGTGTACAGAGAACATAAAGACCAAGATCCAAGTCCTCGAGATCTTGGGAGGGGTGTGTCTTGTTCCAGGGGGTCACAGGAAGGTGCTGGATGCCATGTGCCACTATCAGAAATATGCATCAGAGAGGACAAGATTCCAGGTGAGATTTTTATACCTCTCTTAAGTATTTAAAGGAGACTGGTGATTTTTTCAAATAGTCAATGACCTGTTTTGTCTCCTCAGGTGATAAGATTATATTGTTTATGGATCTTTTCGTAACTTTCCAATTGAATAAAACAACTTTGCTGAATATTTTAGTCTCTAAATAATTGCAACAAATACATTTGTAGATATATAAGGATCTTTTTGTAACTTTCCAATTGACCAAAAAACATTGCTGAATATTTTAGTCCCTAGAAAATTGTGACAAATACATTTGTAGATATTTTTAAGTATTCGATTCCATTTCCCTCTGAAAATTTTTGGTATGTTGGGTCTTGTTTGCAAAAGTCTCAAATACTTCCTAGCCCTTCAGTTGTTTTGATTTGCAAAACTTATAAATTTAGCTTCAAAATAGCAATAATGACAGATGAGATCTACACTGATATCACTCCCCCAGGGTTATGTTTTTATTAAAACAAGAAACAGAATGAGTGTTAGTTTGAGGTGGGAATTTATTTGGAAAGTCAAAAGAGTTCACATTTATTGAAAACACTGCTGGTAACATTTGTTATCTTTCATGGGCCATTTAGATAAAGCTGTTGAAAAGGTCTGTGAGTGTTCTTAATTGTGGAGGAACATTTTTCATCCCTGCTTTATGTAAACAAAATGTGACTGTTTGAAAGATTTGTACAGAGCTATGATTGATTTGCTTTCTCAGGAGGTCATTTGACCCTGGCACAGTGGAGTCATATGCAAACTTCATCCATGATATTTCCATATCATGTGAAAATGAGTCTACCAGACTTAGATATACATCACACTTTTTGACTGGGAATGCACTAATGTGGGTATGTTACTCTGTATTGAAGCATAGCAGGGTTTGATTGTGTAGGAAAACAGGTTATTTACACAAAGAAATATTCAATTCTAATTGTTTGCAAAAGTACTGGAGATGGTTTTAACTACGTAAAATGTCCTTATTGTTGCATCGTGCCTGTGTTTCATTTTTTAATTTGACATATTTGTCTTAAAGGTATTAAAAAATAAGTCATTTTGCATTTTCAGAAGAAAAAAAATCTTGGTTCAAATGCAAGAGAATAAGAACATTTAGAAATGGAAAAATTTCTCACTGTATGTATGGCATTGACAGTGTTTCTAGTAATATTCAGAAAACATTTTAGACTTGGTGGTGAAGCTCTGTTTTGTGATTTCCTTCTATAATTTTGGTTTCCTAAGTTCTGGAGTTAAACCCATGTTTCATGAAACAAATGCTTTGTCCATTATCCAACAATAACATTATTTGGAATTCATCAAAGTTATGTCATGTTTTTTATTCCATTTGCTCCCTACAACTCAATTGCTGAGTTCTTCCAGAAAAATCCTCCGGATAAAATTATCTCCTTCCTTCATCATGCCTCCCTCTACGACCATATTTAATTCTCCTCTTCCACCCCCCCTCTACTTTGTTTTTCTTTTAACCATGCACCTCCCCTCACGATCACAGCTTTCTGACCTTTTGTCCTTAAATTTCTCTCATTCTTCCCCTGTTTCCTTTACTTCCTACCTCTAGAATGATCTGATCTCTCAGGCACAATTTGACCTTAGTTGTTGAGGTGCTGTTCAGCCATCATCAAACAAACAAACAAACCATTTGAGCTTTAAGCACAACTCATTTCCACTTTCTTAATATTCACAAAGATATAGCTAAACATATCTGAAGACTACAATTTTAAGTGGACGACTAGAACAAGCAGAGCTTTTATAAAGTAGTCCCACTTATGAAGCAAACAGATAACATCTGTACATGTTCCAAACAAGAAATTCAAATGAAGTGGTAGCTAGGAAATGTGGCTTCCCACACTTCTTGGCTTCACCCACCCATTTCTCATTTCAAATTTAGTAATTACATTTGATTACTAGGTTGTAGCTTAACCCAGTATTTTGAGGAACTTATTTCCATACAGTACATCACATGTTAAGAATCACACCAACTAATATTAAATAAAATATGATTCAATTAATCATATGATAAAGAACTCCATCCCTTTCCATGAATATTTTAACTTGGCAGGCAGTAGGTAGTAATAGATCATAATTGGAAAAGTAGGATTTTGATTTAGAAATAAATTCACTCATGTCTCAACTCCAAGAGAAAAAAACTAAAGTAAAACTGTTGTTGTGCAACGCATCATTTCTACCCATTTGAGAGCCTTTAACAAGGAGTCTAACATGTGATTATCTGTAAGTGTCTCATCTCGTGCATTTTCTCATAGTAACAACTTCATTCATTGAATACGAGTGTGATGTGAAGAAAAGTTCAGCTATTAAAGAAACCCGTAATGCCTCTTTGAGCAGGTCTCCATGTAAATTATTCTGTCTTACTAGAATATAACTTCATCAGCAGGCTTGATCAGTAATGATAGATCAGTGATGATTTATGAAGCATATGTCTGCTTTGTGTACCAATGATGCAGTGATGGTTATAACGAGCAGAGCTTTTACAAAGTAGTAAAGTTGTAGAGCAAAGGGAAAAAAGTGTATATATATATATATACCTTATAATAATATATGTATATAAAATATAAGTGATACCAAGAAATTTAAGCTTCCCCAAATTTTCATGTTACATCATGTATTTTTCTCAACTTTTTGACTTTATCTGCCTTGAAGGAGGGCTGTCATGATAAATCAATTATCGCGATAATGTAATATTGTTTTTTCCATGGCATCAAGAATACCCTGACCATCACATTATGATAAGTCATTTTCACATGTAAACTGCATATTAAAGCAAAAACTTGTGAAACAGAATTTCAGAAATATTTCAAATGAATGAGATTTTAATAGAATATTTGCAGCAAATCTTGATTATTTCATGTTTCCCTTTCTCAGATCCGAATTTTTTTGGAAAAATTGAGATTTGCATGATGAAAACCCAAGCAGTTTTTCTGAAATTAATGATTATAACATAGATGTTGTAATATGGTGGTACATTGCGATATGGTGATATATCGCAATATGGTGATATATCGCAATATGGTGATATATCGCAATATGGTGATATATCGCAATATGGTGATATATCGCAATATGGTGATATATCGCAATATGGTGATATATCGCAATATGGTGATACATTGCGATATGGTGATACATTGCAATATGGTGATACATTGCGATATGGTGATACATGGCAATATGGTGATATATCGCGATGTTTTTGTCCACGATAATCAATATCTAATTTACCCATATCGTTACAACCTAACCTTGAGGCTTAAAGGAAGAAATGCGGATCGTTGAAGTTAGTGTTGCTTCTTTTTATCTGATGAATGTAATATCTTTGCAGAGACTGATCACTGACTTGGACAGGAGCACAGGGAGATACAGAGAGGAAGTGAACCTGAAAACTGCAGTCATGTCTTTCATCAATGCTGTCATCAAGTATGGAGCAGGAGAGGTAGGTCACATTGTACCCCCTGCCCCTTCCCCTGCAAACAGCATGGTTAATTCATTATGAAAAAACATAGGTGCACATATTAAGTGTCAGCTTGTGCCTGGTAGGAGATTTTTATATTCCCATTTGGTAGCATGGAATAAATTACTTGCTCCATTGAAGCCCTTGATAAAAGCATTAAATTTGAGTCTTTTTGAGCCAGAAAATGGAAGTCAGCAATCTGTTTCAAATTTTTCTGAAAAGTACCATCTAATACTTTTCTGATGAGGGTAAATTTCACTTGGGGTTTAACTGAAGTTTTGGCCCTGTTTTGGACCTGAAGATGACAGGTAGTAAATACCCTCATCCGACAAAGTTATTTTCACTATTCCTGCATGATGAAAATAGTTCAAAAATCATTTTATGAAGGTGATTTTACACATATTCTCTATATTATTTTATTTTCATATGCCTTCCTAAAGTGACACATCTTGAGCGTGTTCAATCGTAAAATGCCAACCCCTCAAAACAGTATATGCAGCCTCTGTACAGGTGGTTTTTATGTTGTTCTTAAGTATGTGTTTTGCCTGTTGTATTTTGGTTGTTACTGGTCTTACATTTAAAGCTCAACTAATCCAAGATGTCTGTTGGAATGGTACCGTAGTTTTAAAGATTAAAATGTCTCATTTACCATGAAAGTTGTAGTTTTGAAGCTATTAATGTTATTATCCATACCCTGCTGTTCGTACATATGCTTAGCTGTAAGGGGATGGCCGAATACCTGTGAAAATTTCATCCTATCACTTCTACAAACCACTAACCAGTTGAATAAAGAAGGGTTTCCATGTGCCAGTTTATCAATTATTGATCAAATTATCTGAGATTTAGGAGAACATATTCAGACCTGGTTTAAGTTGATGAAGATATAGTAGTACACTCCTTGGTTATTTATGTTTATAACTGAATCTTTTGAAATGGCTCTCCTTACTCAAAGGATTTGTTTTTAACATTAAAATTATATTACCTTCCTCTGAAAAATAAAACAAACAAGACTTATGAAGATAAATGTTGGTCCAATGAATCTTAATTGGCATGTAAGTTATTGCTTTCTTCAACAATCTGCATCAATTTAAAGAAGAAAATTGGGTCTGAGGAACTGATAGGTGGATTTTTGTGATAAGTAGCTTGATTGTGAGATCAACATGTTTTTTAGTGGAGATATGATTAAACACCCCTTCATTTTCAATATTTTTTTGTAAGATATTATGTCTTTATCTCCAGTATACCTCTTATCAGTTGATTCTCTAACCTTCGTCTTTAAGATGGTCCCAAATTGGCATGTAACAACTTGAAGAATTTGGTCCAGTTGGATACATCCTGTATCAATTTTGGTACATGATGTTTATAGTTGGTTTCATTTGTGTCTACTGTTACATTTATGTTGAAAAATGAAATCTTAATTTTTTTGGGCAGGTGTACCACCCATGGAGACATTGTAAAGCAAGGACAGTGGCGCAGAAAGTCCCTATGGGAGAAAGTGATATTTGCTATGTGATTGGGTTGATTTGGTCAATTGTGGGAGTCAACTGGTTATTCTTACGTAGAAGATATAGGAAGAAATTGTGGTATTGGAGGTGCATCTGTGAAGTAATCATGGTTTATTCGTAGTGCCACATTTTATCATTAGAAACATATAATAGGACATTGTATTTTACCAGTTCGGGAATTTCTCTGTAGTTTAATTTGTTTATTTCATATTTTCTATGTTCTTGTGAATGATTGAGCTTATGATAATCAAAAATCAATCAATTATCTTGGTGATCAATAATTCTTTACTTTGACAGGATTCCTTAGAATTCCGTGTTCACCTGAGGTACGAGTTTCTGATGCTTGGGCTACAGCCGGTGATTGACAAACTGAGAAGTTTAGAAAATGCAACTCTTGACAGGTGAGATCAAGTGTATTACTTTCTTTTCTTATGGTCTATTTCATGCACTAATTGTAGGTGGAACAAAGTACCTGCTTTACAGCATTACTTTTGATGGCAATATGATCCCTTAGTAAAAACTTAAGATAATATGATAGTATTTTCCTTAGCAGCATTGAAATTAACATTTTTTGCTTAGAACATTAATTTACATGGAAAAATTAATATAATTTGATAGTATTTCCCTAAATCATGACTTTGGAAGTGAAATTATGAACATTTTCAAATTTTAAAGGAAATATTTTGATTGTAAGATGTTTATTAAATTTCCTTCTATTTTTCGTTTATAGGCATTTAGATTTCTTTGAATTGGTCAGAAATGAAGATGAGAGAGAACTTGCCAGGAGATATGACATGGTAAGTTTGGTAACTAATTTGCATAATGACATATCATTTGCATATTGACATCATCTTACGTTCATCTTGTACCACTGAGTAATGATATTATTTGGTATTTTAGATCACAGTCTGCTATCTTTTTGTGTTTCCTTCATTGTTATAATCGTTCTGTCGCTAAATTTCTTGCACAGATCCACGTTGATAGCAAGAATGCCATCAGTATGTTCGACACCATCAAAAAGAAGCTTGCTCACTCTGAGGCATATCCCCACTTTATGTCTGTTCTCAACCATCTTCTTCTCCTTCCAAGTAAGTTCAACGTGGTTGTACATCTGATTAATTTTTAGCTTCATAAAATGCTGAAAATGAAGGAAAAGGTATAGGTGTTTACATTAGTAGCATTTGTGTTTGAAAAATGCGGAAAATTTGAACATGAAATTGTTTCATTCATGTAAAATGAGAAGCTTTTCATCCAAAGTTGCATAACTGTCTTGGAAATATAAGGAAGGTACACCCTAAATCATATGAGACCCATAGATTGTTATGAATTTACTTCTACCATTCCAAGAAAAATCCCACTTCTTCAACTAATTTTTTATTTGGCCTCAACTGCCAATATTGTAGTGTATAAATGTTTGACTTAAACAAAATCTGCCTAACCACCAAACCAATTGTATTGATGAAGTATTATACAGAAAACAAACAATATTTTAAGAACAGTGAGAGCCTGTAGTATTTTGTATATCATACAATGTATTTTGCATATCATAAAATGTGTTTTTGACCTTAATCTAAATTTCTATTGAACATTTTAATTCCCATGATTTTCAGATCATGGCCGAAGTGTCCATCATTGGTCACTGATTGACCAGCTCTTACAACAGATTGTCCTGCAGTATGACAATGGGGAGGATCCAGACATAGCACCGTTTGATATCAACTTTAAAGACGTTATCGAGAAGGTCATTAATCAAGACCTCATTAGGCAGAAGATGGCGGAAGAAAAGGAAAAAGGTTAGCGCATTTGGAATGAAAGTTGTTTAAAAGAGTATTTGCACTTATTATGTTACAATGAAAAAGGTGCCAGTAGGAGGAAATGAGTAGTGTTTATGCATAAAATTAATTTAATTGAAGACTTCTGTGATCTTGGAGTCGTAAAATTGTGGAAGAAAAGGAAAAAGGTTAGCGCATTCGGAATGAAAGTTGTTTGAAAGAGTATTTGCACTTATTATGTTGCAATGAAAAAGGTGCAAGTAGGAGGGAAAGGGTAGTGTATATGCATAATATTATATTCATTGAAGACCTCTATGATCTTGCAGTCGTAAAATGGCAGAAGAAAAGAAAAAAAGTTAGTGCATTTGGAAGGAAGGTTTGTTTGAAAGAGTATTCACACTGATCTTGCAATGAAAAAGGTGCAAGTAGGAGAAGGGTAGTGAATATGCATAATATTGATTTAATTGAAGGCCTCTGTGATCTTGCAGTAATATCATCATCTATCCAAGCTAGAGGTCCTAGTAGGTGCTATCCCTGGTGGGTTTCATTGATAAGTGGTTTATCAAATGGCCGTGAACATCTCTATATAACCTTAGCATGAGAAAGGGATAATACCCAATCAATCAATTTTTGCTCATGGTCGGCATAGACATTCTGTAGTTGTATACTGTAGAAGGGGGATTAGAAAATATTTTCAGAACTTGATATCAGCTGGATGGGTGGATCTATGATATCTTTACTTGTTCCCAGATTGGTTGGTTGTTAAATATGACTAAATTTAGAAAATAATGTCAGTTTCCATAATCACTTACCTCCTTTTTTATAATAGAAACAGTGGTCACAATACAGTTTTGAGATTCACATTTGGAACTTCAATGTGTTTTTTGTTTTGTTTCCCTGGGTAATTTGTTAATCAATTTGAGATTATAAAAATTTTGTCCCATTTTGTGTATCAATATCTTCATATTTTTTTGTATTGTTATTTGCCTCATGGCAAACAAATTTGTAGAAAATCGGTCATGAAACTTGGATGTTTTTACTTCTTTGTTTACATGCAATTAAGTTTACTATTGATGCTTTTTGATAATGCTCAAAAAGCGACAAGAAATTTACTTTTTGTTAAATTATCATCTGAAAGACATTCAATGACGCCTTATTTTCGATAACAAGAGGTCAAAATCTATCTTTCTCTTTATTTTTGGTTCCGATGCAACAGCATTAGGAACCTATGCAGTCATAATGGCGTGTGTGTGTGTGTGTGTATATGTACGTGTGTATGTATGTATGTATGTTTGTGACGCCCAGCTCGTAAACGCGGTATCTGCCGAATGATACATGTAATATGTTCAACACAGATAGCCCATGGTCTGTAGATGTGCGCTATTGTTTTTGATGGTGATGTGATTATTTGGTATAATTATGTTGTTAGCTAGTGTGTACATGTTCATGGTACCAAAATATTGAATTTCATTGATTTGCATAGTGGGCAGGGCTTAACATGAATTTGTTAAAAGAGCTTGTAAACACAGAATCTCAAGAACAATAAGTGGGATTTAGTTCATATGTGGTACACAGAAAGCCCATGGTCCGCAGATGTGCCCTATTGTTTTTGATAGCAATGTCATGCATTTGAATGAGTAGGTGGGCTTATTGATAACATCTTAGAAGGCTGATATTTTAAGAACCGTATGTCTGTTTTGTATCATATTTGGTGTAATTATGATGTTAGCTGGTGTGTACATATTCATGGTATCAAAATGTTGAATTTCATTAATATGCATAATGGGCGGGGCTTAATCTGCTTTTGCTGAAAAGTGCTTGTAAACTCAGTATCTCAAGAAAGATACATGGGATTCAGTTCATATGTGGTACAGAGATAGCTCATGGTCTGCTGATATGCCCTTTTGTTTTTGGTGGCGAGATCAAGCATATTAATGAGTAGGCGGGGCTTAATATCTTAATCTTGAATTGCTTATATTTCAACAATCGCATTGTTTTTTTATTTCATATTTGGTATAATTGTGATGTTAGCTTGTATGTTGATAGGCAATGACATGACAGGTACAAAATTTGCAAATCAATCAGCATATGAAAAAAGCATCAGAACCACAAAACCTTTTGCTTCTGGTATTCTCCACACCCAGTGCAATGTCCTTAATGAGAAGGATATGTGATGGATTTTCTTTTCATCTTCTAGAATGTGAGTTTCTTAAATCAGAACTGAATGGCAGAGACAGAGAGTTGGAAGGCATTGAACAAGCCAAGGTAATGTCACTCACTGGTGCTTTTATGTGGTGCTATTTCTATGTTAAGGCAGCACCATTTGTATGGGTACCCTTTGCACAGTGTTTGGTATGGTAGTGTTAGTCATTACATGGTATTTATGTAACAGTGGGTGGTGTGACTTGGTTTAGGTGTAATATTGGTGCCGTATTTTTGGGGATAAAAAATTGGGCTGAATGTGTTGTGGTTGGTGGTGGCAGTGCTTATCAATGGTGTAAAACAATTGTTAGTTAAATAACAAAGGGCAAATGTTGAGAGAGGCTTCCTGACAGTGTCAATGTTTAATTCTAAAGAATTTTAAATGACAGTCCACTTAGATGTAGATTTAGGGCATACAGATGTATTAATTAAACTTAATATTGGTTTTCTGGAGGTAAAATAAATTTTTTCAGATTCTTTCCCACTTCTTATGATAACATCATAAAATTTGTATTGCCCCCATTTGGTTACATTTTACCACTTAGTGCAAATTGTGATGGTGATAAGTTCTCAAAAATTTAGATGACAAGATGTCACCCCTTTGCAATTTTAGGTGTGTTAGCACATAACCTGAAGCTTCATTGAAATGATTCTGATTATTGTTATTGCAACAATTCAAAATTCATTACACCCTTTTGCAATTTTAGGTGTATTAGCACATAACATGAAGCTTCATTAAAATGATTATAATTATTGTTATGGCAACAATCCAAATTCATAAGGGATTGAAAGTTCCATGAAATATCATCCATTAGGATTGCCAGAAATAGTATTCATTTGTAATTTGACCCATGAAAATAAAGCAAACAATTAATTCTGTAACTCTTGGTGAAGTAGAATCTCTGATTTCTCTCTCACACTCAGTTAAATCTACTCTTCTCTAACTCTTCTGGTACAAACAACTTTGGCTGATAAGTCTCATTTAGCAATCAGATGGTGGGTCCCTGAAGTGAAATGCCATTGGTAAGAAAATGTGGTGCTTTAAAAGATGTACATATTTGGAAATTGAATGCCACGACTTTCTACTCCTGCACTTCATTTCAGATGCCTAAAAATCAAATCATGGGGTAAAATAATTATTTTTAGATTCTCTTCCATGTTTGTAAGGTAAAATCCTGAAGCGGTATTGTCCCATTTGGTTCTGTTTTAACACTTGAGTACAAATTACAATGGTGATAATTGCTCAAAAATTCAGATGAGGCACTTATTTTCTTTGTGATTTGAAGCTTACTAAAATGCTAATCGTCGTTATGGCAACAATAAAAATGCATGAGGGTTTGAAAGTTCCGTGAAATATCATACATTAGACTTGGTATTCATTTGAGTTCTGCAATTAATTTCAGATGCTTAAAGATATCTGTTGATCAAAAAGAAATTTAATGATTGTTGTGTGTCCCTGTTCAATTAATCACCTTTTAGCAGTACTTAACTATCGTGTGGTTTACCTTATCAAAGACAACTGTAATTGATTTTCTGTACATTATCGGGAAAAAACTTATCTTTAATTTCTTAATTTGGTGAGAAAAATTGGTAAACTTTTATTCCATAGTGGTTTTACAATTCAGGTTTTTTTTTTTTAACACTTTTTTTAGATATCAAGTCACACACCTTTCATGATCTCATCCTGTATATTGAATGCATATGTATATTCACCAGCATCCTCCTAGTGAGTGTTTGAAGGAAAACACTGTAATTGGACAGAATGTGTCAGTTTTCGAGAAAAAAATTAGTTTCTACTGAAAAAGAATTGTTGAGAAGGTGAATAAAACACTTGAATGAAATTTTCTTTTCTTTTAAATTTTGAGGGGTTAAATTGGTGAAAATACAATGGCTCCGTATTACACAATTTTGAAAAATCATTAATGCTAGTATTTCTGTATCATTGTAATTGATTGTTACAGAGAGGGAAAATTTGATGCTTGCATTAAAGCATCTTCTTATGTTGGACACTAAGTTAGTGACATTTGAGTCATAAACATTTTTTAGAGCAGTATTTTTTTAATTTTTTTTTATCACTCACCAAAATGCTTTATAAATGTATCTCACTGCAGTCACCTTGTATGCGGCATATTTTGTTTTCACTTTCACAAAATACAATTTTTTTTTGTTTAATGTGAAATAGAGGAAATTTGAACTCGGAAAAAGTATTCTTTTCTCAGTTCATATTATGAATATAAAACAGGAGGTTAACAGCCTCCAAACACAAACTGTATGTGTACCCCATGGTCTTGCAAGTTACGTTTTGTGTTAGCAGTAGCCTCAGCATGTTTTCTTTTATTTTCATAGACATTGCCAATCCAAATATCAACAATGGTATGTCATCACTGCTTGATTGATTGATTTCACCCTGCCGGCTTTGCATTTATTAATTTTTTTTTCCCAGAGCACCATATGCTTGCTTTGTTTTAGGCTATACCCACTACCTTTAGAATCGTTCCTCGTTCCTCACCCTTAATCCAAGTTTACTAATAGTTTTGAAATTAACTGATGATTTCCCATCTCCTGCAGATGTATGCATGTCTGTTATTTTTTTCTACAATGTGATTTCAATACTTACTTTGAAAAAGATTGCTTAAGTTTTATATGTTCATTATTTTTAATAGGTGTTGTTATACTTGAGCGGTATTGGATGCAGTTGATATTAAAATGCACTGCTGTTATTAGATACTTATGCAAAACATGATATACAGCTTGTAAATTGTTTATGATCAATTAAAAAAAATTGCTTGGAAAGTAACAATTGTAATGCATTGCTTTTTTTATGTGCAATGTTGTAACACTCAAAGAAAGTATTTAGTTTTGAAAAAAAATAAAAATGTTTTGATATATTCTGCTTAAATTATATGACTTAATTAACACTGATGTGCTTCAAGGTAGAAACATACTAGTGATGTGCTATGGTGCAAAGGCCTGCTTCTTCAATGTGTCCATGTGATGCAAGCATTTACTACAACAGATCAGTTCTACGATAAGTTCCTAATTTATCAAAACAATTTTTTTATTTTTTTTAAATATTTTTTTTTTACTGAAAGAGAATGATTGTGCAAATAAAACAAAATTTTAATTTTGAACATTTTTTTATTGAAAAAGAATGGTTGTGTCTAAAATTCTTTTATGTAGTCATATTCAGAAATGTATGGCCACTAATATGTACTTTGAGTTGTTGCTTTGGAAAAGGTTGTTATAAAAAATAAGGAGAAATGATGTACTTGGTATTGGCTATACAAGTTTGTGGTGGTTGTAATGAGCAGCTCAATGGTCAAGCCTACTTGAAAATTCATATTAGACCGAAATTGATTTTACGAAAAACCAGGAGAGATATGGGCTTGTTATTACATTCACTACAGTGAGTGTCTTATGCTGTACTTCAGTTCTCACTTAGATGTCTTCCTATAAAATTTAAATTACAAGAAGGCAAACTTTTTTTTAGTGATTTTAGATGTCAGATGACCCAGGTTCACATGGTGTGTGTTTTTTTAGTTTCAGAAGGAATGCAGGTGTTAATGGTTATATGGGGAGGTGGGGAGGAGGAGGAGGGGGGGTGGAGGGGTGTATTTACAAAGGCAGTCCTAAGTTGATTCAAAGAATGAGGTGCTTCAAAAATACTTTACAAATAATACATTAGTGGGCAGGTATATCAACAGACTGATAACTTTTCAGGCCCGTTTTATTTCCAAAATGAGAAAAACTAAATAAATAAATCAATTTATTCAAAGAATATGTAATTTCATTGTCTTCATTGAATGAAGGAATTTTCTGTTGTTTTTTCTGCTCTTGATATTTTATGGAATTTTATCAAGTCTCTTTTGTTTTGTCTTGATTAAATGCTAGATAAATTCTTCAAGGCTGTTTTTGATTTTTTGGTGTGGCATCATTTTTGTGCACTCTTCAGGCTAATATGCCATGTGTTTAGAAATCTTTATCGGTACATTTGTTTACCTTTCTTTGCTTTCTTTAAGCTTACCAATAAGTTGTTTGAATTTGAATAGTAAGGAGGAAAAGTTATCATTTGAAACTAGTAGAACTGAAAAATTAACTGCTAATATTTCTGTTTGACACTTTTGGAGTTGAAAGATATTGTAAAAAGTTCAATTTGAAGAACTAGGAAGAAAGAAAAAAATTATTGTTTGAAATAGCGATTTCAAATATGTCATTTAATGGAAATTATTTTACAAGGGAGGGGGAAATAAAATCATGGTGCTTATTTTTTCACCCCATATAAGTTCTCAAATTATTTTTATATTTGAGAGTCTGAGGGTTGATGCAGGACTTTGTCTTAGCCCTCTGATGGTATTTGTCAAGTCCTTTTATTTTTCTACAGTTTATTCATCTCCAAGATTTCAAGTGATGGGTGCTCTTTCATTTCTGCCGCACCCTTATTCCTGACCCTTTTTTTTTGTATCAAATATTTTCTAGAAGGATTTTAATATAGTGGGTATTTTACTACTTTTCTGAGAATTGATAAATCAGCTGCATTTAGTTTTTGAGACATTTGATTTGGATAAAGCCATTAATCAAAAAATTACAGGTCATAATTGAAAGACTATTTTGTCCTGGATTGAAGGCTTTCTTTTGTTGAATATAAACTCTCTGCTTATATACCTTCAATTTTAAACTCATGTAAGAAAAATTATTTTGTGACAGCTTTCAGACATTTGAAAGGAATTTTCCTGCCTTTTATTTATAAGCAGACTTTTGAAGATCATTTATAAGCAGACTTTTAAGATGCTGTACAAAAATAACAGAACTTTACATTTGTTTGGTTTCTACTGTTGTGTTTATTTATAATCTTTTCTTCTTTGCCCAACTCACAATTAGCAGTTGCTGTGAACTGTTGTCCAATTTGAAGTGTATGTTTTTGAGATTCCACATATTCAAATCTATTTTTGTCCCTCGACAAAGTTGTTTTATTTGACCATGTTATGATTTTTCTTTGAAGAACTCTCCAGCTGTAAAATACAGGATCATAATTAAGCTTAAAGTGATTAATTGCCCATAATACAGGGAGGTTTTGAAGCAGGACCATGCTCATTCTAACAGATTAGGCTCCAAGACCTCCCTGTATGTTAGGCAATATATCACTTTCCTACTTAAAATACTGTATTTGTTTGATCCAGGAACGTGAGTTAAATCACTTTTGAAGAATGTTGTCAAGATTGATTCTTCCAGAATAAATTAGATAAGGATTTCTTTGCAATTTTGATAGTGATAGTTTTAGTAGCCTTCCTGGTAACTTCTTTATGAACCTAAAAAATGCTAGTAGTTACTTTGTCTGTCAGCATTCCTGATGCTGAAAGGGTGTGGGATGGGGGAGAAGTTCCAGTGATGCAGTAAGTATATACGGGAACCACTTTCCTCACTATCATAGATCAAATGGGAAGAGATCTCATTTTACCACAAAATGCGTATAGGCAAGATTTTTTAATTTTGATGCCATTTTCCATCAACCCAAGACACTTTCCCTTTCATTTAGATTAGCACAAAGTTTGTCTGTGGCACTTCACATTGTTGCAAATTCAGCAGTTAAACCTAACTTCAGGAAAAGGTGCTGAATATAAATCATTCCTAACATTAGTTAGATTATAGAGTAGTGTCTTCATTCTATTTTGATATAGTATTGATTAAAGCTCTAACAGTCGTATTTATTTATTTATTTCCACTTCTTTAGATCAAATACAAAAAAAATGGATATTTAATGTGATGGAGACCATACTAAGCACATACAAGCTGTTACAAAAATGGTTCTCTGTATGATGATATATGAAAAAGAATCTTAATAGACAAATGGATTTAAATGAACATATAACACAAAAATAAATATAAGCGACATGAAAAACAATACAGTTTAAGGCTTACAAAAAGATAGACACAACTCCACCTCACATTGCAACACCTCACCCCACCCACCTCACCCAATCTGACCTCCATCACACCCCACCCCCAGAAAATAACTGGATTATTTTACAAAAACATTCAAGTTAGGCATATAAGGATAATAAATTGGTTTTGAGCTTCTTTTTAAAATTTGGATAAAGTGGTGAACTGTAAATTTATTAACATATTTTTAAAGGTATATTGAAATTTTGAGGTAACTATTCAAAAATATCTTTTGAAAACACAAAAACCACAAAAAATAGCAAGATTATTCCTGATATTGATTTGAAATGGACTTTATTATAGAAGTTATTGTTGAAAATACAAATGCAAATCCTATTTATTCCTTAAGATAATGCAATGGCTGTGCAAAATGTACATATTAAAATAATTGTTTAACAGCATGTATTGCTACATGTCCCCTGAAATCAAATAATGTGGGTTCTGTGGGATAATTTAATCTGAACATTGCAGAAGGGAAACAATGTCAAATTTAATCAGTTTACATTAATGTCTGTACATACATATATGAAGGTCTCACTGCTTGCTCAGAGTAGGGATTCTCGCATTGATTCCCAGAATATATTCCTTTATCATGAAATTGGAATCCTGTCCATTGGCCTGTAAAATATTAAATTCAAATAGGATGGAAGGCCTTAAAAAAGTACTAGAATTGTAGTTTTACATGTAATGAAGCAGTAGAGAGAGACCGCTTTTGGCATAAATCAGTTTGAATTAATTGTTGATAATTTCTCAATATATATAATGCATTTCTCACTTTTCACTTCTATGGCTTTTTAAACAAAAAAGATGGGGATTACACGATTTGCTGATTTATTCAAAACAAGAAAGTCTTCAGAAATAATCTCATATTCTTCAGTTTAGGTTTTGAATTAAAAAGTAAATTAAGAAAGTTTATATCGAACTAATTTTGACAGCCAAAAAAAGGTGAAAAGAAAAAAAATGAAGTGAAGTTGAAATTATGCCCAATCCTCGCTACAAATTTCAGTCTTTTCACCCGCAAGAACCTCCATTTCAGTGGGTATGAATATTAGACTCTGCTAGAAGCAATTAAGAAATCCACCACAGATAGTTCAGTGATTTTATGCATCAGTAATTATACTCCCAATCATCTATATGCACACAATGGAACTTACTGTGAAGAGCCAGGTATTGTGGATTTGGTTACTGCAGGGCCAAGTCATGCATGTAATGTGGGGCTGAGGATTCATTTGGACTTTTAAAAGGATGTTTTCATCAGTGCGTTATTAACACTGGTGAGTTTGGATGCATTGGACTGAAAATTTATAGCCAGAGTTATTCATCATGAAGTACCGTTTCACTGACAACTTTGCAATTGTTTCAATTGAATATATGTGGTCTTTCTTGATTTGTGTAAATGGACCTTTTTCATTTATACCTGATGAAGTAGTTATCTACTTTGCAGTCAGTGGTAGCATCAAGATTTCTCATTGGATAATTGTGGTAATTCAGTGCAATCATAGATAAAAAAGAAGAAAGCATTAACTCACAACCCCTTAGATACTTTCTTGGAATTATGTAGTCATTCACAACAAAAAGATAACCCATCAATAGTGTTTTTGATCGATTACTCCTACAGCAGTTGTGATAACCTTCCTTTGTAGATGTGAAACGTGTGTGTGGTCAGTACAAATTATGGTTTCAAAACATTTTTGAACCAGTTTTCTTGAAAAGGTTTGTAAAGTAACTTTTCATTCTGACTGACAACTGACACTTGGTTGTTTACTCTATTACAATTTCTTACATCTTAATTTCCATGTTTTGCTTCCAGCCACCTGTTGTCTTTTTGTAAAGAAATATTTTAAAAGATCTTTTTTGACAAAGCTGTCATTTCATATGTTAAAGCATACAAAATAAGATGAAATTTGATTTTTTGTTGTTGACATTTCGTTATGTACAGGAGGAGGCTATGAGCGCATTGAATGACATGCAGGAAAAACAACAAAGACAAGCCAGAGAACTGGAGGTGGTGAAGAAAGAGAATGAGTCTTTAATCTTGCAGATCAATGAGCTGAAGGCCATGGTAATCTACTCACTCACCCGCTTACTCCATCCTATTCGCCCCTAGTGGAGCATTAGTCTCCTAAAAAAATTGTTGTTGTGTCTGTAGCATAATTTTTTTTATATGTGGTTGGCTGCTAGCCCATAGGACAGTCCTCCTCCTTTGGCTTGGAACCAAACAATGGCGGAGTTCAAGAAATTATAATTAGTGTGAAAATGTGCTGTTTTGGTAGAGTTCACTGGTTCTTATGGATGTTTCTGTTAGTGGCATTATTTACCCACAATACTGTGAAACACACTTTTTTTATTTGTTTTTTATTGCAAAAGAATAATGGGAAACTTTATTAGTCCCCCAAAAAACTTTCTATAAAAGCCTTTGGTTAATAATTTTTTAAATATTTTGACAATTGGGTATACCTGTAATTTTATTAAGTATACCTGTAAATTTATTAAGTATACCTGTAATTTCATTAAGTATACCTGTAATTTTATTAAGTATACCTGTAATTTTATTACATATACCTAGATTTGTATTATATATACCTGGATTTTTAATATATATATAGATATAGATATAGATATAGATATAGATATAGATAGATATAGATAGATGTATATAGATATATATAGATATATATAGATATATAGATATATCTATCTATATATAATATATAATAGATATATATAGATATAGATATATATATATATATATATATATATAGATGTGTATATATATATATATATATAGATTTATATATACATATATATATATATATATAGATATATATATATATATATATATATATATATATATATATATATATATATATATATATATATATATATATATATATATATATATATATATATATATATATATATATATATATTATATATATATATATATATATATATATATATATATATATATATATATATATATATATATATATATATATATATATATATATATATATATATATATATATCTGGAATTTCATTTGGTATACCTGGAATTTTATCAGGGTATTAAGATGGCTGAAGATGGGTCTCACATCCTCAATTTCATTCTTTCCTTTATAGATGGCCAATGGTAAATTTGAAGTCAGTGTAACAGATGATGATAAACTGATAAAGTCTGGAAGCAAGATGATGTCACAACTAAAATCACCAGTTACAGCTGGAAACGTTCCACCATCTCCAACTCCAAATGCACCACCTCCACCGCCACCTATGGGAGGGTTTGTTCCTCCACCCCCTCCCCCAATAGGGGGCGGCGTACCCCCTCCTCCACCAGGTTGGTGTTTAATAAGTTGTTTCATTATTTGCCATGTAAACTTGTATAAATGTTACTTTCATTTTGTGATACCTTTGTCATAATTTTTCTGTTTACTTAATTTAAAGAATGACTACTTCCTCTTCACCGACGGCTCCACATGGGAAGGCTCCTCTGCAGCTGCCTGTTCTGGCCTCACCCTCTCCTCAAGTTTACCCGACGGCAAGGGTGCAAATCTGTCATAAATAATGGTGGGGACGCGTGTCGGGCGAGTGTCGTTTTTGTCGGTATCGGATCCGTGACACTATCTAAGTGGAGCGGCCCTATCAGTTGGCACGTAGCGTAGGAAGAAAAATTTGCTAAATATACCTCCTAGAAATAACACTTCCCAGACCTTGCAAGGTGCTTCTAAACCACCTTTATTTTTAGATCTCATGACTTAGAAATTTAGACTTGTAATAATTTGGTGAAATACATGAGCGTCCGCAGAAAAAACCAAGTAGACTTAGGCCTGCACTGAGCGCGAAAGTATCAACATTCCACAGTATTTTATCAATAGCAAATGCGATTCCGGCCTATTTGCAACATTTGCGGATGAAATCAATTAAATGAGAACTAATCATACTTTATATTACATGGACGTACATGGATGTTGCATGCTCGTATACGTTCATCTTAAAAAGCCCACACGCCACACAGTATGATGAAAAGTGTGCTATAGTGCACCAATTTAAGATTCTTCCTTCCATTAATTTCAACAGGTTATAAGGTCCAGTTTATTTTGACTTCAAAGACATATTATTAGTAACATCCAAATACTTTCCCTCGTAAATCTGGATTGTTGTCGATGAATTTCTTCATGATAACGCGTGGTTTGATTTTGTCCAGAATCTCACTATGGACATCGCATAGCAGCAGATGGTTAAGCCTTGATTGCTTAATGGTACTACGTAACCGCGTCTTCAGTCGCCTCAGGGAACTGAATGATCTTTCAGCAGTGCAGGAACTTGCTGGATTTACAAGAATGAGTCTGAGTAATCGTTCAACTTGCGGGAACATTTTTCAAACATCCAGGCTCATTGATTCAAATATTTTATGGAAGTCACTGATGTAGGTACCTGAAAAGTTTCTCTTAAAAAATGAAAGTTCATGTTCTAGATCAGGAGCCAATTCAGTGTAACATCCAGCAACAACTGCATTGTACTCGCCCATAATTAGCATAGCTGTCAGTTTCCCATATTCCGTAAGATCGGTTGATGTGAAATATTTATCCAAATTTGCGATAGCACTGTCCTCAACTTTGAAATATTGAGGTCGATACGATTCTTCTACACTGTCAAAATTGTGTGTTGTAGATCCACCATCAATTCGTATTGGAATTTTGCGTTTCCGCGGTCCAAAATACAACGTTTTCAAAACCATTAGTCAAGAAAAATTGGTGGAGACACAGTATATCATGTCCCCACCACTAAAAAGCTGGTGGGGATGCATCCCGCTGTCCCCACCTGGATTTGCGCCCTTGCCCGACAACACCTCTATCTACTCTGCCGAGGCGAAGGCCATCCCCATAACCTAAAACTTCATAGAACTCTCTTTTCACCTCGTTTTGTCATCTTCTCTGACTCTAAATCCATCCTCACTGGCATCCTCAACATGCTCTGGCCCAACCCTCTCATTCTACAAATCCTCAACAAACTCCACACTCTTTCCTCCCTAGGAAAGAAAATTCTCTTTTTCTGGATTCCCAGCCACGTCGGCATCCCTGGCAATGAGAGTGCCGTCAGAGCCGCCATCAAAGCTCTGTCAAATAACATCTCTCCTTTACCTATTCCACACTCAGGCCTCCATCTCTCCATCTCCAACTACATCAACAAAACCTCGCAAAATTCCTGGAATTACGAAACCAGTAATAAACTTCTCACCATCAAACCCAAAGTCGGGACCAACACTCCTCTGCATATTCGCAACCGCAGGGAAGACATCGTTGTCACCCGCATCCGCCTCTCCTCTCTTACTCACTCTCATCTCTTATCTGGCTCTCCTGCCCCTCTCTGCCTAACTTGCAATATCGATCTCTCCATGAAACACATTTTCTTAACCTGTCCCCTATACCAGAATGCCAGATCTCTTCTCTCCTCACTCTCCTCAATCTCGGACCTATTCGAAAACAATTCTTCCTCAAACATCATCAACTTCCTCCGCAACAACAACCTCTTTCACCACATATAATCTCCTCCCCTTCTACACCTAACCTTACACACCCCTTTCTCTTTACCTAAATTTTTCTCCCACATTCAGCTTTTCTCCTTTATCTCCCTTACAAACCTTCCATCTCCTCACTATCCTAACTCTTACACCATTATTTATTAACACCCTCTTGGCACATTTGACCCTGACTGTTGCCATGCCGTTAAACATCAACAAACCAAACCAAAGAATAAACATTCATATTTATCTGGCTGGAATATATTAACTTTGAAGATGGTTGTTTGATTTCATATTATATATGATGATTGATAGTTTCAGAGAATGGATCGTCTGTGACATGGTGACATTTTGTGACAAAATTTCATTGTCCAAAAATCTGTGACATTCTATGACATTTTTGACAATTTTGTGACAAAATGTGACAAAATGAACATAAACAGATGTATTAAAATTTGTCTGACATTTTATGACATGTTTTCACTCTTCACTCACACTCATTAGTAATTTGATGTTGCATTTTACTGGTGGATTCCATTTTTCATGAAACAGACATAACCAACTGATCCTTTCTATGAATATCACCAGTCAACTGTTCATAATGTGAGAATCTACGCCAATCAAATGTGACAAAGGCAAAACTGATGTGACATTCTGTGCAAAAGGTGCCAAATGTGACATTTGAGACATTTAGGTGACAAATTTGAAATTTTGTGATGTGACATTTTGTGACAAGCCATCAATCATCACTCCATTCTCTGTAGTTCTTTTAACTGGCAGAGACATTCATTCATTTTGATAGTGTAAGGCCAAGGAGTATTCACTTGGTTGGATATCCGGGAACTTCGTGACCTAAGGTCATCAGACTGCATACTAACTGTGCACCGCTAGAGGGAAAGTAAAGCATTCAGCTGTGTTTGTTTATATGCCATACGTAGCAAAATAGGCCCAAATTTCAACAAATTTGCAATTTTAATTAATGTTCCAACTTAATCTACAATCCTTTGAGACACTGTATGATAATCAATTCGGGAATTGTGGTGTCGATTTGCTGAATTTCGGTAAAAAAAAATATATCTCTGTTTTGCTCAATTCCAAATTTCCACGACTGACCCAAATTTCAGCCATATGTGTTAAACATACAAATACCCAGCAAGTGTACCAGCATCACGTACAATGTCCAATCATCCGTAAAAATTGATATAGACTTTAGTTAATTGAAAAAATTGGTAATTGTAACAATTTTGTCCAACTTTGCATACCACATGCAGACACACATGGACTTGCTGTTCGTGTAATGCACACATTTTTGTTTACACTCCAGCAAGTGGCGTCATCTTCCGGATGTGACGTGGCACCAACCAAGTGAATATGTGTTTCTAAAGAGATGGAACTCATCATATACTGAGACTGTCACATGATATGGTCACCTGGCAATTGCTGCGCAAAGTCTTATGTAACAGCTTAGTTTAAATTTGTGATCAGTAATGTAATAATCATGTGCGGCTCATTGTCAGGTGGTCATATCATGTGACACTCCCAAATGGCAGCATCCATGAAGGTGCCACTCATGTGCAGAAATTCCATCTATTTGTTGGTAGTGCTCTATCTGTAAAATTCTAGTTATTTTCATTTTACTTGTTACCTGTTGTTCTACCACTATATAATTTGATGCAATTTTAGTCATAAGAATAAAATGATCTTTTGTGCAAGATGAGTGTATCAACTTCCATCACTCCAAGGCTGTCTAGAAACAGGCACAATATCTTCAAACTCTCAGCTTCCTTTGTTTCATCATTCCCAGGTATGGGCATGATGGGCATTCCAGGTAAAAAACGCAAGAATCTACCAAAGCCCTCCAATCCTCTTAAGTCTTTCAATTGGGCCAAACTTCACGATAAAGATTTGGCTGGAACTGTCTGGATGGACATTGATGAGAACAAGGTAAAGTGGTCAAGTTTGTTGTGGTCAAGTTTGTTTGTAACTCATGTGCATCTAAGTATGTTTTCTGCAATGGGGGGTGGGGAATGCACCCCTTATTTCCATTGTAAATCATTCTGTGACAAATAGACATTGTCAAATTGATCCTTTATGGAGGGAGGGTTGTTCTACTTTTACATAAGAAAGTTACTTTTTTTTTAACTTAATGTTAGTGTTTAGGCCTAATTATGCTTTAGACTTTAAAACATTTAAGGAAGATATTTCATGTTTGTTTTTAATTTCAAATATGAAAGATGTGCATGAACAGTCCCTTTTGAGGGGATAATGTACAGTATCTCTCCGTGCAGACTCATTCGTCCATGAACCCTTAAATCTTGTATATGCTTATTACTACTTTTAGGTATTAAGTTGTACAACCTCTAAGTGGATTCCTTTTAGATAAATAAATTGCTGATTTTTTTCTGAACTCATTAAGAATTTGTATCCTTTGGTCCCCTCCAACCCGACACCCTCGGTTTTCTAAAAATCAGGGGTAATCCACATCTAACCTGAGAGCCTCTTTTTAGCTCAATTGCTAGCAATCGCTATTGGTACACCATACACATCACAGGGGTAATCCGCACCTTTCAACCTGATAGCCTCTTCACGCTTCACTTGCTAGCAACCAGCTACTGTAACACTGTATAAAATAGGTCATTCATCTGGGGCTAAAACCACATAGCATAGCATAGCAAGGTTTAACGTCTCGAAAGCATCCAGTGCTGGACATTATATCAAGACGGCGGCAGCCTTTGATAACCAGTTGTGAACTCACTGGTTGCAGACCCACTGGGTGCATGCCTGCTTTGCAGTGAATTGGAACAGATTTGTCCTTGGCTGACCTTAAAAATATATACTGCATTATATGCATGCAGGAATTTGTGCAATGCCCATGAATGATTGATGGACCATTCCTCCCAAAGAGGGTTATTTCATCATGATAATACCATATTTGAAGAAACTTGTAAATATGAAGATATCACTCTTCCCCATTTTTAGGTTGTCAAACACCTGGACTTCAATGACTTCGACAAAACCTTCTCCGCATACCAGAAGACCAGAGCGGAGGACCAGGATGATGGGTATGGCAGCATCAAAAACCAAAAACCAAAAGTACTCACCGTAGTGGATGGAAGGAGAGCTCAGAACTGCAATATCTTGCTCTCGAAACTCAAACTGACCAGCGAGGAAATATCTAAAGCCATCATGACCATGGACACTGCTGAAATGATTCCAAAGGACATGTTAGAGCAGGTTCGTGGGAGGTTATATTTTGAAAGTTCTGTCTTGTTTGTGTAGAAACAAGTGAAATCAAGACTTACTTGTGATGTCACATCCTTGCAATCTTCATAGCTTTTATGTATTTTTTTATTTTATTTTTTGGCTGGAAAACCATTGAATATTTGAGGAAAGATGTAAAGAAAGAAATTTAGTAAAGCAACCACCTGGGGAAATTTGCACAGAAAAATTTAAATCAATACAAATTTAAATCAATACAAATTTAAATCAATACAAATTTAAATCAATACAAAATTAAATCAATATAAATTTAAATCAATAACAAATTTAAATCAAAAAATTAAATCAATACAAATTTAAATCAATAAATGTAAATCAATACAAATTTAAATTAAATGCAAATTTAAATCAATACAAATTTAAATCAATACAAATTTAAATCAATTAATTTTAATCAATACAAATTTAAATCAATAAATTTTAAATAAATTTTCTATAATACATTAGCAATTGTTAAGAAAGTGAGGATGAGGGCCCCCACCATCTTCTGTAGACTTTCCACACCAGTCATTCTACACAAATGAGAACTTTAAACTTGAGTTTCTCCTCAATGGTACACAATATTAAAGTCTTCTTTCATATGAGATGAACTTGTGCGACCACTGAACTAATCCAGTAACCAAAGGGGAACAAGTCTTAGCCTTAACCCTTACTTTGCCACGTGGCGATAGTATTACCATTTTCAAACAATCTTTTACCTAAAAAAAAATCGGGACATTACCACAGTCTTATAGGAGTAATCTTGGTAATTTTAAAATACTCGGATATTTTTTTCACAAAATGTAACTTTTTTATAGAATCATAATACAGAATTTTGAGAAAAAGTACATTGAAAAAGGGTAAAACTCAAAAATTGCTAAAACATTTACAAAAAATGTTTTTTTCTTTTCTTCTTTCAAATCTTACAATAACTTCAAGATGCTTCAAAATCAAAACACGCAAGTCCTAAGACATGATAGTATTGGTTTCTGGTCTAATTTTTATAATCCTACCTGCAATCTTTTGTTCTGAAGAAATTTCATGAATTTCTGCCCATTTTTGACCAGTTTTTTTCTCTCAAAAAATCGTGTACCCATACTGTACATTGCACAAGCTTCGTTAAACCACCATTCGAAAGTGCTTGAAATTTCCTTTCATTTGATATAAAAATAAAGGCATACCCCACTCTATTTAGAACCTTGCCTCTAACTAAGAATTATATTTCACCTCTCCAATTTGAACGACAACGTGGTGCAGAGGAATTGTACGTGGCTAGCACGCGAGCGCTCCAGGTTCGAGTCTCACCATGACCACTGCATAATATTTTTTCTGCTACAGCTTTCAGGGGTCTTTTGAATATAATCATTTTTGATTTTTTTCATTTTTCCTTTCTTTCTGAAATTTATAGATTAGTATCATTGGAAAGGAAATTTCATAAAGAATCCAAATATGTAACACAAATCTTTGTTTTCAACAATGACAAGAAGTTATACTTCTGCAAAGATTGACCATTTGTTGACCAAATTTAGCCGAAATTACTTAATTTGCATATTTTTGTCCAATATTTCCTAAATTGGCTTTCATTACTTAAAAGATAAATATCTTAGCCTCTATTCCAACCAAACTTGTAACGAAAGAAAATGAAAGGAAAGTTGTCAAAAATGCAAATGAAAAAAAAAGTTTTGAAAATTGGGCTCGCTTTTTTAAAGCCCTGGTAGAGTAAGGGTTAAAGGTCTCTGCGATTTTTGTATCTTTGAACACAAAAGCATTTATTTCACTTTCCTATGTGATATATTTTCCAACCGCAAAAAATAAAGTAAGAGCAATAATTAATATTTTGATCCTCTTCCATTTTTAACAGCTCTTAAAGTATGTACCAACGCCAGAGGAAATAAGTTTACTGAAAGAACACGAGAATGAGGTGCAAAATATGGCCAGGGCTGACAGGTTTCTTTATGATATGAGCAAGTAAGTCATACCAAGTCCAGACATATTGTAACGTTTATGTCTTTCAAAGTCTCTATTGTTTATATCAATAAGATTGCAAGAGGCTTGCACAAGGGGGTATATGGATGGGGAAGGGAGGCAAGTATGCGGAGGTGGGAGGATGGGGGCAAAATGCTTCTGAAAATCCGTCCTGTGCCTTAAGATTCCTAAAAGGAAAACTGCGGTTTAAAAGAATTTGTTATGCTTTCTTTAGTGTTTTTACACAGAACTTTATTATTATTGTGCAGACCACCTATTATTACTAACTGTTTACTAACTGTTGTGTTTACTAGATGTTGTGCTTACTAGCTGTTTTGTATTTGTGCGTTTATCAATTGGGTGTTTCTTATATGATGCAGACAGAATATAGTTTAGATTCCCTTCCAGCATTTCAACAATTTTGATCATGATCAAAACCATATGTGCTGCCTTCTTTTTTGTTCACAGGCTTTAGAGAACATGTTGATGCCAGCCTTTGGAAATGGTGTATCATACTCTTGTTCTCAATAAACACGCTTTATGTTACCAATTTTAATGGAATGTGTTTAGAACCTTAGACAACATAATCTCATGCAAAACTGTAAAAAAGATCAATTCTTTACGTACGTAACCTATTAGATTACCAGCTACGGAAAATGTGGATTTCCTTAGGGCCCTTTTTTTTTTCCTTCTCAAGTATTAGCAAATTGTGCATTGAAATAAATTTGTGACATGCAGTCAAATAAGCTTGTGAAATGATCATGTGACTTTATCTCTGTTGCAGGATTGTCCATTATGAACAGAGGCTGAAATGTTTGTATTTCAAAAAGAAATTTCAGGAGAGGACGGGTGAATGCAAACCTAAGGTGGAAGGTAAGATGGAAGTAGTTTGTGTACAGGAAGAAGTTAATTAAATTATATCCTACCTACTAGGCAATGAATATGCAATTCTGATCTACTAAGACAAACACATTGAAACCATACAAACGTACACAAAGCTGAAAGTACAGCCCTTCCATGGGCATACATTCCGACCTCCATTCTTTCAACACATGTAAGCAATAACAGTGTTGAGAATCTTTGTGGTGTAGGGATAGCATTTTTTCAATATTGTAATTGACCTTTCCGATTAAGGAAATAGGCCACACCCACCATACTAGCATGGTAACTAGGCGGGGCAAGCAAACCTCAAATCCACAATCACGTATGACCAATTCATTGACATTTAGATGTTCGTGTGGCCTGCTGCACACTTTGATCCGTTTTTGGCACTTCTCCAGATTTTTAAATTTTTAACAAAAAGAATACAAATTCCGTTTGTTAATTGTTCTGGGTAACAGAAATTGGATTTTACAAAGCCTGTAGTAAAACAATATTTGTTCACCATCTTATTGTCACTCAGTCTGTGTGTGCAGAAATTTGTTTTGTACAGTATATTGCATTGACTACATGAGCGCGTGCCACTAGCTGGTTGTACTGCATACGATTTTTGCCCCACTTAGTTATGCAGACTTTGTTGCTAGGCAAATTCGTGTGGTGATTGGTTGAAAAAGCTGTCAATCAACTGACTCAAGAGAAGTCAATTGAAATGATCAATTGCCTTTCTAAAAGGATTTATTTTGAAATTTTTCAAATCAATGTATTTTTATAGTGTTTAAAAAGTATTAGATGTAAAGAAACCTGTGGTCTAGCTGTCATAGCATCAGGTTGGTGGGCTAGAGGTTAAGGTTCATTCAGTTCCTGATGGGTCTCCATTCACCAATGCTTCACATCAGCTTGGTAAGCTAGAGGTCCTGGGTTCAATTTGGTAGGTCTTCATTCACCAATGCTTCACATCAGCTTGGTAATCTAGAGGTCCTGGGTTCAGTCCCTGGTGGGTCTCTCCATTCACCAATGCTTCACATCAGCTTGGTAAGCTAGAGGTCCTGGGTTCAGTCCCTGGTGGGTCTCCATTCACCAATGCTTCACATCAGCTTGGTAATCTAGAGGTCCTGGGTTCAGTCCCTGGTGGGTCTCCATTCACCAATGCTTTACATCAGCTTAGTAAGCTAGAGGTCCTGGGTTGAATTTGGTAGGTCTCCATTCACCAATGCTTCACATCAGCTTGGTAATCTAGAGGTCCTGGGTTCAGTCCCTGGTGGGTCTCCATTCACCAATGCTTTACATCAGCTTGGTAATCTAGAGGTCCTGGGTTCAGTCCCTGGTGGGTCTCCTCAATTCACCAATGCTTCACATCAGCTTGGTAAGCTAGAGGTCCTGGGTTCAATCCCGGTAGGTCTTCATTCATTAATGCTTTACATCAGCTTGGTAAGCTAGAGGTCCTGGGTTCAATCCTGGTAGATCTTCATTCACCAATGCTTCACATCAGCTTGGTAAGCTAGAGGTCCTGGGTTCAATCTTCCGGTAGGTCTTCATTCACCAATGCTTCACATCAGCTTGGTAAGCTAGAGGTCCTGGGTTTAATCCCAGCAGGTCTTCATTCACCAATGCTTCACAAGTGGTTTATCAAATGGCCATCTCTTTATCACCATAGACCCTTTCAAATCCAAATCAGCAATTTCTGGAAAAGTGATTTAAATAATGTCACATGGCCATGATTCACGTGTGCATAATGGACCAAGTGTATACTGGGGGAATCTTAGTGACCAATCAAATACTGGGGGAATCTTAGTGACCAATCAAATACTGGGTGGATCTTAGTGACCAATCAAATACTGGGGGAATCTTAGTGACCAATCAAATAATGGGGGAATCTTAGTGACCAATTAAATACTGGGGGAATCTTAAAGACCAATCAAATACTGGGGGAATCTTAGTGACCAATCAAATACTGGGGGAATCTTAGTGACCAATCAAATACTGGGGGAATCTTAGTGACCAATCAAATACTGGGGGAATCTTGGTGACCAATCAAATACTGGGGGAATCTTAGTGACCAATCTTAGTGACCAATTAAATACTGGGGGAATCTTAGTGACCAATCAAATACTGGGGGAGTGAACAATCAAATACTGGGGGAATCTTAGTGACCAATCAAATATGGGGGAATCTTAGTGACCAATCAAGTACTGGGGAAATCTTGGCCGTCTACACAATTCACACATGGTGTGGGATCAAGCTTATGAACAAATGTTTTCAAGCGCACATATCATACGTGCATTATATATGAAGGAAATACACGCGTGCATATTGCTGTTTACAAATTTTTCCACAAACCTGCACCTGATTGGTTGGGAAACTAAAAAGGAAAAGTTCTCCCAGCATTTGATTGGTTGAATTACTGAAGAAATCATGTTTGGCTAAACTTGGTTTGGAAAGGTCTATAACTGTTAATAATGGAACATAAAATACTGTTGCTGATTCTAGATCTCATATCTTTTAAAGGTGTATTTGGACGCATTGATGAAAAGTACAATTTCAGTTGATAAGTTAAACTTGTGGGCTAATTTTTTTTTTTAGATTATTTATTTTGATCTGATTATTTTCCAAATCTGTAACATACCTTTTACTCTCTCTTCTTGTGTTGTTTAGCCGTCTTGAAGGCATGCAAAGAAGTGAATTCAAGCAAAAAATTAAAACGACTGTTGGAGATTGTTCTTGTGTTTGGTAACTACATGAACAGAGGGGCGAGAGGCAATGCATCAGGTTTCAAGATTACGAGTCTTAACAAAATTGTTGACACCAAGTCAAGTATTCAGAAAAATGTCACATTACTCCACTACCTCCTGGAAATGTTAGAGAAAAAAGTAAGTTCTTATACATAATGCTATTATCATATATTGTGTGACAGAAAACAATGATGTTTTTGTATTATATTTGACCTGTTTTTCACTGCCCTTTTGGGAGGTTGGACATAGCGGATGGATTCTGCATGGTTTTGGGTACTTAAATGCCAGATTTCGGGTTTGTGGCATGTCTGTAAATAGATTTAGGAAAAAGTTGGTGTACGTCTTTAATTTTGGAGATGTTCAGGATGGCCGCCATTTTGTGGTTTTGGGCCTGATTTTGGCAAATTTTGGGGGCCGATGTATCGGGGACGGAATGTTGTTTTGCGGTGAGGTTTGGCATGGAATCTTCCCTTGATAGTTTGTACCTTCACATCAGGTTTGGGCAAGGTCTGGGGTGGGTGGTGTCAAACTCAATTTTCTCCTGTTGATGTCAAATGGAATGACCCACAAGTTTATTGTTTGAATCCTATGTTTCCTCAAGTCAAGTGTAAGATTGTAATTTGTATTATGTAATTGTTTGTGAAGGGGCCAAGTGGCCTTAGAAAGTTTCAAATTTGCATTTTGATACTTGAGTAACTCAATTTGAAATGGCTGTTTTGATTGTTTATATGTTAGAAATTGGATATCAACTTAGCAGATTTATCAGTACGAGGCCAAATCAAGACTTAGAAGTGAAATAACAATTGTTTGACTTTGTTCTGTATTTTTGATGAAATTGAGAAGCTTATCAATGTGTTAGATGGCATGGACAAAATGGATGTTGGTAGGTGAAATAAGTATACCATTAAAATATTTTGTTGTGTTCTAGTAGGAGTGACATATAATTCAGGTTAAGTTGTTGATTCTCATTTTACATGTTTGAAGCAGCAAGTAAAATTTCCATTTTCAATGTTTCACTATCTTGTTCATCTTTTTTTGTTGCAGTTTCCCGATGTTTTCAGGTTAGAAGATGAAATGTCAAACGTCCCAGCAGCTGCCAGAGTAAAGTAAGTATAGATTCCCATAGACCAAGCAGTGACCAATGGATTTAATGATTAGGAAAATAAATATTGGAATATGTATACAATTTGAAAATGGATTGGAGGTAGAGAATTGGAAAGCATTTTTGCAAATGTTGTTTCTTAGTTGAACAAATGTTGAAACTTTTCCTTAGATTGTAATAATGTACTTGATTTAATAATGTACTTAGATTGTAACAATGTACTTAGATTGTAATAATGTACTTAGATTGTAACAATGTACTTAAATTAGATTGTAATAATGTACTTAGTTTATTAATGTACTTAGTATCAAATCTACTCTGGGTAATGTAATGTTTGGTGGCTGGAAGGTATGTAGGGTTTTAAGTAAACCTCTGTGATGTTTTATTGTTGTTAGAATAGGTTGCATTTTATGCCGAAATGGCAGTTTTGTATGCAGTACTGGTACATATCATGTACAAGTAAATTATTGCTTCCTACATACAAAATAAATATCAGTTACATAAACTTACGTCCAAAAATTTTGTAAAAAATTTACCCAAATACCTAATATACAGTAATTGGTTAATCAAATCATTATAAAATAAAGAGTTGTATATTACAATTATAAGCGAAATATGACCAAATATTGAAATGTTTGACGGTTTATACCATTTTGTTGTTGTTGTTTCCTACGCGTTGTATGTCACATTTATAGCAGCTACTGTAGCTGCTAGTATACAGAACAGCCCTGTACTCTGGCACAACATTGTAATGCAATGCTTGTTGTTTATACTGTACATGTACTGCACGTACTGTAATGGCATGTGTGTATGGTGTATTAGCGGCGGGCATGACATTTGTTGATTTGAAAATGGAATAATGTGGATATTATTTTCAATCTACTTAATTATGTTTACTGACATTGGTATTCTTAAAACATGTTATGTGATAAAGATCCTTTCCCGGGACATTTCAATGCTACAAGAGGATAAGCAAACTTTGATTGATCTAGGCCAAGAGTAATGTTACCCGGTAATTTCCTGCGATTGTTAGTCAGTGGGGAATACATGTACTACTGTAAGTCCTAGTACAGTAATACAAGAGCTCTATTTATGCCTAAAATTTGAAACTTACGACCAAAAATTGAAGTCTGCCGTCAAAATAAAAATACCATAAGAAAAGTTACAACTTTTTTTTTCTTCAGATGCAAACTTTTGTTGTTAGTTGTGAAAATTATTCACCCTTTTTACAATAATGAAAAAGATGTTAAATAATTGCATTACAGGGCTAAAAGGTGCTTATCACAATGGTCACAGGTGACTGCTATCAAAGCAAGTTGGAAAGCTTTATTCTCCATTGACCATGTATTCAAATCAGCTATATACAACACTATCAATGTGCTTTTCCTTGTGGAAGACACAATATGCTGTACCCATAATTGTGTAAGTTTTTTGGGTCAAATTCTTTCCATCCTACAATTTTCCTTTATTATAAATGTGAACAAAAAACATCATGGTATTCAATGAGAATCAAAATTATTATTTTAGATTAAAAACAATTTATGTTTTCTTTGCTCCTTTTAGCATGCCAGAATTAGAAAAGGATATGCTTGTAATAAGCTCAGGTCTCAAGGAATTGGAGAGGGTGAGTAACTACTGAATTTTCTTATCATCAGTATTTTAAATTATTTGGAAGTTATGTAACTGATGTTGTTACTGTGTGATGGTTCTATTTAGTGCCTGAAATTTTGTGACATCAGAAAAAGAAGGAATTAAGGAATTCATGTTTCTCAAGTCACATTACAGTACATTCTCATGGTTTGATAAAGCATACCGTATTAGGCACCCCTGTTCTAATAAGCACCCACCCAACATTTTTAGTTCGAATATTTGAAGAATAGTAGAGCTATTCTACTACCCTTAAGGTCGGTGTTCGGTTAAATTTTTTTAGTTTGTTGGTTAAAGTTTACTTTGTTTGTTGGTTAAAGTTTACTTTGTTTGTTGGTTGAAGTTTTTGGATGAGTCTGTTATGATAATGACATTCCTGAACATAATAGGATTTAAAAGATTAGTCTTGTGATGAATGAAAAATAACAAATAAAAGGTTCCTCGCCTCTAAAGAATATTTCAAAAGATGCCTTGGGTATCAAAAGATATAAGAAGATTAGTCTTGTAATGAATGAAAAATAACAAATAAAAGGTTCCTTGCCTCTAAAGAATATTTAATAAGATATCTTGGGTATCAAAAGATATAAGAAAATTAGTCTTGTGATGAATGAAAAAAAAAAAAAATAAAGGTTTCTCACCTCTAAAGAAAATTTATTAAGATTCCTTGGGTATGGGTTTTTTGGAGTAGTTTTTAGTCATGATAATGACATTCTTGGCATGATGATAAAGTAGCTGTAGGAATTAGGATAAGGATAGGATTTCATGTGGGACAGGGCGGAATTGTATGTAGGGCGGGGTGGGGTGGCATGTTGGTCAGGATGCATTGGCATATTGGACAGGGTAGCTTGGCATTTAGAACAGGGTGGGCTGGTATGTGGAACATGGTGGGTTGGCATGTGGAACAGGGTCAGTTGGCATGTGGAACAGGGTGGGTTGGCACGTGGAACAGAGTGGGTTGGCATGTGAAACAGGGTGGGTTGGCATGTGGAACAGGGTGGGTTGACATATGGGAACAGGATGGGTCGACATGTGGGACAGGGTGGAATGGCATGTGGGACATGTGGTGGGGTGTCATCTGGATTTCAGTTGTGATGGCATGTGGGTTATGCTTGTGGTGGATTGACATGCAGTATCTGGTTTTCAGGTGTGACTGCATGAAGTATAGGCATGGGATGATATTTAGACAGGTTGGGATGGAATGTGGGACAGGCTGGAATGTGCATTATTAGCAGTGAGGGCATTTGTATTGTTTCCAATGTCTAGTTTGTCATATGTTAAGTAATACTGTTTTGGATAATTTTGCTTTATTGTTATTGTACATTTTTCATGCTGCTTGACTTTGCTTGACACACATATTTTTTTAAAATTGAAAGTTGTATTACAATCCAGGATGTAGTTCTGGGAATGTGTAGGGGCTGGGGGAGGGTACAGGTTGGAAAGGGGGTTGAATGGCATTCCTTCATTGACATTGGCAAGTCAAGGCCTCTCCTTTCTTTGTTGTTCAATTGATAAAACTAAAAGAGGTGCTATAGTTATAAAGACTGCTAGCTTTAACATGTTTTTTGAGTTATTGAGTGATGGTAGCCTTAAAGCTTTTTTTGTCTAAAAATATCGGGGAAAACTCAAAGATATTTTGAAGGTTGTAATTAATGTTGCACGGTACTGGTGATATTGAGCTTCATTAGTACCGACGCAAATAGTAGTGGTATTACCGAAGTACCAGTATTTTTACAGGTGACTACCTAAAAGTGGCAAATATAAAATAACTTACAGTACCATGGAAATTGTACACCAAAAGAAATTCCCACATTACAAAGGTTGCTTCCGTTTTAAACATTAAAACACAAATATACACCTGATCTCTTAGTTAATAAGATCAAACTAATCGCCCGATTACACCTAGAATCTCTGACATTCTGTTTGTTAACAAAAGTTTGCAACTTGCGTCGAAAGTTTATTCAACTCTAAATCTACACTTTTTTTCAATTAAAACATCCATTTGTTACAGGGGGTATTAAATATATTTTTCAACACTAATCACGTCTGTATGTATATTAACAGAATTTACCCCATCGTAATAATATGCAAGTCTTGCAGTGGCTTGCACATGTGCATAATTGGCCGAAAGTTTTCTAATTTTAACCATCATTATTTTCCAAACGAGCAAGAACAACGCAGTGTAGGCCTACTCTTGCAAACCTTTTGGAGTTACGGGTAAAAAGAAAAATACTGATTGATTTCTCAACATTATTTTCCAAATTTTTACATCTGGTCATGCCTTTTATGGCTACTAATATTAATTACAATACTCATAAATATTGAAAGCCTAATGGGCCGAAAACCTCTTGTAATTCTGTGCACAACAACTGACTTGGGATTTTGTACTCAAATCAACACTAAGTGTACTGTACACATGATTTGCAGCTTATACACTTGATGAGTTACAGCGAAGTCCATGAAATTTTTGATAACTCACCTTAAATGAGGTGAAAACCATCAAAAATTGGATGAATTACTAAAATTCCACATCCAAATGGCAAAGCAACTCCCAAATTTGAAATTCTAAGCCATCAAAGGGCGAAAATGAAAGTTTGAAAGAGCTTCAAAATGGTGTCCAGACTCTGGGGCACATTTTATTTTTCTGTAACATTGCGCAATACTGGTCTATGAGCCAGGGTTGGTATATTAGTTGGCATATTAGTTGGTTTATTGGAATTCAAGTTGATTACAGTTTGGCTTTGATACTGTAGCTTAATTTGGCTTTTTTTTAAATTGATTTGGCTTTTTTCCACTTGGAAACGATCTTGACATATTATAGTTTTTGTTCAAGTTTTATTTGGAAATGTATAGTTGCTGATTGTGAGGCGAATTTTCATTATGTGACTTGCAGATTATTATATTTAAGGTAAATTTGACATGGGGGAAGGGGAATATTTTCTTTCTTTTAACCTGCCCTTTCGTGTTGAAAGGAAAAATTTACACTTGAAATGTTCAACACTGTTATGAATTTGCAACATTTATTAATTGACTGATTCTATTCTCAGACGAAAGTGAATCCATACATGTCATTTCAGAAGAATTTAGTTATATTCTTATGAAATTTTCTTGTTTACAATAGTACTAAAAATACAGGCATATTTCATGACAGTTGGGCCTAGAAAGTTTGCACAAAAGTTATAATCGGTACTTTCCCGCTCTGTACTAACATTACTGTACTACATGTATATTGCATATTCACGAAACTAGTAGTAGGTACCATAACTAGGCTAGCTGTTATTGAAAATTCAAGGAATAGCGGGAATATTGATGAACTTTGCAAGTTTTGCAATCATGTATTCCCATAAATATTATCTTGTTATGAAATTTTTAGGTGATGTACCATGTTTAAATACATGTATTTCTGCAAAAAAATTTTTTTCTTCTGATTTTTAAGTGATTTAAAGTCAGTTTTAAAACTTATTTTTGCAAGTACTGATATTTGGCAGTACTTGGGTATTTTTTATTTGGTGGTATTGTACCGTACCGGCATCGTAAAGTATCGGTACTTTTCTTAGTATTGGTATACCGTGCAACGTTAGTTGTAGTAAAATGTGAAAATAAACAAAGCAAATGAAAATGTAAGTGCACCTTTCAAAGCTAAAGTAATTTGAAATCATCTGCCCCTGCTGCCCTATTTCTGCATATATTTCCCTCAATAAGCCCATACTCTAGCTTCAAATAGTTTAGCATACTGTCCTTCCGACAGTTCTTGTTTGACTGGTAACATAATGTATCTCATCAAATTTGAAGACTTAAAATAAGTTTTGTTACATTATTTGCTTATTTTGCATCTGGCAATAGCGATGTTTTTGGGAGTTATTGTGGAGCTAGTATAGAACCAGTTCACAAAATGCAGTCCAAATAGCACACTGTACGTGGCCCTGAGGAATATGCGCTTATTAGCAAGAAACTTTGGGCCTAAAAAGTCGCGCAATTCTAATTTTGTAAGCGCCTCTTGCACCTATTACATCGAATACAGTATTTTCTTCTTGATTAGCTCAAGTTGTTGCCACCACCTGTACATTGATCTTTAAAGGAATATTCCCACTTTTTTTCATAACATTTCATTAGAAAGACAACATTTTTAAAAACAATTTAGTACAAAAATCATGTTTATATGTTATTTCTACCAGGAGATATTCAAATTTTAAGGTTCACAAAAAATGCCAAAAAAGGAATAGGAAAATGCTCAGTATGACATCACAGCAACACATTCTCAACTTTCACTCAGGAATGCTTAGCATTGACGACTATAGTCGATCTTGCAAATTTCTACAATGCGGGTCTGACTAAGATTCTTGATGTTGTCGCCCCGATACAATCAAAGACAGTAACAATGCGAGAGAAAGTCCCTTGGTTTGATGATTCCTCAAGTCTTTGAAGGAGTCGAGAAAAGCAGAAGCAAAGTGGTTGAGGAGTCGCCCGATGAGGATCATCGCTGCTCAAGGCTCTCAGAACCGAGTACATCAAAGGCTTCACCAAGCCAGATCAGAGATCATCTCGGCCAAGATTCTGCAATGTGGTAGCGATCAACATAAACTATATCGACTCATCTACATATTGACTGGTAAAACAAAGGTCAATCCTCTGCCTGATGGTGACAACCAAGTTCTTGCTAATAGTTTTGCTTCTTTTTGTTGGAAAGGTGTTGGACATTAGAAATGAGCTGCAACCCTATGATGATTTTGATACAAGTTGTTATACCTGTGATAGCTCGTTTCTCAGTTTAATCTAGTTGACTTAGATACCACTCACAATATCATTAAGTCATCAAAGGTGACAACCTGTGCTGCTGACCCATTCCCTGCCTCATGTGCTTCTTGACTACACTGGACTGTTGCTGCCAGTTTTTCAAAACATGATTAATTTCTCTCTGCAAGAAGGCAGCTTTCCGACGGTCTGGAAAACAGCATATGTGTCACCTTGATAAAGAAACCATCACTCAACCCATTTTCAGTAATTACAGGCCAGTTAGTAACCTGCCCCTTGTATCTAAGTTTGTCGAAAGGGCAATGGTTAATCAACTTTTTGATTATCTTAATCACAATGAGTTGCTTCCTTCATATCAGAGCGCTTTTACAGGCAGTTCCATAGCACCGGTAGACTGCAAAACTGTTAAATTGTTAAATGATCTGCTACTTGGGATGGACAGAAAACAAACCACACTGCTGGTTGCAGAGATCTTCGCAGCCTTGACACGGTACATCATGGAATTCTTCTGAATGTCTTGAAGAATAAATTTGGCATCTCTAACACCGCCTGGAATGGTTTACTTCCTACCTTTTTCTAGGAAGTGTGTTGTTTGTGTCAATGGCTGCCAATCCAAATCACATGATCTACCCTTTCTGTTCCCCAGGGCTCAGTTGTAGGTCCGTTGCATTTACTTGCTATGCAAGTACTTGCAGATGTTATTTCACATGCTAATGATCACGTGAATATCATTGGTTATGCTGATGATCACTCTTTCCTGCCCGATTCAGTAAAGTCTAATTCATCATTTATCTCATTCAAACGTAACCAAAAACTCACCTTTTCAAGCTGGCCTTTAATTAATTTTTTTAATTTGATTCTTCTTTAGTTCTTTTGGCAGTTTCTCAGTGTGTTTTATTATTTTACATCTTGATTGGAAAGCGATAGAATATCTTTTAGTAATGGCGCTGTATAAGTACTTTATTATTATTAAATTCTCCCACAAAATTGATGTATTTTATTCAAAATCTTTCATCCTTTGTTATTAGTAAAACCTGTTAGTAAAATGAATTGATGAAAGTATTCATATACATTGCCAAATATACCCTACTTCAATATCTTTTGGAAAATTGTTTCTAATCATACAGAAACAACCAATTAACGTTCAAAGAAATACATAAACATTTTATTTGTTGCGTACTAAGTACAGATCAAGTGATATTTGCACAATTTTGAAAGATTCATGTTATAAACATAAATATTTAAAGATACAGCAGGGTAATTAAGGGCTAACGCAGTCCCCTCCTTCCACACCACTCCCTAGCATCCATTTTAAAGTTAAGTAATAAAGAAAAATGTGATTTTTGGCTACAATGTGGCCCAAAATTGTTAGGCTGAAGCTTTAATTTTAAAGCCTAACATTAAAATTTCCAACCTAAACTGACATTTTTAAGCCTAACATCAATATTTTTAAAATAATGCAAATTTTGAAGACCTAACTGTGAAACGTTAAACCCTAACACGGAATATTAAGCCTAACACTGATAATGCAAATGTTTTAAGACAACTGAAATTTCAAACCCTATTGCATTTTCAGGCCTAACACGGATTTCTTTTAACCCTAACACAGATTTTTTAAGACCTAATCCATGAAATTTCAAACTCTGACGTGCATTTTTAAGCCTAACTCTGATTTTTTTAAACCCTAATGCAGATTTTTAAGACAAAAGCGTGAATTTTCAAACCGTAACATGCATTTTTAGGTCAAGCACTGATTTCTTTTAACCCTAACGCAGATTTTTAAGACCTAAACCGTGAAATTTCAAACCCTAATGTGCATTTTTAGGTCAAACACTGATTTATTTTAACCTTTTAATGCAGATTTTAAGACCTTAACCGTGAAATTGTCAAACCCTAACACAGATTTTTAAGCTCAAAACTGAGTTTTTAGCCCTGATGCGGATTTCTAATCATACAGTATACATTAATGAAAGATATGACATATTAAGCGACATTCTGTCTGTATGTGTGTGTATGTATGTATGTGTGTGAACCTGTTTAGACCCACCAACTGATGACATTCATATGTTTACACTCCTTCAAAGCGATGACACACACACTAAAAATAGCTGTTTTTAAAACTACTATGACAAAAACACTACTCTAGTTCAGTATTTTTGCATTTCAGTACACGTCACCTGTTAAATAGGATAAGTTGAAAATATGTGTGTAATTTCTAATACCGCCATCCCATGTGTGTGTTGTACATTGATTGGTCACCAGCCATATAGGATTACGCCCACGTCATGAGTTGTAGGTTCTACACATGTATGAGTGATTAGTCACCTGTTATATAGGATTATGGATATGTCACCAGCTGTAGGGTCTAAACGCGTATGTGTGTATGTATGTGTGTCTGTGACAGCAAGCTCGTAAGCATGATATCTCAAAAACGATACACTGGATTCATGTCATATGTGGTACACCGATAGCCCATGATCTGTAGATGTGCCCTATTGTTTTTGAGAGTGATGTCATGCATATTATTGAATAAGTAGGTGAGGCTTAATGTAAAAATCTTAAAATGCTCATATTTTAACAATAGCATGTCTGTTTTGTTTCATATGTAGTATAATTATGATGTTAGCTGGTGTGTACATGTTCACGGTGTAAAATGTTGAATTACAATAATATTCACAGTGGGCGGGGCTTAATAGGATTTTGTTGGAAAAAAGCATGTAAGCACAATACATCAAGAATTAGGTAAGCTGGAATCATGCCATATTTGGTACACAGATCGCCCATGGTCTATAGATGTACCTTATTGTTTTTGGTGGTGATATGCATATTGATAAATAGGCAGGGCTTAATATAAAAATCTTGAAATGCCCATAATTATTTTGATAATCACTTGTTTGGTTTGTTTCATATTTGTTAAAATAATTATTTTAGCTAGTGTGTATGTGTTCATTGTATAAAAACGTTGAATGTTGTAGATATGCATAGTGGGCGGCGCTGAATATTATTTCGCAAACAAAAAGCTTGTAAACACAGTATCTCAACAACATTGGATCGGATTTACGTCATGGTCTGCAGATGTGCCCTATTGTTTTTGGTGGTGATTTCATGCATATTAATAAGTGGGCGGGCTTAAAGTGACAATTTTGAAAATGAGATAAATGAGCAACTGTATGTCCGTTTTGCATCATACTGGGCATGATAATATTGGTTATTGTGTAAATGCCTATCTTATCAACAGATGACATTGATATGCATGGTAGGTGGGGCTTAACCCTTAAACACTGAATCGACAATATTATTGTGGATTTGAAAGTGCCATTTTCAAACAATAAACTCTGGACCTTACCATAGGCCTACAGCACTGATCGTGGTATAATTTGAAAGAGCTATTTTAGTTCTATCAATAAACTAACATTTTGATGAGGGTTATATTGAAATTTTTTGAGTAAACTTGCTTTGAAAATGGTTAAAAACGAAAATTTGAAGAAAAAAATCGTTAAAATGTATAAATTTTTTTTCAAACACTAAATAATTATACTTCAGACCTTCACTTTGCCCCAAAACATTTGTACCAGTAGTGAACAATTCAACGAGTGCAAATCCAGTCAAATTTTGACTTTTTTTTTTTTTTTTTTTTTTGGCAAAAGTTCTGCAAAATTCCATGATTTACAGCCTTTTTTATTTTAGACCAATTTTTCAAAAAATCGTAGCTCCTCAACTGCCTTTTGCTATTAAAAAACATCCTTAGAATGGTAGCACTGCGATCTTTCGAATGATACATATTACGCTACTATCCCATCTGAGCTTAATGTCACAATCATGTTAAAATCATAAGAATATAAACAAACACACTGATTTCAGTCTGTTACATAGCTCAGTGGTCAGTGCATACACGTGTTGTGTGGAAGGTCACAGGTTCAATGCCGTGTTGAGCGTTGGGAGAAAAAAATGAGGGTGGTATCCATGGAAAAAGAATGTCAAAACCTATACATCTTAAAAATCCTCCATTTTCATTAATCACAAGCAAAAAAATACAAGCTAAAAAAAGTTGAAAAAATGCCATAATTTTGCAGGAAAATTGCAAAATTATCATATTTATGTCAATATTTTCGTCTTGTTTTCTCTTTTATTGTAAAGTTCATTGTCTTAGCATTCATATAAAAGAAACTTGTAATGACAGAAAACGAAAGGAAATTTTTGAAAATTAAGCTTGAATAAAAAGATCAGAAAAATTGCAGTCAGGTTTTGAACTCGGCAGGTGTTTAAGGGTTAATGTGAAAGTGCTAAATGATGTAAACACCATATCTCATGAACGGTATATCGGATTTATGCCGTAAGTGGTACACAGATGTGTTATGGTCTGTACAAGCTTGTTCTAATGTTGTGGTAGTGATATCATGAATATTGATGAGTAGGCTTACTGACAAATTCTTGAAATAGGATAAATGAGCAACCATTTCGCGATGATAATATTGATTACTGTGCAAATGCTAATGTTTTCAACTTTTTATTGATTTGCATGGTGGGTGTGGCGTTTGAATAAATATGGAACAAATATTTCATGATATGCAATGACATTACAGTTAATACAAAACTTGCAAATCAAGCAGCTTATGATGAAGAAAAAAAGCATCGGAACCATAAAACCTTTTGGATCTGGTTGAAAAAATAACCTGAAATTGTATTTTTATTTTTCAGGAGCTTGACTTTCAGAAGAATAAACCCAATCAAGAAAGAGGAGATAAATTTGTATCAGTAATGGGAGACTTCAAGACGGTTTCATCAATTAGTTTTAGTAAATTACAAGATCTCTTAACGGAATCGAAAGAAAAGGTAATACTTTATTTTTAGCTAGTCAGTTTAAATGACATGTGGAATACAGTGGTGCTGTCACATATACAACAGTATATGTGTTAAATATGTGTTCTAAACATGTCCCCAAGCAATTGTGTGTTGAACTGTACAATAATTGCTAAAGAGGGGAAGTATATAAAGATAAATTTGTCACGTTTTTTTGGGATGATTTTGGACACCTTTATTCAGAACTGTGGGAAAATGTTTAATTAATTCCTACTCCATCATGGTAATTCATTTGATAATTCATTTTGGTAAATTCATTTGATTGCTGATCATATTCCATTTTAGTGGTACAAACATACCAAACGATATGTGAAAAAATATTTATTTTCAGCTGGGAAACCCCGGTTCAATCCTGGATCCGGTCATACCTGAGACTGTAAAAATGGTACCTGATGTAACCTTTCTTGGTGCACAGCATTTAGAGGATAGAGCATAGCAGAAATGTGGGAAAGGGAAAAAAAATATCATTTTTCAATAATCAATCATTTTAGCCATAATTGTGAACTAAGTCTTTCACACTTTCCATTCTTCTTTTTACAGTACATCAAAGTTTGTAAAATATACGGTGAGGATCCAACAAGCAGATCTGTAGATGAATTCTTTGGAATATTTGACGTTTTCCTCAACTCATTTTGCGAGGCCAAGATGGACAACATCAACCTGAGGAAGAAGAGGGAGGAGGAGGAGAAGCGCGCCAAGATGGAGCAGGAGGTAAAATTTGACCTCTCTGGCACCATTTGACACCGCTGTCGTGGTAACATTAAACCCCACCAACCAACCAACCTAACAAAACATTGTCCCACCCAGAGCATCCTCTACCCCTTCAACACCCATCTCTAAGCTTGTCTACAATAGCCCATCCTACCTCACCCCCCCCCCCTCCCCCCTCCTTTGTTACATCAACTACTACTACTACAACAGCTAACCTTCTTTACCACTCCTACTCAGCTACTTTCTCCTTGATACTTATTTTCCCTCTGATATAATTTAATCTCTCAGGCACAACTTGACCGTAGCTGTATTGCCATTAAACCCCACCAACCGAAAAAAAAAAAAACATCCTTCAGGCCCACAAAATGTTTAATTTCTTGATCTTGCTTGTCAGATAGCGTAATTTTATATCTGCTTGCCTGCCTTATTTTGATTGCTCAAAGTTTGTGTAAAATTGGTATACCACTGGTACAATTGCAAAGGAAGCTTTTCTCAGACAATATTTTATCTTTGAGGCAAACATAATTCTTGTAGATTGCCAAAAATTGTCATGGATGAGCTCTATGTGTTTTACAAATAGAAATTTAAACTTCTGTCATGTTTGAATACTGCATTCTTCATTTGATTCTTTTCTGCATCTTTCTTCCTGCAGAGGTTGGAGAGAGACCGAATGAGGAAAGCCTCCAGACGAGCAAATCAAAAAGGAGGGGAGGGAGAGTTTGACGACCTTGTCTCGGCTCTCAGGAATGGAGAGGTATTCGGCGATGATATCACAGCCAAAATGAACAACAGAAAATTACGAAAGACATCTCAGCAGAACAACTCATCTGCTCCTGCCGTGAATGGAGGAGACAGCAGGGAAAGACTCGGAAGACGTGTCGGACCCATCACAAAACAACCAGGAAGGTCAACTTCTGTGGTGTAAATTGGTATAGGTAAGCTGATCAGATCTAAATGCGATTAAAAACTACCAGGAGGGTGTGCTGCTTTCCTTGGGTTTTGTGCATTGGACTATCTTTTGGTAACTACAGTAATGCACTGTAGAGCACCACAGTTGGTGATGGGTGCGTAAACGTGTACTTAGACCTCGAGTTATGGAGATTAGTTTTTGTTAATTATAGTAAAATGAAAACAGAGCTTAAAGTTTACAAGACACATCTTGACGGTAAACACTCTTCCAGTGTGAGTACATGGTTGTGAGTACAAGTATGTGTCCTACAGGCACGAGTACAACAGTACTTAACATTTGCTTTTCCCTAGTAAGAGTAAAGACCTTGATTATGAGTATTGAATATGTACCTGAGTGCTTCTAGTCTGAAGTTTAGCAACTGTACGTTGATACACTATTAGTGGACTGTACTTTATAGAAAATTCATATTTTGTGTTCGGGTAATTTTGAAAGACACCAAGTAGTGCAATGGCTGTTTTGTCCCATTGGTTGCTTTGAAAATGTTTAACTTCTGTTTTTTTTTTCTCCATCAGATTCTCCAGCTGAATGACCATCCATGCTGGAACACCCGGGGAAGATGAATCTTCAGACTGAGATTATCACAGAGACATCAGGTGGTACTCCAAGGAAGGAGAAGTTACCTCTCCGTCAATATACTCCTCTGAGCTTCAGATGGTCCAGGTTGTAACCTTGAAACTCTAATCTCGTCTTGGCGAACTCTGCCTCGAGGACTTATGCAAGATATTTTATACCTGGGTTTTGTATGCAACTGTATCAGTTAAATGTGGAAGTAATTTTATGTGCTGGATTTTCTGTGCTGGATATTTGATGGAAGTCCAGATCTTTGAATGGAAGATTGCAATTTACACGGTTTCTTCTGCTCCAATGTCATTGATTTTACTCTTACAGCAAAGGTGTAAGAGAAAAAAACTCCAAGAAGTTAAAAAGTCAGCAAGTTTCTTGGAGTAATTTGCTCCAACGGTAATGTTGAACAGTCGCAGTCACATTGGGGCAGAATGAATGGACCTACAGATTAACTAATCCACAAAGAGATTTTAAAGATTGTCATGAAGTCTTAAAAAAGTAAGAGCAACTCGATAGTATCAAGATAAGATGTCTTCTTGTGTTTTGCAATAGGGTGTAGATTTTATAAATGACAGTAATTATCAGTCCTCTGTCTGTAATGTGTGTCTTTGTTATTGCAGGTTCACTTTCTGTAAAATTAATCATATCATTTTTTTGATGTGGGAGAAAATGTGTTTGTATGGATCACACATCACTGACAGATGATTAGTGAAAAGTTATTCAGATCTTTTTCTGCTGCTGTAATCTTAGTAATGGAATACTACGCTTCTGGCCTACATTCGGTAACCTTTGACCTAGAAGTAAGCACCTATAAGAAAGATCAATGCTGTGACTGTCTTTCTGTATTATAGAAAGTGTACAGACTGGTGAGTGATTTCAGCAGAAATGTTTTAGGAAGTGGAGAAAAATCTTACTCGAAGGCAGTAAACTCATTCTATTCTGTTCATGCTCAACATAACATATTACTCTGAGAAATGTGGCTGAAGTGGAGGGCATTTTCTGATGTAATTTATTCTAGTCTTAGATTGTCAAACATCATTATGTTTAGTCTTAGATCATCAAACAGTGTATAGTTTTTGTTTTGTAATTATCACCTTGTTCCAGTTCCATTCCCCTTGAGTTTATGGGTTAAAAAATTCAAAAAAAAACTTGTAGCATACTGGAGTGTTCGTATATTTGGCTGTATTATTTCTGTGTACAACTCATGATTCCATTGTCGAGTGTTTTTTGGCGCAGTGTTGGTGGTAGCTATAATGTTATGACATTTCAACAGCCAGGACTTTACAGAGCTCATCATTCTTGACGACCAGTGTCGGTTCTGTGATATAGAAGTAAAAAAATGTTTAAGTCGCGTTGGATTCTTTAAACTGCATAAACGTGGCTACAGTGCAAAGTGCATTTAATAGGAGCATTAGTATTGTATTAATTGGTTCAAGTGTCTCCAGCATCACCAAAAACAATAACATTAAACAAATGCTGTAGAAAAAATAAGTAAAAGTCATGTGCAAGCTTTGTTATTTTTGATGAATAAAAATTATTCTGGTTGGTAGTTGTTTCATTGTAGTATGTTTGTCCTGGAGGTACATGAAGTTCTCTTGTCAGTATTTTCATATTTGAAAGTGCATTGATAAAGCACTGAAAATGCTGACCAATAATCTGGAAGTCTTTAAAAAGAGACTATACAAACCTATTTCACTTATTTACCCCCCTGTTCAATTTTATTGTCTTCGCCTCGCAAATCCATTTAAGTTTCTACTAACTAGTACTTATTCAATCAGTCAACCAACTATTCAACCTAAATGTGCCCATTTCATTTAAGAATCAGAATAATTTTTGTATCTGGCAGATGTGTGGAAGTAATAATAGACACAAGTGTATTTTTTCAGCTTGGTTTTTATATATTATCCATGTTTATGTTATTTTACTCATTCATTATACAATCCCTTTTGAGCTTCATGAGAAAAGTTCCAAAAGCAAATGTAAATATTCATTCAAGGCTTTATCCTATGTATGTTATGCTGTCCTATGTATGTTAGGCTATCTTATGTATGTTATGCTGTCCTATGTGTGTTAGGCTATCCTATGTATGATAGGCTGTCCTATGTATGGTAGGCTACCCTATGTATGTTAGGCTGTTCTATGTATGTTAGGCTATCTTATGTATGTTAGGCTGTCCTATGTACGTTAGGCTATCTATCCTATGTATGTTAGGCTGTCCTATGTATGTTAGGCTATCCTATGTGTGTCAGGCTGTCCTATGTATGTTAGGCTGTCCTATGTATGTTAGGCTGTCCTATGTATGTTAGCTATCCTATGTATGTTAGGCTATCCTATGTAGGTTAGGATATCCTATGTATGTTAGGCTATCCTATGTATGTTAGGCTATCCTATGTATGTTAGGCTATCCTATGTATGTTAGGTTATCCTATGTATGTTAGGCTATCCTATGTATGTTAGGCTATATTTGGACAATATCAGTGGCTCTCTATCTGCAATATGTAAACAAGCTCTTATTAGTTCACATGTCATACTCTTTGAATGAGTATAGGATGAGTCTTTCTTTTTATGTGAAAAAAATGTAGACAATCACAAATGTAACTCAACAATTGGACTGCTTCTTACTTAAGGACATATAAAATGATTAGAAAATTTGATATTGTCACTTTGTATTTCCCTTGTCATTTTGTAAGTCTGGCAACCACAAAAGTTTGTATAGTTATAATGAACCTATTTGTGTTATTCATTTATATAGTCAGTATTATTCAAAGGTTTACTTTTATATTTTGTACCTTTATGGATGTTTGGTGTGATGAACCGCAGAAGCCTGAATTAAGACTACGGTTTATCCATTATAAGATGTGTTAAGTATATTTTGTATTATTTTATGTTACAATATACAAATCTCGGCCACTCCTGAGTCATTGAATGATAAAGGAGACAACGTAAATCTATGTGGTTATTCAGTGGCGCAACTAGAGTCCTGGGGGCCTGGGGAATTTGATGCTCAGGCCCCATAACACACATTACATTGTCATTGCTTGGGATTCCCTCTGGGCCCATTTGTCATTGCTTGGGAATCCCTCTAGGCCAGTTTGTCATTGCTTGGGATTTCCTCTGGGCCCGTGGGATTTACTGACCCTTCTCACCCTATTATTGCATCACTGGGGTTGTCGATGTTTGTACTAATACTGCTTGCCAAAATGTAAGGTTAAGCAAAGTTAAGACTGCATGGCGTTAATTCAGTCAGGTTAAGCAGCTTAGGTGGGTTTGAATTTGAAGTACTTAATTTTGTTGGTATTTCTTATTCTTGAGATCAAATAACTTTTTTTGACAGAGAAATAAAAGTCATAACAATCAGAATTCCTATGGTTTAGTTTTTCAAATTTATTTATTAAGGTTAGAGTCGTAGCTGCATTGACCATCCTTCATGGTTTTTTCATTTTTGAGCTGTGAACGAATCAGAAACTACACGTAATTATTGACACATTCAATGAAATCGAGTTTGTTGCTTGTTTGGAAGCTTTGTATACAGGTTTCAAAACCATTTAATGAAAATATAAAGTTCTCCCTGTAAACTACAAATTTGTTGCGAATATAATCAGGTCAGAATATTACGATGGTGTCTCTTGGTCCAGGTGGAGCAGGAGAGTGGATTTACACACTGCATCCTCATAGTATGGAAATGATGAATTGCACACTAAAGTAATATTGATTGTCTGAAAATTATTCCACTTTGTGTGTATTATCTTTGCTCAAAGTGGGGAGCTACTTTATTGTTAAATGAAATGGTAAAGCTTTGTTTTGAAGTAAGATAAGTAATGGGTTATCTCCTCTGTTATAGTTCTATGCAGTCTCCCGTAAACTTGGATTGCTAGACAAAAAGTTAGAATAAGTTTGGCGCTATATTTAAACCATTTTAAGTTTGATGTTTTGTTGAAAAAGAAAGAAAGACCAATCATATTTGGGATATGAATCTACAAGTCCATTTTGGGAATCTTGTTTCATCACTGCCTTGGTATGGTTTTGGTGGAATCTTTCCAGTCCACAGTTCCAATAGTATTATTTTAGTGGGCATTGAATAGGTTGTAATTGTTTGATGTTTTCACATTCAACAACTTAAGTTGTTTTCTTTTCTTTTCAAATCTTTCAAAATGTGTCATTCATCTTATGGTTTAAAATTCTTTTGAGCTTTCTGTTTTTTCTTAATGCGCCAAAACTTTGACTATTTTTGTATTTAGCTGTAATGGAATATAACTTTTTCAAAGTTGAATAGAGTAATATGTCTCCTTTCATAAATTTTATTTTGGTAGAAAATTGTTTTCGGTATAGAAAAAAACTGATGAATTATGACCAGTGTACATATGTATATCATAAAGATTTTATGTACTTTTAGTGAATGCATTTGTAGCTAAAATTGGATCCACAGGAATCACTGCAGGTGATAATATTGTTTAACAGCAGCTAGGAATGTTCTTGCTAATCCGTCTGCTGCCATAACATCAGCAGCGTAGCACAGGTGGAAATGAGGGGCCAGATCCTCAACTTTCACAGAAATAGGTTAGACCCCACATTGGAGACTGGCTACACCACTGCAGACACCACTGCAGAACTGGCTACACCACTGCAGAACTGGCTACACCACTGCAGAACCGGCTACACCACTGCAGAACCGGCTACACCACTGCAGAACCGGCTACACCACTGCAGAACCGGCTACACCACTGCAGAACCGGCTACACCACTGCAGAACCGGCTACACCACTGCAGAACACACCACTGCAGAACCGGCTACACCACTGGCTACACCACTGCAGAACTGGCTACACCACTGCAGAACTGGCTACACCACTGCAGAACTGGCTACACCACTGCAGAACTGGCTACACCACTGCAGAACTGGCTACACCACTGCAGAACATTGATATAAATTAAGTTGTCTCATAATAAATCGAATACCCTTTTTGCACCCTCCAGTACGGAATATCATAAACATTCCTAAATCCCAACCCGAGTCAGAATTTGTACGTATTTTCCCATTTACTTTTGGAAATTTTCTGTAAAAACAGGACCATGTGATGCGACTTCTTTTGGTTAAAATCTACATAAATTGGCAAAAACTAACACCCCCACTTCTCGGCCACCAGTTCCTTTAATGTCACCAATCTGGTTATTATTGTGCACTCCCTTGGATGACAGAAGATTCCATTTTTTTTTTTATATTCTGTTCATTCCTTGGTTAGATGATGACGTATCCTGGCAGGATACCACACAAGGGTAAAAGTCATCTACAGATGGTGAGCTAAGCAGGTGCTTACTAATTAATACGTTGTCAGTTCTTCATTAAGTGGCAATTGGTGACTTGCTCACTACTTATATATTCATGGGAGAAATAAGCCGTGAACTACTCCACTTCTCAATTACAGAACTTAATGTAATCAAGTAAATTGTGGATTAGAAATCGTAATAGGTCTGAATGCAATTTATGGTGTAAGTGTTAAAGTTATTTTCTCTTCTGTAAATCGTAGTGCGGCTGCTACAGCTTTCTTTTTAACTTAAGATAAATACCTCATTCAAAGCTTCCTAATTTTTGTCATTTATGTCGTCACGTTTGTCATCAGTATTTCTGTGAAAACTACTTAATCGTTGGTGTCACCTCAAATTTCACTTAAACAGTGGACAAGTAATGGTTTTTGGTCAATTTAATACAACTCCTGTTAGTGTGTGTTGTTGCAATGTGAAACACTCGTTTCTGTGAAATTTATGTTTTTCATCAAAATTTGCTACGTTTTCATTCCCAGTCTGCCCTTGCGTAGGTATTCATTTGATATTTATTTCTAGTTCCTGTAAATGAATGATCCGATATTTCATTACCAAAAGTTGTACATATTTATACAATGTAATTTATTTAAATCAAGGGTATTCTATTTGTGTAGGAATGTATTTGTGGAATAGAAGAGAATTCTGCTTCTCTGCTTGGTAAACGTTTGACTTAATTTACACGGAAGTTTGATAAAAGGCCATAAAATTGTTGGTGTCAGAAATTGTGGAAAAGTTAAATGTGCACAAAAATGGTTGTGAAATATACAATTTATGCAAATTTGTTATGTATAAATGTATATCATTGCTTTTGTACTTTTCTATCTTCTCCCTCGCTCTTTTCAGTTCACACGTTAACTTACAAAACGTTTCAATTTCTTCTTCCCGAGACTCGTGACCTCGAGTCAAGTGATGTTAATAGTCTAATTTACAGTATTGACTTGAATTTAAATGTTAAAAGCTTTGTTGTTCTAATTTCTTCATTTTAAGTAAGAAGTTATATCTGATATTTGTATTTATGTATATTAATACTTTTTTCCAGAAAATTCTGCATATGAAGTTACAATTATTTTGTCTGGTTTTAAGATTCTTCAAGACAGAAAGGCTAGTAGAAGACTTTTTTATTACAGATGATATTTCCTTTCTGCTGATACGAATATGAAACAGCATTATCTCCTAAGGCAGGAGATTGATGTGTATTTCATTATCACAAATGAATTCCCATTTCAATAAGATTTAATCACAAAGGAAAGTTACACTACCATGTTGGGACATGTGGACGTGCTATGTTATATATGTATAATAGCATCTTAATGGATTCTAGTTACTGTTGATTGCATAGGTGTCTTCTTTGAGCATGAGCTTAGATCTGATGTGCATACCCAGAGAAGATATAATGTATGTAAAGTATACTGCAATATGTTTACATTGTCTTAAGTACTTCAGAGTATTCTTTGTATTTAAATTTTAAAATCAATATTTCATGCATTATCCTAATTAAAAGAGACCAAAATTTATATTTTTGTCAATTTTCTTTATTAGCTGACTCATCTCCAACTTAAGCCAAGACTTCCACTTCAGTCTTTGTAAATATGAAAAATGTAGGGATGAAAATACGGAATGAAACAGCTAGCATTTGCATGATTTAGTTAATAATCAACACAATGTGGTATTTTGTGAGAGACAACATGACATGAACTGTGTGGAGCTTATAAAACTGGTCTATAACAGCATTTCACTGTTGACACACCTTCCATTTCTGCCAGAACATTACAATCTTAAGTTGTTCCCTACTTGTTAGAAAATGTATAATTATTTCATTCAGGAAATAACAGACTTGTTGAAAATCAATGTTGATAGCTGAAGCTCAGTTACATCACAACGGGACAGAATGAATGCATCACTGTTGATACTTTGAATAACTTTTGCAGACAATTGTACTTTTGAACTCCGGTGTTATGCCAATATTTTCAACAACTTTAAATTCCGTCACACTAGATAAAACAACTGTTTTAAGTGCACATGATATCTACAATTTCTGGAAAAAAATCCATTCAGTTCTGTTCACATAGAGATTGAAATGTATCATCTCTGTCCAAAGCAATAGCTCCATGAATAACAAATCTGTAGAATCCATTCTTACATGGTGATTCCATAATACTTTCCTTCAGGAACAACTTGATCTAAGCAGAGAAATAAACAGAAGATGAATAAGATCAGATCAAATTGACTAAAACCCATTCATCAATACTTATGATAACAGCTCTTGGTTTGAGCATGGTGTCTGTAAGCAGAGAAATAAACAGAAGATGAATAACATTAAGATCAATTTACTAACACCCATTCATTAATACTTATAACAACTTTTGATCTAACCATGGGGTCTGTAAGCAGAGAAATAAACAGAAGATGAATAAGATTAAGATCAATTTACTAACACCCATTTATCAATACTTATGATAACAACTCTTGAAAGCTTCAGTAGGAAAAAAAACTTTGAAATTCTTGAAAAGACTTAAATAAGCCAAATTGATGCTACTTCAGTTTTCTTCTTAGATGCACTATGTTTGAAGCTTAGAGGTTGTAGTAAAGATATTCCATTCTGTAACGTACTCTAATCAGTGCAAACATTAGCAACACTACAGACAAGTAACTTGTCTTCATGGTTCCATCTTATAATTCATACAATACAAAACATTATGTGCAAACTTTAGAGAAACTGATCTCCCCAACGAAACAAGATAATAAGGAATTCATTTTTTTTCTTCAAATATCACATCCATAAACCTTCAAAAATGAAGAAACCCGTCAACAGCTGATAAGCTAACCTGGCAGGCAAGGTTGGAAAAGCTTGCAAATTTCCAAACATGGTTCAGAGGATGTAAAACTTCATGAGGGAAATATTACAATTTAGGAAGACAATTGAAAATTGGCCACAAATGTCCCTTTCCAGCACTTCACACATTTTCACTTTATCTCTCTATTAAGCTGGTGTCCCTTTTGTCAAAGGTCTTTTTTCACTCTAATGGCACAAGGCTTACAAGCTTCACAAACAGCACAGGGAAGAAAACTACTAAATCATTTATTTTTGAGGACATCTGAAAAGTTGGATTGGATCACAAGCTTCCCAACAACTAAACATAATTTTTTCTTTTCTTACTTTGTTTTATTATTTGCATAGAAAATAACTTGTGCATAGTTAACTGTAAATTTTGCAAGCACCAATGCAGAGTATTATCAAGTGATGCCCAGGGCCGCCAATATGAGAGGTGAAATGGGGCAATGCCTCACGGGTCTGGTGTCCTAGGGGGCCTGGTGTCCTAGGAGGCCCAGATAATAAAGGATCGTACAAATTATGTGGGGACCCGGATTCTAAGTCCCACAGGCCCCGCGTTTCCTCTTGGCTGCCCTGGTGATGCCCAATGAACATTACAGAGACTTTAAATGCATTCATAAAAATAATATTAATGTTGAATTTCAAGCAAATAGTACCTTTCAATCATCAAGGTGTTATTCTGTCCATCTATGCATACAGTTTGTGTTACAGCACACATAGTACAGCTGCATCCCTTCCTGTTAAAAACAAAGAAAAGTTCATTTCATAGAAAAGTGCTGGATATTGTTTTTCTCACAAACACAGAGCTTTAAACATTATGCATTTGCAACTCTACAGATTACCATGAATGCTGCATTCTTTAAACAAATTTGCTTTGCAACCTAAATCTGGGATTTAATTTAAAAAAAAAAAAAAAACCCATATTAAATAGTTCCCATGTTTGTCAATAGAAAATGTCTAACACATGGTAAACATTGCTATGCTTACAGAATAATAAGTTGAATGTAGTCAATAATATGTGTTTCTGAGTTACCACATAAACATGCTCAAGGAGCACTCGGTCGTAATGTGTTACATTCTAGGGTCCCAAAAAGTATTTGATTACACTTTTCTTTCACTTGATAATAATAATAATAATAATGATAATAATAAGTCTCAAATAAATCATATGAATGTTAAAATCAACTGTAATCATTTCTATATGAATGCTTAATTTAGTTTTCAATGCCGATGATGTTGCAACACCCGTTTTCAAAATGCTGATGATGTTGTAACACCCGTTTTCAAAATGCCCATGATGTTGCAACACCCGTTTTCAAAATGCCCATGATGTTGTAACACCCATTTTCAAAATGCCCATGATGTTGCAACACCCATTTTCAAAATGCCCATGATGTTGCAACACCCGTTTTCAAAATCCCCATGATGTTGCAACACCCATTTTCAAAATGCCCATGATGTTGCAACACCCATTTTCAAAATGCCGATGATGTTGCAACACCCATTTTCAAAATGCCCATGATGTTGCAACACCCATTTTCAAAATCCCGATGATGTTGCAACACCCATTTTCAAAATCCCCATGATGTTGCAACACCCATTTTCAAAATGCCCATGATGTTGCAACACCCGTTTTCAAAATGCCCATGTTGTAACACCCGTTTTCAAAATGCCCATGATGTTGCAACACCCATTTTCAAAATGCCCATGATGTTGCAACACCCGTTTTCAAAATGCCGATGATGTTGCAACACCCATTTTCAAAATGCCCATCATGTTGCAACACCCGTTTTCAAAATGCCCATCATGTTGCAACACCCGTTTTCAAAATGCCCATGATGTTGCAACACCCATTTTCAAAATGCCCATGATGTTACAACACCCGTTTTTAAAATGCCCATGATGTTGCAACACCCATTTTCAAAATGCCCATGATGTTGTAACACCCGTTTTCAAAATGCCCATGATGTTGTAACACCCGTTTTCAAAATGGGCATGATGCTGCCAAAAAAAGGCCTCACTTTTCAACTGACAAGCTCCATTACATACAGCACAACCTTCGATGGGAGGGAGTCACATTTTGTGGGTGTGGCCAGTATGGAATGAAGGGGAGACTTCTGGTATTTTGAGATAAAACCTGAAACTATTCATACCTCTGCTCTGTTTGTCTGTGACTGAAAGAACACTGCCTCTTTGTGTCTACATTGGGGACATGGATGAGCATACGTCCTTGGTAACGCTGGATCTGCTACAACTTCACCCACAATCTGTGTCAGTTCACTGGAAGAAACAGAAACAAGCTATGTAAACAAACTATGATAGTAATTGTCCATTTGATCACATTGGCTTTTAGAGTTCAATCATATAAGAAAGCTGCTCAAGTATTTTTAAACTTGACAAATTTCAATATCAAAGATGCTTTCCATTAGGTTGTGGCCTATCCCTAACTGTTCCTTGTATAGTTTGTCTTGCTTGATGAAATTTATTTTCACGGTCAACAGCAAAAGTTATATTGTGCCAGAGGTTAAATTATTTCAAGCTAAAATAGGAACAAAAGATGCATTCAAAGAGAGGCCAAATAAAGAAAAGTAGAACAACTTGAGGGGCCAGTGATTATGGTAAGAGGTGTACAGGATATACATTATACAGTACATTAAATGCTTGATTTGAGTGACTAATGTTTATTTTCCTGTATGTTCGAAGATATCTGACAACACACCCGGTTTTTGAGGACAACAACAACCACTAAGGACAAAGATATACATCCTTGGAAGAAAATATATGCAAACCAGAGGAGACATGAGGAGGGCAACCCCTAAACTGAAGTTGTCCTCGAATTACTGTATATTAGTGCATTATGGTAGAAATAATGACAGCAACAGTGATAGAAAAAATGCCATAGTACTTACTCGACTTCTTTTGTAACTTTGTTCACATACACACATGTACTTTCTGCTTCCTCATGGTAGTCACAATTCCTGCACTGAGAGGAAAAAAGGGGAAAATTTTAGTCGCTGCAACTCAAAATCTAAAAAGCCACTTAAGATTTCTAACCCCTACCTCAAGTTAAGCAACTTATTTGTAACCAATGGCCAGAACTTAATTGCGAACCGCTTTTGTACAAAAACATTTTCCTACTTGTTGTACATACATGTGCTCAAAATTACAGCTGGATATTTACTTTATTTATAGTAACTTTTATCAGATACATGTAGCAGTTATTGCAATGAAATCTTATACCAATCATATATCAGATAGCAGTTATTGCAATGAAATCTTATACCAATCTTATACCAGATAGCAGTTATTGCAATGAAATCTTATACCAATCTTATATCAGATAGCAGTTATTGCAATGAAATCTTATACCAATCTTATATCAGATTGCAGTTATTGCAATGAAATCTTATGCCAAACTTATATCAGATAGCAGTTATTGCAATGAAATCTTATACCAATCTTATATCAGATAGCACTTATTGCAATAAAATCTTATACCAATCTCATATCAGATTGCAGTTATTGCAATGAAATCTTATACCCATCTTATTTTAGATTGCAGTTATTGCAATGAAATATTATGCCAATCTTATATCAGATAGCATTATTGCAATGAAATCTTATACCAATCTTATATCAGATAGCACTTATTGCAATGAAATCTTCTTATACCAGCTACCATCATAAGTTCACTGAAACGCCACCGGACTCTGGAGGAAACATTACATCACGCAAACACCATATAAAACAACATTGATATCTCTGAACAACAAATCAACACAGTGTTATCTAATTTTGCTGACACAGGCTGACATTGGGAAATTTCTAATCACTTGATGTGTCTACCATTTACCTGCTAACCACTTTTGTAAGATCCCCCATGAACAAGGGTCGCAGTGGAGCATTCTATAAACTAGCAATATTGATACCACGCACCTTAAGGCTACTATTAAAAATAAAAGATCACATATGAATTAAAAAAAGCAGTTTGATTAGTACTTATACTTACGGCATAGTACAGAACTCTCCTTTCTTTATTTTCCTTTGGATACAACATGTTGTTGCTGTGAATACATAGAAGATAAAATATGTAATTTATTATATTCATAAAAATAACTAACTTAGCAAAGGATTAATGTCAAGTTACAAGGATGATGCTTGAACTATCCAACCTCTCATGATGAAAAGCTTGAAAGAACTAAATCTTATTTCACTGGAAATGTGCAAGCTACGAGCTACAACTAAAAGATCTTTCTGCCAACTTGCAGACTGGATGTTATCCAACAATTTGTGCACAACTGAGCACCACACTATAGCCTAGGTACACACGATTCATGTGTTTTCCAACTTCGAAAATATCTTTTCTGTGACATTTCCACCAAATTTCCTGCACAAATACCCAAGCGAACATATAAATTTAGATATCTAAAGGTGACCGATTATACACTGGCTGTAAAGGTAAACTGCTTTATTTTTACTGACAAACTGGTTGCTAAGATTTACGCACGTTTAATGACGACATCATCCTGAATACTCAAATACAGAATAGGCTGTCTATTGCATTTATCGCGGAACAAGATAAATGTATGGTTAGTAAGGCTGAAAACCTTATGTACGTGCGGATTGCGCTTACTAAAAATCTAAAATTGTTATGCCCGGGCTGATATTTTTAAATGGTGAATTTAATGTCTATTCAGGCTAGTGTTTACACAAGTACCCGACCGATTGTATTGTTACCCGGTTCCGAAAATACAACCCGGGTATGGATTTTCATAATATTACCAATTGCAGACTGTTTCTGTCTCAGAACTGTATGTTAAAAAGAATAAATCTTAACTTACAAGAATTATAAAGTGTATTAGTGTATGTTTCGTTTCTATTCCAATGCAATACAATAAAATGATCACAAAATAATGTCACAGATTGCAGAAAAGATGTCGAACGATCGATGTGGCTACGTATATACATCAGTAGTACTACATGTACAAGTAGCGCAAAACCTAAACTCTCTAAACTAAAAAATATCCAAACCAGTGCGCAACAAGCAGTGTGTGTGTGTAGTATGCTGTTGTAAAAATATATTGCGGTTGTACATTACCAAACTGTTTTGAAAGCGTGACTGCTATTTGCTAAAAAAATTTTTAAACACCTATTATGAACCAATCACAAGTTGTGTTCAAATGAAATTGTTATGTGTTACTGAGCGTTCACGTAAGAGAATCTTGGAATCAGTCAGTAATTCCCAGCATAGCGTTAATGAGGTGGAGTCGTGTATTTAATATTCCAAAATACCAAGTGACCCGTCCCGTGAAATTTCGAGGAAGTGCATATATTATTACTTTATGGTATTTTATGAAGACGGGTACATAAAAGAGACAAGAAACATTTGTATTCTGTTTCTTTATTCACAAAAACAAAGGTACGATTGAAAAACAAGAAATATCACAAGAATTTACAAGGTACACTGTTAAATTTTGATACATATACTACTTCCGCGAAAAATATTGAAAATGCTTTGTCGGTAAGTCCGATACCCGAATGATAATGCAGGTCAGGTACCCAGTCCGATTTTTGGACCTGGTGCAAACACTAATTTATGCCTAAATAGTATTTGCTGATAAAATAACAAAGGTGAAAATTCCCTGGCCCTCCGCATGTCTGTACAGTACAGTACGAGGGTTGTTATAGCTGGCATACAATTCCTGTTTTTGAGAATTCACACGATGTAGAATACTGATGCTTAAAAAATAGCTTACTTTTTGGATATTCTTATACCAATTAGTCTAAATAATACTTCCCCCCACCTTCCCCCCCTCCATCCTTCTCTAAATTTTTATTTAAAAAATCTTAAATCTTTACCTATTTGGCACCACAACGGGATAAAATGTCCTAATTCATGTTTTGGTGGCCATGTTTCTTAATCACTGCACGTTTGTAATTAACTATTCCAACCTCCACAAATAAGTTTTAGGATAATCCACTAAAGTGCAGGTTGATTTTTCACTGACAACATTGTTTCTGTTTATATAATTTTATGCAATAATTTTAGTAAAAAAACTGTGCAAATACAAAAAATTAAAACATCAAGAAATGTTTAGATAATATAATTGTACTTTAAAAGTATTATCTTAATCATTATCCCTGCTAACATGTTATAGCCCCAAGCAGTGTTTTGAAGTTTGACCGTAACTTGGAGAGTTCGTCAGATAATATTTACGGAAAGAAAATTAGTCTAGTAAATGCTGCGATAAAAGTAAGTAAGATCACAGTAAAAACAATTTTTGAAGACATGGATGGGCTTTAAACAACATGAATAAGTATTGTGGGTGGAAAGAAAAGGTTTAATGGTTTTGTTTAAACAAACATATTAAAACAGATTTTCCTGTTTTAACACAGCGCTTAAAACAGCACAGCAGAGTATAGGTTTTTGTAGTACCCTTGGATAGCCAACTATCACTGCGGCAGCCATACTAACAAGGCTGGCATCAGTCCAATGATGGTACTAGGGTCCCACGTGACTAGGCTGAGCATGCACATATTGGAATCATGTAACACCCTTTCACAGTTCCGTCCGCCATTTGAGTTGCGAATAAACAAACAAAATTTTATTCTCAAGGTTGGGAATTCGGGTATCAATGAAGTAACAATAAAGTTCATGCAAGGCAACCATCTGCAAAGCAAGCCTATGCTTGTGTACGTTTTTAGCTAAATTAACCATTTGGCTCTGCAAAAGCGTAGATTGTACAGTAGCTTATTCTGATGCAGTTTTTCATTGAAAAGTGCTAGGAAGTTCTTGTGTTGTTTGCTGCTTGATTAATTTGAAAAAGAATAAGTGCTCAAATCTTAATTTAATATTTAATCACCTTATTGTCGTGTGATGGTTTTTGTTCATTATTTCTACCATGAGCTTCTAAGTTCTTATCTGCTACGAACAGTTGTTCCTTTAAGAACATATCGATTATTGCCTCAACCTCCTTTTTCACCCCACCTTATTCTATTCAACAGTTTAGATACCCCAACATCCTATCCCCTAACTGGGTGTATGTTTCACCCTGTTCTAGCCTAGCTGTCCTAAATTTTATTCTATGCGTTTCTGCACTAAGCCGATTCTGAATTAATAATGCCTCTTTCAATTGGCCATAATCTTTAGCCTTTTCTATTGGTAACCAAGAATAGACCTCTAAGGCTTTTCCCGTTAGAAGGGCATAAGTGCTGTAGCCCATTCACCTTCCTTCCAACCAAATGTATCTGCATTCCTTTCGAACCTCCTAATATAGGCGTTTATATCATCTTTAGATTCGTCAAAATCAGGTAATCTAGGCCTCTTAAATGTACTATGAGCTCCTGAGAAGATGCTTCACTACGTGTGCTTGCCTCTCCTAATTGGCTTTCATCCTATGTTCATGCTCTCTTTTCTATCTTCGCCTTTTCCTTCCATTCCTTATCCTTTTTTCCCTATCCCTTTGTCTCTTAATGCGGTCCCTCCATCTTTTACAAATGCCAATAAACTTTCCCCTAAGCCCATCTCCTGACCTGACTGCATAACAGCATGAAAGTCCATGGTTTTCAGGCTGAACTTACTTGAAGTAAAGGCAAAACCTAAAATACCCCACACTACAATTAGCAAAAGAACTTATCCCACTCCATGACAAACTGGAGGGTATACTTACTAATCATTGACCTATTTACAACACTAATTGATGATATCATACGGTAATATGCTTAATTAGAATTTCCAATTGTAGGCTTTTGATCGTTAAAACCAAGAGATTTAGAAAACTGCCAATCTCAAAATTACGTGCCCAGCACCTCCACCAGTTGTCACGCCACGACTCCCATACACCACGTAACTGATTAGCAATTTACCTAAAAATACGAGGAAAACGAACAAAAAACAACAAATGTCAGGTTTATAGAAAATCAATTTTTTCTGTGTGCCTCTTCTCGCTGAGACAATTATGGAGCAGAAAGAATAATAATATTTACAAAAAACAAACAAACAAACAACAGCAGGCAAACACGACTGCCAAAAATAATGTTAACTCTCACAATGGTTTGCTTGCTGGAGCACGACCCAGTGTTAACCCTTCGTTTTAGTGCACTTTCTTCCTTATGGGTAACTTAATGACTTAAGCCGGGAAAAATACCTAAAGGCGCCGGGTTCTGAAGGACTGTGGAATCTGCTATAGTCAGGCACTTCTGTCCTTCTGATCGCTATCTGATTGCTTCCACTACAGGTTCCTTAAAATTTGTTATGTTTGTCAGACTTTCTGAATGTTCTGATTGAATCTACTAGTTGATCTGCTGTACTTCTTCAATTCCCTACCACACAGGCTGCCCTATATGACAAGAATATGATGTCATCTAATCTCTGTTTTATAATCAATTATTTTTGCCGGCTTAAATCTTATATTACCCATAAGTAAGAAAGTGCATGAAAACGAAGGGCTAACACTGGGTCGTGCTCCAGCAAGCAAACCATTTGGTGAGTCAACATTATTTTTGGCAGTCGTGTTTGCCTGCTGTTGTTTGTTTTGTAAATATTATTATTCTTTCTGCTCCATAAATGCCTCAGCGGGAAGAGGCACGTTCAAGTAAAATAAATTGATTTCCTATAAACCTTACTTTTGTTGTCTTTTGTTTGTTTTCCCCGTATTTTTAAGTAAATTGCTAATCAGTCACATAGTGCACGGGAGTCATGGCATGACAACGTCATAATTGAGAAGCACCTCAGTACTATTTTTTAAATATCTTCTTTAAAAGGTTACAAAGTGTATAGTTTAAGATGTTGATATCTACATGTCAACTGCCAGTGTAAAGTGAATTACATAAAAGTTTTACTGAAGAAAAAATATGTTTTTCTTTATTCTTTGAACATACTATTTTACTATGTTACATACTATTTTACTATGTTACGTACTATTTTACTGTTACATACTATTTTACTATGTTACATACTATTTTACTATGCTACGTACTATTTTACAATGTTACGTACTATTTTACTATGTTACATACTATTTTACTATGTTACGTACTATTTTACTACGTTACGTGCTATTTTACTATGTTACGTACTATTTTGAATTGGCATCCGATGTCGTAACATGGGTATTTGTAAATTTCAACGGTTTGTATGAGATGGTATATTGTATACCAACAACTTAGAGGTACAGGCATGTGATTAAAGTACAGTATGAGATTCAAATGCCACTACACTGTGATCTTAGCAGTATCTTCATTATATATTATTTTAAGTTAATATGATTTACATAGAATAATTTGAAACTCTCCTGTTCAAAAATGAATTAGATGAAACATATATTTTTTGCACTGTCTTGATTTTGCAAACATTTACACAAGATACTTCACAATTCAAATTATAAATAAACAACACACAAGTATAGTTCTTATAGGTGATAGAAAATATGCTGGAAACTATAGGCCAGCGCGTCTAACCTATATTATATGTAAGGTTTGGGAAAAGATTGTATGAGGAAGAATAGTTTAGCACATGAAACTTAACAAATTGTTCAGCAATAGGCAATATGGATTTATAGCTGGAAGATCGACAGTCCTACAATTGAATCGTGTTTTAGATGACTGGACAGAAACTTTAGACAGAGGAGGATGTGTTGATGTTGCATATTGTGACTTTATGAAAGCATTTGACAAAGTCCCTTATGGAAGGCTGATACACAACTTGAAATTGTACAAAATTAGTGGTATATATTCAAAGTGGATTGAATTGTTTCTCTTTGGTCGCAAACAAAGCGTACTCATCAGTGGTGAATGTTCAGAGTGGAAACCTCTTACGAGTGGAATACCTCAAGGATCAGTTTTAGGACCGATTCTAATAGTACTTTATATTAATGATCTTCCTCTTTCACTTCAAAATAACAGCACATCATATTTGTTTGCAGATGACATCAAAGTATATTATGAGATATCTACAGCAGATTGTAAAAACTTTTAGAAGGGTATTTTTCATATGTATGAATGATCTGAAAAATGGATGCTATGTTCCCACCCTGATAAATGCAACACTATGAGAATTGGTCGGTCATCTGTTGATAGGTATGATTATAAAATGTTTGAAAATGGCGATCCAATGGAACAGTCAAATAGTGAAAAAGATATTAGAGTTACAATCGATGACAAGCTCTCATTTGAAAAGCACATCACTGATAAAGTAAACAAAGCAAACTCAGTCATGGGTGTCATAAGAAGATCTTTCATGTACTTGGATTGCACAACTATCAAAATTTGAATTTAAGTCTTGTTCGTCCTCATTTAGAATATGCCAACCAGGTATGGAATCCATTTTGGGGAAAACATATCGATATGAATAAAAACGTACAACGTAGAGTAACAAAACAAATTCCTGGATTTAGAGACCTATCTTATGAAGAGAGATTAAGAAAATTGGATTTACCTACTCTCAGTTATTGACGAGTCCGTGGGGATATAATTGAAACCTATAAGATACTATCTCGCAGGTATTATGAGGAGGTTTCTTATATTTTACCTATGATACAAGACACTGTCACTCATGGTTAAAGGTTAAATATCATAAAGAATCATTTTTCTTTTCAGGTGGTGGACTTATGGAACCATTTACCATGTGATGTTATTGAATCACCAAGTATTCAGGCCTTCAAGAAAAGGCTGGGTAAATTTTAGATCAATCAGCCAATGAAGTACAGTTATACTGAAAGCATCAAATCATCCAGACAAGATCTTTTTGCAGAATTAGATGATTCAGAAGAAGAGCTGGTACAAGAGGAACTGAGGGGCCTTCAACCAGAAAAGGATCTGTAAGAATCTGTAAGAATTATTCTTGTTCAAAAAAGTATGGGTCAAGTACTGTAAATGTGTATGTCAAGAAACTGACCGGTATAACAAAAGTGGCAAAGGATCTCCTAAACCAGCTGCAGTCTCCCAATTGTTGGGCTTGTCATCTGGAAATGAATTTTATTATATTTTAACTTCTGTTAGCATTTCCCAAAATATTTTAAAATCAACAAAATAGATACAATTTGATTCTGAAGTTTGATGACCTTTGTCACTGTTCAGTTTGATTTGCATTTTATTCAAGGCCCCAACGGCATGAGGATGGTATAAGCTATTAATACTCATCCAAACATTTGGTCAAAAGAGACAAATTTACCCCAAAAGTGTACTTTCCATCAGTAGTGTAGCTAGGGCCCTATAGGTTGAGGGCGAGTGGGGCCCTGTGGGCCCCTATGATATATAGGTATAATGGTATATATTTTTTTACGGGCCTCCTTATAGGGCCCGGGCCAAGAGCAGCTGACCCCCTGCCTTCTCCCCCCTTAGTTACGCCACTGCTTTCCCTGCATGTACGAATAACAGATCTTGACAGATGCTACAATCATTGTCTTGGGCCCAAAAGTATATCTAACAAACTTATGCAGAAAACATTATTTAATGTCATATTAATAATGGCTTGTTATCATATCCCTACATTTCCTTGTGTCCATTGATGGCCAGAAGCTAGTTTGCCTTTGTGCATTTCCAGATAGCAACGAAAATTGGAATTATCTTTGTGGCCTTATTTTAATTTTATTTCTTTAGTACAAGATGTTGCTGGTTCCTATATTTCCTTGTTAACTCCCTGAAAAAAAGAAGCAAACATCCTCCTCAAATGCTTACTACATGTAATATATACTTAGGTAAGACCTAAAAAGAGGTGCAAATTTTTTGCTAATAATGATGATAAATTTTTTTTAGATGAGCTTAGCAAAAAATAGTCCAATGCTCATAGTTAGGACCTATTATTAAGAACAGTTAAATTCTGTGGTTAAAATACTTTTTGTAAACCTAAGTTTGTTTTCTGAAATTTTATTGGTTAAGGGGAGCATATACCTAATTTGCATAGTCCATTATCCTGCGATATACAGTGGCGTAACTAAGGGGAATCAAGGGCGAAAGCAGCCCCAGACCCTATAAGGGGCCTGTAAAAAATATACCATTATCATACCGATATACCACATAGACCCCACTCGCTCCTGGCCTGTAGGGACCTTATTATGCTAATGGTGGTATACGCACGTTGTCAAATTGAAGAAATGAATAAACATATATCGAGGTTGCTATGAAAAATATACCGGAAGTAAGTGTTTTTACAGTATGTAATGCCCACTGTACACAAGTCACGCTTACTGACAATGTGAAAAGCAGACAGACAATTTCAGCAGGGATGGCAACCTCCTGCTTTCAGCTCGTAATCGAAACAAAATAGAAAATGCACAAATAATCTTTATTTAAAAGAAAAATTACAAGAAATGGAGGTTTTTTATTTTACCAACATTCAATTTTGATACGAAAACTGCCAACACATGGAGGCAAGCCAAGAGCGTGTTTTGCAATGCACTTGTTGTTTGTTAATACCATTCTTTGATCACTGATTGACCATTTCATACACCATGCGTGGTGCACATTGCCATGGGTGTAGTGTACTTTTACGCACGTGGAAACGAACTAGAATATATTTTTATTCACAAAAGTTTGCCCTTATAGTTTGTGATTACCTATGCCAAATTAAGCTGAAAGGTAAGGCAACATGCGTACAGAAAAATCGTTATATAAAAATGTTTGTGTATTCGAGTATTCGGTCATCCAGGATTTTGAACATCTAGTACTTTTTGTCGGTGAAAACATGCTACATGAAAACGTGCTTTTGCACAAGTGAACACCACACCACGGTTTAGCCTACATACGCACGATACATAAATTTTAAACTTCAAAATGATTTTTCCCACGATATTTCCTCCACATTACCAACAATTTACTGCAAAATACCAAAGCGAACGTAGAGATTTTGGCATCTATAGGTGACCAATTTCACACTGGCTGTAATGGTAAACTGCTTTGTTTTCACCGACAAATCGGTTATTCAGAATTATGCACCTTATTATGACGTCATCCCGAATACTCGAATAGGTCCATACTAGGTAAAAAATACAATGCCCATCCGGATTTTAGAACAATTCAATTTGTTCTTAAAGTTCAAGCAGAGAGGGTGAATATATAGGGTGAATGACATCACGTTCTCTGGTTAGAGCTAAGCTTGGGTGATATATCGATATTTCGATATTGACCTACTGTTTATCAATATGGCTGATTTTGAGTTCAAGGGTCATATCGATATATCGATATTATGTTTTTCAATGATAATACACAATACATGAACTATCAAAAAGCTACACATAACTATCAAACATCCATATATTTTTCATTGAACAGCCACAAAAAGTTAATAAATTTCATTTATATCAAAGTTTCAGGCAGTCAGTTATGATAAAACTTTCTTAAAACATTAATATTGTGATAACAATTACCCAAAAATCCTTCCACGAACAAAAAACTAACTTGTCTCGCGGAGTACAGAGGCTTTGCACAATACTTCGACTTCATACTTAAGATGTTTAGACAACAAAAATCATAAGATGTTGAATCCTCAAACATCATGTTAAGTTTCATCAAAAGGAATTCTGAATCTGAATTTTTATATTAAAGTATGATTTGTCAAGTAATGACTGACAAAACTCTTAAGGTTTTTCTCATTATTTTGTTCGTTCAGAAAGTCTAAAAGTGACAGACTGGTCTTGCCAGATCGATCAGATACTGTACAGAGCAGTAACTACACACAATATCATTACTGTATACAGTAGTACTTTGTACACACACCTGCACTGTTTCTTCTGAGTGACAACACTCATGCGATGATTGAAGCAGACTATAAATTGGATATTATGTCTTATATATGGACTTCTGAATGTCTAGAAGTCCATAAAATGCTACCAAAATAATGCCTTTTCAGTAGAACATTCATAAGAAGTAAGTGAGTTATAGAATTTTAAGAAGAATTGTAGCTGATTTTTGTAGGGCATACAGTGTAGGCCTAATACCAGTTTCACAACATTTTTTTTAAAGAATATGCCGAGGCCTAAACTTTTTCAATGTTTCTGTACTTGATCTTTTGAGATAGAAACCATGTAAAGAACATTTTTAAGCATAGTGGGTGTTTATTTGAAGATGTTATGTATATATTTTGCAGTGATTTCTGTTAATTTGTACAGAAAGTTTTACTTTGACTTTTTTGAGCCGAGACGAGATTACCTTGCACATAACAGTACATACAACTTATGCATGATGTCCTATACTTTGCATATCAATATTCCAATAATATCTATATTTTTCTGGGGATATATCGATATTGCATAATGCTCAATATCGCCCAAGCTTAGAGCCTATGGGAACTTGGATTTGAACATAAACACAAAATGTTACGTGTATGAATACCATGAGTACAACGTACACGCTGTAAGCCCGCAATAAGTTTGCATGAGTTACCGAAAGTGCATCTTGTACATGACATACCTATCAGGGTTCTAGCTAGACAAGTTTGAGTGCTGGGCTCCAGTGACAATCCAGGGTGACCTCCTAGACCCCCCCATGAAGAACTGATCAAATTTAGTCCACATCTATTGACAAATTGTCAACGAAAAAGTTTTCAATTTTATTAGAATGCTAGAAAGATTTACAAAATATTTTGTAATTCCAGACTATGTACAATGAGACTAGAAAATACAATAGATATTCAACTGTCAAAGTGCCCCAACCACCCCTCCCCCCCCCCCCCGTGTCCCCAATCTCCCCAAAAATACAAACATATGTCAGAAACTCTTCTCTCAATTCCCATAGATATTCATCTTGCCCAAACTTTTTACCGTTTTTATTTTCATTCCAGTATCGTTCGACGAAAGCCATACATTATTACATGTATTTCAAGTGAACTAGTGGGACATGTTCCTATGAACTACGTAACAACTTTTGTCAATATCAAATCCCCCACAAATCAAAAGAATATCGATCAATCCGTTATCAATGTTAAGTGCATATGGGGTTTATAACAAATGTAATTGGTTACTTACATTTGGACCGGTCTATAAGCACACCTTGGGCCGTTGGGGTGTAATAATTACTTTGTTAAAGTTTTTTGTATGGTAAGTGATGGACTTGGCAAGCTGCCAGCATTGGTTCACAAGGATTAAAACGTGAACCTGAACTGTGTACATGTACAGTATGTATGTTTATGCAAAGAGCTTCATGTATGGGTGATTTTATAATATTATGTACATTCAATTGCATTTAATTCCTATATAGTTCAGTTGTTTTGATTGGAATTTATTGTGCATAATATATGTTATTTCATGTGTGTAAAACAGCGGATGACATAAATGGAGTGAGATTAAAAAGAGATCTGTTTAAACACTTAATTAATTAACCAAATTGAACTTTTGAGTGCCAGGCGGAAAAGTGAATCTTAGAGCCGAGTGCTGGGCAGGAATTGCGAGTCCTGGGCGGGCCCGCCCAATGCCGCCCACCATAGCTACAACCCTGATACCTATTCATAATCATGCATGTACTCATGAATATAAATACACATAGAGTACTTGCAGATCTCATTTAATTTTGGTGATAAATTCTGTTCTACAATTTTAATTATTAAAGAAAATATTGTGTTTATAAGTGTATGAGGCAGAAACTGGGGGAGGGGGAGCAGCGATGCAAAGCATACCTATTCAGGGGGAAAATGTGCGGTATCTATGTGTCGTCTTTAAAATCAGCAAATAATTATTCAACCTTTTTCTGTTTAAGAGCTTTTTTAACAGAAGTGCACAATAAGTAATTACATTTCTAGGCCTATATGACGAATAACTAGCCCAGGCCTATTTTCCAGGTCAGACATCCGGGAATGTTGTGGTGCACGGCAAAGAAACAATGCTTTTTTGACAATCTCAAACTTCAGTCAAAGGGGAAAACAAACAGTCAGTTAGTTATCAATGAGAGAAACACATATTTTTGTCATTTTTCAACAAATACTGGACAGAACTTACTTTCCTTCAAATATGATGTGTATTAGATAATAGTTTTCAACATATACCTGTATGAGTACCATTAATTTTCGCTGACTGGCTGATGTGACACAAGTATTCATAAAAAATATCCCATTGACTGTAATGCACTTGTCAGTTACACCCCTACTACCCCCGGTAATGTCAGTCAAAGGTGAGTCATTAACATATAAAACAGTGACTCACATGTGCATCATTGTACCAAATTGACAGTCACCAGAGTGACTCTGGGGTGCGTCAATTTACTTCAGACCCATTAAATTTGTACACAGTCGACTGACTTGGAGTAAGTCATTTCACAAAACTTGTCAGTCACTTAAGTGTGAGTGACTGAGGCAAGTCTGGAAAACTAGTGCTTTATGCCGAAGATCTTGGTGTGGAGCTTGGTCAGTTTGAAGAATTTGGGCATAATCTTAACAATTTATATTTTCCAATCTATATAGCAATAGTACATTAAAATTGCAGTTTGGAAAGCACCACTGATTTTCTACCGACATTACAATCATGACAGTGTAAAAGCCCGACAATTTGCTGCAAACCAATTGAAGTGCTACTCCTTCATGACATCATCGCAACGTTTCTTTGGTTTGCAGCAAACTGTTGGGCTTAAAGTTTTACACTGTCGTGACGGTAATGGGGTAGAAAATTCATTGTTTGTACATATCATCGGAAATAACTAACAAATACTGTGGCTTTTAAACAAAGAAGGGAGTCTCCAGCAAATGTGAGTAGAGCAAAAAATTGTAATTAAGATTCGCGAGTGGTCAAAAAAAGGAATTTTCATATACGGTTCGAAAGTCGCATTAGAAAGTGACTTACCTTTTTATATATAGGCTATGTATTAAGTATATAGCCTAGTTGCCATATCGCTAGGAACACCTGTGGTATTGGCATTGGTTTCTTTACTCGCGATTTGAATTTACACGTCCTTGTGTGCATGAGTAGGCAGGAACTGTGAAAGGGTGTAAGCCTAGGCCTATTATTGACATTAATTTCTAAACTTAGCCTAACAAGCTTTAGCCTAACGTTAACGTTATTTCTGTGACAGAAAAAGTTACTTGCTCACCATTCTTGACAAAACAAAACTCCTACAGCTTGAGGTGCACCAGACTTCTTCGCTCCTGTTTCAAGGATATCATTTTCAAATTCATCCATTATAATGGTAGATTTTATTTAGGCCTAGGGCCTACCAAACTTGAAAATAACCTGACAATCTCAAAACAAATGCAACATAACAGCAAAATGAGGTAGTACACCTGTAATACGTTAGCTATCGTCGAAAGATGTACATAACCGTTGCGGTTACAGAAATATATGGTTTAAACTTAAAATTAAACGAAACTTACCTGGAAGTTGAAGTTCGATTGGGATTCTAGTACTACTAACACATCACACAAATGGAAGGACTACATGATAGTATTATGATTCTAAGTAGCTTAAACAATCTCTCAGTTTGCGTTTGTAGGACTTGATAAACAAGTTGGCTAAATACAATTAATAATAATAGACTTTGTTACAATTACAGGATCTGAATCTGAATCTGAATCGGTTAACTCGGCAAAAATCCCTCAAGAGGACATGAACTCCAACCGAGCGTAAAAAGGATATTTAAATCGAGTCTACATTATGAGAAATATTAAACTAAACTTGATAACAACCACAGGCTTGTTATGACAAGATTCAGATGCGCTAATGTTGAATTGCCTAGCAATCCATTTAATCCAATAATTGATAACGAAATGTGCAGACTTTGCAAGAGAGACACTCTGGGGTGAATTTCATTACTTATTCAACTGCAATCACTTCTCCCAGAAAAGAGCTAAATATTTAAGAAGTTACTTCTATCAACGCCCTCATACATTAAAAATTGTATGAATTGTCCAAATGCAATAACCTCCGTGTGTTGTCAAATGTAATCAAATCTATCAAAATCATTAGTGAGAAGTTCAAATAAGAAAGTGCAGCATATTCCCATGTATCCACCCAGTTTTTGGTAGTTTACATCATAAACTTTTATTTGATTTTGTGTGACCTTTTCTACCCCTGTTGTAAAGAATTATATTATATATATTTTTAAAGTATAGTTTACATCTTCCATTCAATTTTATTTTATTTCTTTTTTTATCACATGTATATAGTGTAAATACCACTTTTCACCTTTTATTACCGTTTATTATTATTTCCTTTCTTTTTATTCTTGCATACCATCTGTACTTTCTTATGTTCTTTGTACTCTCATACCCCTTAAGTGGTCGACAGAGTCTGAAATAAACTTGTAAACAATTTGTTTTCTTCAGGCGACACGTCACAACACACAAACAGGGGGATTACACAAATCCATGGATACCAGCCACATATAAAACAAAGCCTAGGAAGTGCCAATGCTTCAACTATCAACTAAAATGGCGATTACTTTATATTAAGCTAAAATCCTTTTTTTAAATCTAGCTGAAATTTCTAAATATCAGATGATAAATTATTTCAAATTTATTTGAAAAACATTTAAAATTTAATTTTTACTGAAAGGAGAAAACAACTTAAACGCCTTGTGAAGACCCAAGTACCTTAAAAATAAAAATCCAGTAGTTTTTTTAAATAGCAAAATCAAGACAAACTCATTCAATCTAAATAACATTTTGATCAAGAGAAAATGCGAAAGTTGGAATAGGTTAACCATCACTGATTATTACCTTCACTGTTTATTATCATTTATCAATTACGGTTTGTCAACGATACCGGTTTATTATTATCATCCATCACGGTTTGTTAATGACTTTGATATAGTTTGCAAAAAACCGGTTGTTTTAATTCTAACACGACTTTAAAAGCAACTTCCATTTTTTTTCCAAACACTACGTATTTGCAGGAAGTGAATTTGATATATGATTTTTTTCTTCTTCCCGGTATATTTCAAAATCCTTTGAAGCTGTTACAGAGACAATATAATATAAAACAATTGATACGTAAAAACAGAAGTCAAGATGGTTCACATATTGAACTACAAAAGATATTCATTTTACATCAGCTATAATTAGGACATATCAAAAGGTATTTAGGTTATGATTCACTAATTCCAATGCACAAAAAAACAAAGCTATGTAATTCGTGTCTTATTACAATGATCAGATGATATTGTTTGCCATTATTCTGGATTTTAAGTACCTCGATATTACTGATATAAAATGTGTCAATATGACAGTATATTTCCTGTAAAGTACAATAAATAAACGATTAAGAGTTAATTACAAATTATAGACATTCTGAAAGACTCTTGCTCTTGTTGTTTTTACCTAAAATATATAATTTTATCTGAACTTTAAAAAGGAACTTCTTATAAAATATACGCACACTTGGAACAATTTATTTTATTTTGCATGTGTATATACTTCTTTGCAAGGAAAATTATAAAATTTGTATCCCGGAAATCCTAGCAATATGAAGGATAACAAAAACAAATCTCAATCATTAAATTGAAGCTGCTATTAATATCTGTGCATTTGCTGATAACTGTATATATGGTTGCAAAAAAACAAAAAACGGTGATGTCTCCAGTCTAATTTATAGCCCTTGATAGTATTAAACAGTAATTGGTGTTCTTTTAATCAATTCAATCCAAGATAACATATTAGTGAACCTACATTTTATCGCAAAGTTTCTTTTTCTCTTATGGTAAAATTCATGAACAAGCCAAGCCTTTTTACACGGTTTAAATCAAAATATTACGACGTCCTCTATTCTACTTTCACAAGAGATTTTTATTTTCCTGCAAAAATAGGGAGCTTAGGAAAAGTACAAAATCACCTAATAATAATAATAATAATGATAATAATAATAATTGATGATGATGATGATGATGATGATGATGATGATGATGATGATGATGATGATGATGATGATGATGATGATGATGATGATGATGATGATGATGATGATGATGATGATGATGATGATGATGATGATGATGATGATGATGATGATGATGATGATGATGATGATGATGATGATGATGATGATGATGATGATGATGATGATGATGATGATGATGATGATGATGATGATGATGATGATGATGATGATGATGATGATGATGATGATGATGATGATGATGATGATGATGATGATGATGATGATGATGATGATGATGATGATGATGATGATGATGATGATGATGATGATGATGATGATGATGATGATGATGATGATGATGATGATGATGATGATGATGATGATGATGATGATGATGATGATGATGATGATGATGATGATGATGATGATGATGATGATGATGATGATGATGATGATGATGATGATGATGATGATGATGATGATGATGATGATGATGATGATGATGATGATGATGATGATGATGATGATGATGATGATGATGATGATGATGATGATGATGATGATGATGATGATGATGATGATGATGATGATGATGATGATGATGTGATGATGATGATGATGATGATGATGATGATGATGATGATGATGATGATGATGATGATGATGATGATGATGATGATGATGATGATGATGATGATGATGATGATGATGATGATGATGATGATGATGATGATGATGATGATGATGATGATGATGATGATGATGATGATGATGATGATGATGATGATGATGATGATGATGATGATGATGATGATGATGATGATGATGATGATGATGATGATGATGATGATGATGATGATGATGATGATGATGATGATGATGATGATGATGATGATGATGATGATGATGATGATGATGATGATGATGATGATGATGATGATGAGATGATGATGATGATGATGATGATGATGATGATGATGATGATGATGATGATGATGATGATGATGATGATGATGATGATGATGATGATGATGATGATGATGATGATGATGATGATGATGATGATGATGATGATGATGATGATGATGATGATGATGATGATGATGATGATGATGATGATGATGATGATGATGATGATGATGATGATGATGATGATGATGATGATGATGATGATGATGATGATGATGATGATGATGATGATGATGATGATGATGATGATGATGATGATGATGATGATGATGATGATGATGATGATGATGATGATGATGATGATGATGATGATGATGATGATGATGATGATGATGATGATGATGATGATGATGATGATGATGATGATGATGATGATGATGATGATGATGATGATGATGATGATGATGATGATGATGATGATGATGATGATGATGATGATGATGATGATGATGATGATGATGATGATGATGATGATGATGATGATGATGATGATGATGATGATGATGATGATGATGATGATGATGATGATGATGATGATGATGATGATGATGATGATGATGATGATGATGATGATGATGATGATGATGATGATGATGATGATGATGATGATGATGATGATGATGATGATGATGATGATGATGATGATGATGATGATGATGATGATGATGATGATGATGATGATGATGATGATGATGATGATGATGATGATGATGATGATGATGATGATGATGATGATGATGATGATGATGATGATGATGATGATGATGATGATGATGATGATGATGATGATGATGATGATGATGATGATGATGATGATGATGATGATGATGATGATGATGATGATGATGATGATGATGATGATGATGATGATGATGATGATGATGATGATGATGATGATGATGATGATGATGATGATGATGATGATGATGATGATGATGATGATGATGATGATGATGATGATGATGATGATGATGATGATGATGATGATGATGATGATGATGATAATGAACACTTGTTATGCGCCAGTATCCATCAAAAGTGATGCTCATGGCGCAGCGACACAACAATTAATGCAAAACAATGTGAACAAAAAAGAAATAATAGTTAAGAATACTGCAAAATACATATATACAAGAACAAATATAAGCTTAAAAGTAAATAGAATCAGAACACATGAGGAATGTCTGTAATGATGATTCAAAAGAATTGAGGGAAGGACTAAGTTTTATGTTGTCTGAAAGTCTGTTCCATAAAAAGGGGGCAGCAAAAGAAAATGAACGCTTACCCCATGTTCTAGAAGTACGTGGAATAGCTAATTGAAGTTTGAAATTAGAACGCATGAACTGGCGGGGAGACTTATATGGGATTAAAAGATCAGAAATATATGTGGGAGACAAAGCATGAGTAGACTTATACACAAAAACAAGTATTTTAACAATAATTTTATGATGAATGGGTAGCCAGTGTAAATTCCTTAAAATGGGAGTAATGTGTTCAGTTGGTTTACTTAGGGTAACAATCCTGGCAGCAATATTTTGTAAGCGGGAGAGACGTTTGATTTGATTGGCTGGGAGACCATTTAAAAAAGAGTTACCCATATCAAGGCGGGAAGAGACAAAAGCATGAACTAGTTGTTTAGTGGCAGGCATTGTTGAATATTTTCTGATTAGTCCTATGTTACGTAAATGAAATAATGAAGATTTAGAAATTTCAGAGATATAGTCAGCCATTGACTTATCAGCATCAAAAATGGAGCCAAGGTTACGAACTTTAGAGGCTACACATACACTTGAGCATTACCAATTTAAAGAAATTGGAGGTTGATTTTGTTACGCTGACGTTTGGCACCAAGAACAACAAATTCAGTTTTATCATCATTTAACTTTAAAAAGTTGGAGGACGTCCACTTGCGTATTTCAACGATACATGCCTCAAGTTTATGTAGTGCAATATTTGCTTCAGCTTGATTGGGATTAAACGAAATATATGATTGTGTGTCATCGGCATACAAGTGGTAATGAAAATCATATTTACATAAAATTTTACCAATAGAACTAGTATAAATGGAAAACAAAATCGGACCGAGTACACTCCCCTGCGGCACACGATGTACAAGCTTAGATGGTGAAGAAGTGTTATCATTAATTTGTACACATTGTGATCTGTTAGTTAGATAGGACATGAACCATTGTAATATAGTTCCATTATAACCAATATTTTGAAGATGATTGATTAACAGGCAATGATCCACAGCGTCGAAGGCAGCGGATAAATCAAGAAGGACAAGGGCAACAAGTCTACCTTTATCCATTGCTGCAAGAATGTCATTTTGGACTTTAAGTAATGCAGTCTCAATACTGTGATTTGGTCGATAAGCCGATTAATGATTATCAAGAACATTGTTGTGCTGAAGAAAAGGTGCAATTCTACACAAGATGTTCAAGGGTATTTCGACAGAAATGGAAGATTAGATACGGGTCGATAGTTCTTAAAAACATCCGGATCCAAACTTGATTTCTTTAATAGAGGACGAACAAGCGCTGACTTTAAAAGATTCCGGGAAAATTCCTGAAGTGACTGATTGATAATATGAGCTATTATTGAAACAAGTGAGGCAGTGCAGTCTTTTACCAGTTTGGTTGGTATTGGATCAAGATTAACAGCATTTGTTTGGGTATTGCTTTATCAATTTCTCAACTTCAACGAATGTGGTTGGTTCAAAGGAAGTAAGCTTTGTGTCACAATTGTCAAAATATGCAACAGATGGCATAACACATACATGAGATTCAAATTCATCACGAATTACTTTGATTTTATCACTGAAAAAAGTATATAACTTGTTTGCAAGATTACCATCCAAGTCACACTGTGGAATTGGTGAAGAATGTTTTCGGTGAAGAAGTTTATCTGTCACACGGAAAACTTGTTTTTGATCTGAACCAAAGTCAGTAATAAGAGTAGAAAAATGGGTCAGTTTAGATTTGCGAATAAGTCCATTTACGAGATTGCGTTGAATACGGTAAAGTTGATGATCAAGCTCAAGTCTAGATCTACGCCACTTCCGTTCTAAATTGCGACGCAGGTATTTCGCCTCAGTAATTTCCTGGCTACATTATGGTACATGAGTTCTTACGGTTATTGTGCGGGTTTTGGGAGGAGCATGCAAATCCAGAAGAAAAGAAAGACTTGAATCATAATTATGAAGGTTTTGTGAAAGGGAAGCAGTTGAATAGTTACAAAATACTTCTGAGTTTCTGATGTCATCACAGAGGGAACCAACATAAATATCATTTAGATTTCTTGTAGTTATTGTTTTCTTTGGTGGTTGAGGTCTTTGAAGAGCAAGTGCACATGTTATAATCAAATGATCAGACAGACCGTCTTCTATATAAATATTTGAAACAATAGGATCATCAGAAGAACGCGTTATAAGCAAGTCCAAAGTATGTCCCTGTTCATGAGTCGGGGATGCAATTTGTTGTTAAAGACTGGAAGATGACAATAATTCCAAAAATCGAATGGCATCAGGATCATAGGGGTTGTCAACGTGTATATTGAAATCACCAGTTATGATGAGGTTATGAGGCACTAAAATGTATGAGTCAATAAGTTCACTAAATTCACATATAAATTGAGAGAATGGTAATCCCTTCTTTGGAGGTCTTTACACCAAAATCAATGAAATAGATGTTAAAGGAGATGACAGACTCAACTTCAAGCAATTCAAATGTGGTAAAGTCTCTTTTATTAGGGATTCTGACAGATAATCCAGATTTATAAAAGAAGGCAACAGCACCTCCTTTTCTGTTGAGCCGTGGAATATGATACAAATTGGAACCATTTGGAGTAATATCCCCAATAATGACAGAGTCTTCAGAGCGTAACCATGTTTCACATATAGCAACAGCATCAAAATTCTTATCAAAGCACAGGTTAATTAGTTCAGTTGTTTTATTGCGGACTAATTGGGCATTAAGCATACCAAATTTTACTTGAGGACTAATTCCGAAATGTTTCTGTTTTTTCTTTTCTGCTCTTCGTCCCCTAGGCCTCCTTTTTAAACCAAGATCATCAATAGTTGACCATACTACAAGAGAAAGTTTGAATTTACGATTATTAAGTTCAAGAAGCTGAATTCGTGAATGGCACAGATTTGAGTAAGCATGAGTGTCAATATAGCTACCAATGTGATTTTGAGGTCCAGGATTTGTATCAATATCACCGGCAAGAAGTAAACGGTGCTGAAAATATGTACAAAGTTGTTATAATATTTAGTTTTGGGAGAAAAAGCATCACATTTTTGACGAATCAATAAACACAATTTCCATACAAAAACATGGTAGACATGTAAAGTTTGCTGTACAGGAAAACAACAGAACCACCAAATTAAATTGAAAACACTCCATTATTTGAAAACACTTTAAGTATCTTTAAGTAGCAGCTTCTATTGTATCCAGATAAGTTCGACGACGACGACGACGAGTGAACACACAACTACAATGACGAGGTCGTCACCTGCGTAATCGGTTATGATAGTAACAATGCTATCACGAAACGCTTAATACGACCCAGACGAGAACACAGGTACGACGTACGGACAGACATAACATCGACAACCAAGTCAACGTCCACGGCCTTTGATAACCACTTGTGGTGCACTGGCGTGTCTGCCCAACCCAGGCTTGAACCCAGGACCTCGTGGTCTGTAGACATGTATGATAATCGCTACACCACAGTAGTGTAGATTAGATAAGTTCACTAGTGGCAACTCTTTTATAATGATACTTCAAATAACAATGGGCTTAATTAAGATGACAAAAGAAACTAATGCCAAACAGCAAGCAGCAAGAAAGTTCCTATGCATAGGATACTAGGATAGGTCCTGTACAATTTCATAAAAAAAAGTTTCAGAAATGTTTTGACTAAAAAGTAGCGAATTTCAAAACAAATTGTGAAATATTAATCAATTCAGTGGTGTCCTGGAATCTATAAGTTTTAGATGGTGTAAGAAAAACAGCACAAAATTATGAAAATGCAGCAAAATAAGTGCAAATTGAGGAGCAATGATGTGTCTGTGTCAGCCCTCAGTAAAGGCGCCAACACTACCCAAGATAGGAACCACAATACAGTGAGTGTTGCAAAAGTTAAAAAGCACGGGGAGTTGGAAGTCCTTACAAAGCGTATCTTGAGGTTGTAAGGGGCGGGGGAACGGGTGTATTTTTACTCCATGATGAAGTGGGGGACACCACTTATCAAAACAATCAACAAAACTATTGCATACTTTCCAAAAATCCGATCTGAAAGTATCAGGGATTGGAATTAAGCTTTGGGAGAGCTATAATAACACATTTCTTTCTCGCCGGCTTTTTCAAGTGCATATTTTATAGTCAAAATTATTCCAGAATCTTAGATGCATATCTTAATATCAGTGAATGTATACATATACATTCTGTATGACTCTGTATTGCAGAATTTGAAAATAAGCGGTTTTTAAATGTAATGAAATCATACTAAAACTGGAGCTTTGGCAAGCAAAATTATGTTTGTTATTATAAGTTATTACCGTAATTTTTTTGCTAATCAAGGATTTCAAAAACCCACAATCAAAGTAATTAGCCTTTGCATGCACTTCGGGTAGACAAATCCAACCCATGAGGGTATGACCATGGAGCTATTAACTGAAAACTCCATGATTCAAATAAGCTACAAAAGACATACACTACATGTTTCACTTGACTTTAGAGTTCTAAAAAATGATAGACCACAAGCTGTAAGAAGTTACTAGCAAGTACCAAACTTTGGTCCTCTCATACCGCCACTCAATGGCATGCAGGGTTGGTCTTGAAATGACCAATATCTAATTTATATTTACGTACAATCACAATATACAGCGCGGCTTAGAAATAGAGGGCACTCGACTTCTTTATAAAAATAGGTATTATTAAGTGTTATCGTGTTTGGGTCGAATTTCTTCGTGGCTCAGGTAAGTAATGCACGTTTTTTGTAATGATAAAAAGTATTGTGAGTAAAATTAAATGTCTGATGTGGTTTTTATAAGTTTGTTGTCCCGTATTTCTCTCTTTTGGGTAAAATTATTCAAACTTTACAAGAGCTTATGAATTATGACTATTTCTCAAACTTCAAAGGCTTCTTCATATTATTCTAGCCATACCAGTTTCACGAATTAAAAATAATTCTTGGGGGAAAAACTAATTTTGTTGATTTCTGCTTCTTTCTCGAAAACTCGCTAAACCCTGGTGATGAAACTTCTAAATATTGCGAGAAAAATTCCTTTCAAATATATTCCAGCAAAAAAGTTTCCAAAATATTTAGACTATTCATGAGCAAAGAAGGAGAAATTTGAGACACTTTTTGAAGAATCCAAACAAGACTGTTTATTTTGTAGGCCTAGAACTATCACCAATCTTAAACTGAGTGGGCTTTTATTTTAGGCCTGCTGTTTTTACCTGCACAAATTTGGTATTATCTTCCCATGTACTCTTGTATTTATTCCTGGATGTTTAAGTCTACACTACAGTAGCTTTATCATTCCATTGAAAAATTAAAGCAGCACCCTTAAATAAAGATGACCTTAAACATGTGATGTGAATGCAAGGGCAATAACATATCAGGTAAATGTATTGCCTGTATTAATAATAATTTTCTTCTGTTTGGAAGTTCCAAAAATTATCTTTGGCCCAGTTAAATTTTGCATTTTGTTTTGAAAATAAGTGACACTTATTGGCCTGCACTATTTTTGTTCATTCAACACAAATCCAGCAGTGACATTTTCAGATTGGGGAAGCACAAACACTGTTTGTGTTAGGGATGCGACCATCGATCATTACTATTGTTTACTGTTACAAAATTAGCATTTTGTTTAAACAAAATTTGGCCTCTGCTTTAATTCAAACCATTCACCATATATCAACCACTTAATATTTACTTTGAGAATTGAAATTGTTAAAACAAAATTAATATTTTTAATCCTTTACTGCATCAATTATCTATCGATTTCTCCATCGTGGCTAACTCAAAATATCATCACAATATGGGCGCTATACACAGTATGCTAGGCCTAATCATTAGCATTACAAACAATGCTAAGCCTAAACTTTTGATTTGCCGATGGCAACAAAGTTATTCTGTTGACCACATACTCACTTTGTATCGTGAAAAATATCCACACAATTTGGTGCAATAATTCTTTAATTGCACCAAAATCAATATAATGTCCACTTACATGGCTTTATAGCAAAAATGATAGTGGGTTAACTTTGAACTCTAGATATGATTAATGTCAGCCATCTTACAATTCACTGCTTAAACAATGGAGCACTTGATCAACAATGCATTACACTTAATTTTATCTGGCCACATAATCTGGTGATAAAAGACAGAAGTGCATAATCTTGATGGACATTTGTCAACAGAAAGTGTATTTATTGGGTATACAATAGGATTAAAACTGACCAATTCAATTCAACCATATTTTTACTTGTTAAAGAGGTTTCATTTTTCAATGTTCTCATGGTATTGAATAGAACATGTAATTGTTGCAACACCCTTTCATAATGGCTGCAGTAATCACGTACTTACACTGATCGAAAAGCTTATTTATTCAACTCAAAACCTTCAGTCCGGCAGTCATTTGTGATTGGTTGTAAGATTTTTTAATTTTCTGTGTTTTCTGTCTGAATCACCAGATATCTTCTTAAAAAAATGTTTTAACGTTAGTGGGTGATTTTAACATACATGTGAATGATACCAGTAATCCAGGTGTGCAACAATTTGCTGACACAATGAGTGCTATAGGCTTTGTCCAAAAAGTTCAGGCTTTACACACAGGCATGGCAATATACTTGACTTGGTTTTTATTGAGGAAGGGGAGTTTGATTCTAATGATACAATGAGTGTAGGGGAAGGCCCTTTTCTGTCTGACCATCGTGTTGTTGCTTTTCTCTTAAATTATGTCATCAAAAGAAACATGAACAAAGAAAAATAAGCTTCAGAAAACTAATAGCCATTGACACAGAAGCTTTTTCAAATGACCCCTCAACATCGTTTGATAACGTTTCTTTTGGTGATCGTGATATAGATGTTTGTCTATTTGAATTTAGCATCATCATAGCCTCTGTTCTAGAGGAGCATGCTCCACTTATAGAAAAACTGTGATTGTTTACAAGGAGACTCTTTGGTTTAATACTGAACTTAAGAAGCAGAAACAACTGGTTAGAAATAAAGAGCAAAAATTGGAGAAAAAAATATGAAACTGTTGCAACAAGGTGTGCTTTGAAATTGGAAAGATCAAAATATTCCATAATGTTAAAGAAAACCATGTAAAATGTTATCAGAATTTGTTATGAAATGCAGTATAGATACTAAGAGCCTGTACAGGTTAATCAAAAGCATTATTGGTAAAGAAGATTCGAACCAATTGCCTGATAATTTGGGTGGTGATAAATTACTAGCCAACAATTTTATTGACTTCTTTTTAAACAAATATTTTTGACATAATGAATGCGCTTGAGGATGCAGAACTTTTTAAACCCTCTCCAAGGAACATCTCAAACAATTTAAGGACATTTAAAATGATTTCTGAGGAAGAGTTTGTTAAGATCATTATGAGCATGCCAACAAAATCTTGCTAAAGTGACGTGCCACCAACCTCTCTGTTAAAGAACGTTCTGGGTGCCAATATCACACCATTAACAAAGATTGTTAATATTTCTCAGGAGAATGGTGTCTTTGCTAAGGAAAAAGCAAGTATAAGACCTTTGATTAAAAAAGAGGGCCTGGATTTGATTTTACCTAATTATCGTCCGGTAAGCAATATTCCCTTCTTGTCAAAAGTTGTTGAGGAAGCAGTTCTTGGACAACTCAACAGCCATTTTAATATCTATGCGCCTCTCAATTTACCAGTCTGCTTACCGTGCCAACTTCAACTGTGAAACTGCACTAGTTAGTTTGATGGATGAGTTGCTGTGGGCCATGGAAAACCAACAGGTAACACAAACGTGTCTCATGGATTTGTCAGCTTGCGTGGACCACAATATATTGTTGCAGGTCCTGGCAGCTCAATATGGAGTACATGAAAAAGCATTGAAACGGTTTTCTGACTACTTACATGAAGGAAACAGACAGTGCTGTGTAAACACGAATAGTTCATATTCCAAATTTAGACATTTGGAGTTCAGTGTTCCATATTAAAGGCAGCCTCATCGGACCCATACTTTACTCCTTATATGCCAGTACCCTACAATATATTGTTTCAACATCACTACAGCTTCATGGATATGCAGATGATCATGCAATTAAAAGTGCCATAAGCCAATTTCTTCTGATGCAGTCAAAACTTAGAGATGAAATCTCTACGGTAATAAAGGAAGTAAAAGATGGATGGATCAAAATCGGCTGATGTTAAATGAAGCAAAGATTGAATTCATCCAGTTTGGCTCAAAACATATGGTTTCTAAATGTACAGTATGAAACTGTCAATATCAGTGACACGGGTATGAATAGTGTTACATGTGTTAAATACTTGGGTGTCCTTCTTGATTCATCTTTATTATTAAAGAATTAAGTAACTGCTAAATGTAAAGCAGTCATGGCTGGTCTAAGATTAGTCCGAAATATCAAACACCTACTTTCTGTGGAGGCATGCCATACAATTGTTCTTGGTCTGGCAATCAGCCACCACTAGACTATGCTAACTCTCTGTACATTAACTTACCTGATGTGGAAATTAAAAAGATTCAGAACCTAGCAGCAAAACTGGTATTGAGAAGAGGCAGGAGGGAAAGTGCAACACAAGCTTTCAAAGATTTATATTGGCTGCCCATAAAATCCCGAATTGTGCATAAAATATTAACTCTAGTATATAAATGTGTGGTACAAAATCTGCACAGATCTGACTATTTATCAGGAAATTTACACTAGCTCCACAGACAGAAAGATCTCTGCATTCTGACAATATTTTGTATATAAGTTATTGGAACCAAGGACAGCTAGACAAACTTTTGCTGCCAGAGCTATTAGTGTGACTGGGGCTGATCTGTGGAAAACAATTTCTAATGAAATTAAGCTGTCAGACAATATAAACACATTCAAGGAAAAGCTGAAAACCAACCTCTTTCCGAAATAGTTTATATATTTTGTATTCTTTTATACACTTGATATCTTTGTACTATACAGTATATGGTTGGCTATTATGTCACTTTTTGTTTCTGTACCTTCCAATTTTCTTGTATTTTTATGAACATACTTAGTTTTGTTTACTTTTATCAATTTTATATATTTGTAAAGTGCAGCCGAAAACTGTTTATGGTTGGTGCTATATTAAGTGCAATAGATAAATAAATAAAATGAAGCAGATTTTTGATGCCACTCATGTTAATTGTTTACTGTTTTAAATAGGCCTAGTACTGTAGTGTATGTACACACAGTGTGTGGCACATGTGTTCAAGATACAGCATATAAATAATGGGCTTGATTCTATCAGACTTTTTGGCGTGTTATCGGTTAACCGATAAACGATCCATAAAGATGATCGTTAATCAATTAATGAATTAAATGAAAATGAACATCCTTTGGTTGTGTGTGTGCGCATTACAGGGAGGACTTGGGTTTTCAGTTGTTGGGCTACCATTTTCTGCATTTGTTGTTGTTTTTTGCTGTACAATAATTTTTTCAGAGTCCTACAAATTCTTTTCATAGTAATGGATGACACTCGTGTTAATTGTTTACTGTATTAAACAGGCCTAGTATTGTAGTGTATGTACACACAGTGTGTGGCACATGTGTACAAGATACAGCATAAATAATGGGCTTGATTCTATCAGACTTTTTGGTGTGTGATTCTATCAGACATATTGACTTAACTACCAATACAGGTGGTAGTTAAGTCATTTTAATTTAATTCTCTTTTGGGGTTTACTTGTGTTGATGCAGATCTTGTAACACCTTTTATTCGTTTGTTTTTTTCGTTTCCGTTTTTGAACACAGGTGATCATACGCAATTGCAGTGTAGTTTGCAACACTGAAATGTTTGGAAATCTCCAGTCTCAAGTAAGTAGTAGTTACTAATTTGTATCATAAAAGTTTAATATCTTTCATTAAGGTGATATCCATTTGACCTAGTTTGGTTAGAACTGAGAGAGAAACAAAAAGTACACTAATTCCTAACGTTTCTTTGCTTTTTATTTAACTTCAGAGACACAGTTATGAAATTACCAAACTTAATGGTTTCTCTCAAAGAATAAAATGAGAAGTAAAACTAAGAAGAAATACCTTTTGCATTTCCAAAAAAGAGAATTTATATAACGAAAATTCTTTTGCTAATTTTCTTCCTTAATAGAATGATAATACACAATATGATGCAAGAAATATGATAACAAATAATTGTTACCCTTAAAAGGTTTTGTTACTTTGACATTAAAAGTTGACCTTATAACGCTTTAAATGAAATACATTTAGTGTCCTACAAGCATCTCTGCATGACAATAATTACCTCCGCCAACAAAGTTGGACGCAGTCAGTTCCCAGCCTCGTTAATGAGGTGGTTCGATGTCATCCTCTTCGCACAGGACTCCGCCCACTTTCAAAATTCGCAGTTTTCGCCAAACCGATCACTGGAATAGACAATTTTTTATCACGTGGGTTGTCACCTGACAATGTTGTAACAGTAAAGTTTTTAAGTTACTGTAGGTGGGAGTTCGCTGAATGTTCTTTCCATTGATACCAAATTTTCCATATTTTCAGACTTCCAATTTTGCATAATTGTCATTTGGATTTGTGTACTAAAATATTGGCTTAATTTTTGGGCCAAATTCATGCTGAGCTCCTTAACAGCTTCCTTCAACTTAAGGTAAAATTGATCAATAATGCATTAGATGACACAATACGCTTTCTGTCAGTACTAAATTTGTGTGGGCCCAGTGACAGTTGTAGTGACAGTGTTTTGAAGTTTAAAATGGCCACCATTACAGAGATTAGCAATACATTTTACGTGGATTTTTATGGCGATCAAGATTTTTATCGCATCAAGAGTAAGTTAGTGTGGTAGCTAGGATAACATTTATTTCACATCCATCTCAATTACTCTGACCTAGCCCAGGGCGTAGCTGTCAATGTGTCAATTGATTATTTTAATCTGTGCAGCATTGAATCCAAATGATACTTAATCATAAGCATATTTGAAAAGTGGTGTTGTGTAGTGAAAGACCAGTTTTTTTTAGTTTTTTTATCATTGTTTAGGTTAAAGTGTGAGCAAGGTCTGTCTGTTGTGAAAATGAGAATAATTTGGCCATAGTTAAAAATCAACCATGGATCTAGGTTCTATATTTACAAGATAAAATTAACAATAGGGTTATTTTCAATGTCAGCCTAGTGTGTTGGTATGTTGTATTTTTAAAATTGTCTTGAAATACTGCATTAGACAATGAGGAAATACTTCAAGACCAAGATATCTAGACTTCAGATTATCTTACTAGTTTAGGCCTTAGATTGAGGATTTAAATAAGCAGTCTGAGTGGTTGTGAAAACTTCCTTTTTATGTGTATGTGTTTTCTTTTTCCAATTGAGTGTTTCATTGATCTCTAATTTCAATTTAAAAAATTATAGTGACTCTACTTATATACATATGTACCTTGCATGGGGTTGTTTTTAATAAAAAGTAATCAGTTGTGAACATTTTTGTTTATTGTCTGTAACAGATGAAGAACTACTGCATCTGTGTACATGTATTCTGTTTATATTTCAAAGGTATATTTATTGTCAGTATCAGAAGTAAATAAAATGTTGGAGAAAAAGTGTCTTCCTCCTTGGAATAGCATTGCCAATTTGTATTGTTGCAACTTAATGCTATCGTGCATGCATGGATATATAGAACACCAGTGAAAGTGCACATGTGGTCCTTTTGTAGTATATTATGCTATGCTATACAACTAGCCAATATTCTACATAGGCCTATTCAATGCGTATATGATTATTATTTGTTGTTATGTTTTAGGCTATTTTGTGAATTATATGATTTTCTAAGGTAATTTTTATTTTCAGTGTTTCGGTTTAAAGGTCATTCTCACACTACAATTCAATGTTTTTCTGACCCAGGTCCATAAAAAAAAATGAATATTCTTTGTTATGTTTGAATCCGTTTAATATTAATTGGCATTTATTAAATAGTTATAGTATAATCAAGATAATCTCAACTTACATTAAAATTTTGTCAGAGGAGGCAAGAGTCCAACCCATAGTTCACTCATGAAAATTCACACAAGGCCTACAAAGCAACAATGTGTTTTACAAGTTGGAAGAAAGTACATGAAATCAGGGAGTTGTTATTTTGGATAATAAATCCCTGGTGAAATGGTATTTTAGCAGTATAAGCAAATATAAATGTTTTTAACCCTATGAATTATAGCTAAAGAATAGTGACAATACTACTGCATTGGCTGAATTTGAGAAAATCAGTATGGACAGATTGACACCACATTAATACATACACCAGGGTTCTAATTATCAAAACCTTGCATACACTGAGTATGTGTATTCAGTTGCCTCAAGAAGCTCCGTCGTCACTAAATCTCATTCATTTTATTCTGAATTTGATATATAATTAAGATTCCCCATGTAATCTGAAATATATAATGTTTGTTTTTTGAAAGAAACTATCAAGTTATCAGGGGATTACGAAGGGTAACTTTGTGGCTATTTCGTGCGAACGCCATTTCATGAGTACATGCGAGATTACGATACCGATGTAAACAGCACCACGTGACTGCACATTGTCCAATCATGATATGGATCGTACGATATTAGCGAAATCAACATGGTTCGTCTGGAAATTGCTGCAAAGTTTGCGATCTTTTGATTGGCTTCCTCTGATTTTCATACTTATTTTTATAGATTTATATAGAAAAGGAATTTTTCTATCACATATGTAAAGATCGTGTGGGCCCAAAACTGGAAATGTGTTCTGCGACCATATTTTTCTACAGCCGTTGTTTTCAGAATTTTTAATCGTTTAAATCCCTCCGATTTTCATTATTTTTTGCTGAATTATTTCTTAAAATGGTAATGGATAGTATTTTCAAGCCTTTATTTGCCTAAATTTCATGTATTGATACCGTTTTCTACCGAAACAAAGCTGTAATCACCGTCGAAAAGCAGCTCATTATATATTCATAAATCTGAGTGGGCCGAATATGCATAGAAGAGAATAAGTGACTTTTTGCGAGGCTGTGAACTGACTGGACGAAGGTTGTTTGTCATCAAGATATCTCACAATCTGATAATTGGATTTGGATCAAATTTGGTGTGTGGTTATGTTATTGCCTCAGGAAGATATGATTACAATTTGGGACATATTACAACAGAGGAAGGGTAGAAATGGAGGGGTGGGGATGTTTTAGGATGAGATCTGTCAAGACTTAGTTGGAACTTTTCAATGAAATGTGCTGTTCATCATTTCATGTTCTGAATAGAATCCAAACAATCCATTATCTGGACTCTAAACAAAATTAAATCAAGTGGTTGGGTATCAAACAAAATCAAAACAATTGGTTTTTTGGCATGAAAAGAAAATGATGGAATGAGAAGCTTATCTTAAAATGTGAAAGGAATTCAAACAATGAATACTTAGCCTGAATAAAACTGAAAACAATTATGGGCTTAGAAAAAATCAGTCAGAAGGTAGACAACCCTAAAGTGTTTAGAATGCAAATAGGCAATACTAAATAAAAGTGAATTTTGGGATAAAACTTAGTGGATCTAAGATTTCTGAGATAGATTGAATGTGGGAGTGGGGGGTGGTATTAGGCATATTGGGATTGCAATGCAGGCGGAGGTATGCATGTACTCTACAGTGCTAAAATTCTAGTTTATACTGTTATTTTGAAGTTTGAAAGGTATGAAGTGTGAATGGGAAAATTTATACAACAATGATATTGTTGTAGCAATTTAGTGTATATATATATATATATATATATATATATATATATATATATATATATATATATATATATATATATATATATATATATATATATATATATATATATATATTTTGTATGTATATATATATATATATATATATATATATATATATATTTATATATATTTATGTATATATATATATATATATATATATATATATATATATATATATATATATATATATATATATATATATATATATATATATATATATATATATATATATATATATATATATACATATATATATATATATATATATATATATATATATATATTTATATATTGTTGTAGCAATTTAGTATATACATATATATATATATATATGTATATATATATGTATATATATATATATATATATATATATATACACAGTACCTACAGTATATATACATAAATATATATATATATATATACATATATATATATATATATATAGATATATATATATATATATATATATATATATATATATATATATATATATATATATATATATATATATATATATATAAATATATAGATATATAAATAGATATATATATATATATATATATATATATATATATATAATATATAGATATATATATATATATATATATATATATATATATATATATATATATATATATATATATATATATATATATATATATATATATATATATATACATTTTAGTTTCCAGTTATACATCATTGTTTCTAGTTGTGCTTTCTGAAGCAAAATTTGGTTTCTAATTCTCTAACAATTCCTCTGAGAAACAAGGTTATTAAAATTCCTCTTGATATTCGCTTGGCATTTGACTGCTTTGCTGTACCAGTATATTGTGAGGGATTGTTTAATGTTGATGTGACTGAGAAAGGACACCATGTTGCTTTTCTTTTACTTTTGTGATATATGCATCTTTTCATCTGTATAAGTTTAAATCATTTCGTTTTTCTTGGTGTAATTTTATGCCCATTGCAAATAATGCATGCTCTTTGCCCTCTTTAATTGATTAGGAAAGAAAAAAAGTGTGTAGTGTGTACATTCATTGTAACAGTTCATTCTCAACAGTTTTCAAAAATGATACATGTAGTGTGCTTGTATTGAGGGTTCACGTTGTATATCCACATACTGTTTTATTGAAGATTTGTCTGTATTATATCAGAATCATGTAAGTTACACAACATTTGGTTTAAAAAAATACCAACTTCTGACCTTATCGATTCATTGCAATAAAATCCATTCAAGAATAAAACAGTAAATTAAAAGACTACATATTTATGTCATTGCTGTTGGAATAAGTTAGAACCGCTTGATATCTTTACTATTCAGGATGAGAGTGACGATGAGAGAAACAGACATGGGTTCCGTTACCAGGTGGCCAGTCCCTCAGCCATGAAGCCTCAGCTCACTCCCTCTGGGGCTACCTTCTCATCTGCGGGGCAACTGGCACCACCATCTCATCTCCTCACCAACACACCAGTATACTCACCCAATCCACTCACCCCTATGACTCCTGCCACACCAGGAAGCAGCGATTCATCTGGTATTGTTCCACAACTTCAGTGAGTACCACTTTTTACAGAAAACTGACAGGTTTTGGTGGTATTCTTACTAACTGGTCTCCAATGTCATTTCATAATCAATTTAAAACGAGCAATTTATCTGAAGTTTTTGAGTGAAAATGATTGTATACATCATGAAGTCATGTTTCCATTTATGTTAGATGCAGACGATTTTCATTTGAGAACAGTAATTAGGGTTGTTTCTTGATATTTACCCATGCAAGATTATTGGTTATGATTGGTCACAACAATAGCAATCTTGTTGAGGATGGTGGATATGTGTCACTTTAATTATCCCCTTGGCAACATAGTTGGTATAGCATCTTCACCATTCATCCATCCGTCCGTCTGTCCATCCGCCACATCTATTGTCTGTCCAGCCTCATTCATTGTTCAGCTACTAGAGAACAAAAGATTGCTGTCCTAGGAAAGGAATTCCAACCATTTTTGTGAAAATAATTTTATATAAAGGAGAAAAAATGCAATCCAGACTTGAATAGCAGCAATTGAAAGATTTTTTCTAAGATGAAAAAGTTGCATAATAGATCTGGCAACTAAATGGAATTTATAATGAAGTGTCTTGGGAATGAATAGCAAAACAACCCCCAATAAATCTTCGCTTGAATAGAGGGACACATAATAGACTTATGATAATCTGCAAATTAATCTGTTCTGAATTTTCATTCTGGTTTGGTAGAAAGATCAGGTCTATCTGGTTTATAAGGGGAAAAAGTTGAGCATATTTCTATTGAAAGTGTCAGATTTAAGTTTAGGCTTAAGGAAGGGGGGGTTTGTAGTGCAATGGAGAGGGTGGATGTTATAGTGAAGGTTGGAATGATGGGTTGGTTAAGAGTATATTTGGTAGATGAGTGGATGGCAAAAGGTGGGTTGGGGTAGTAGGTGAATGGGGGATGGTGGGTGAATGGGGAATGGTACAGTGATGGGGCATGTTAGAAAATAGAGGATGGCAGGTAAATGGAGGATTGTAGATGAACGAGGGGTGGCAGGTGAAGGAGATGGTAGGTGAATGGGGCATATTTAGTTGATAGAAGTGAAGGAATGGGAATGAAAGGAAAGAATGTTGTGTGGAAGATGGTAGAATGATTGGTAGATGTAGGAATTAGGATAAAGGTGGGATGGTATGTGGACAGGATGGGATGAAATGTGGGACAGGGTGGGATGGCATGTGGGATAGGGTGGGATGGCATGTGGGACAGGGTGGGATGGCATGTGGGACAGGGTACCATGGAATGTGGAACAGGATGTCATGGCATATAGGACAGGGTGGGATAGCATGTGGGACAGGGTGGCATGGCATGTGAAACAAGAATGGCATGTGGGACAAGGTGGGATGGCATGAGGGACAGAGTGTAATGACATGTGAGACAGGATGGCATGTCATCTGGATTTCAGGTGGAATGGCATGGAACAGGGTGGGAAAAAGCATGTGTGATTGAATGGAATGGCTTTTTAGGACAGGGTGGGATGGCATGTGGTACATGAAAGGATGGCATGTGGGACAGGGTAGGATGGCACATGGTACAGGGAGGGATGGGATGTGGGACAAGGTGGTGTGGTATATGGGACAGGGAGGGATGGCATGTGGGACAGGGCGGCATGGTATATGGGACAGGGTGGCATGGTATATGGGACAGTGGCAAGGCATATGATGGGATGTCATCTTGATTGCAGGTGTGATGACATACAGGTCATGTTGTGGAATAGTATATGGATTTCATGTATGATTTCCTGTAGGGAGGCAAGTAGAATGATATAATATGTGGAACAGAGGGTGGGATGGCAGGTGTGACAGAGGCAGGAAAGCATGTTATTAGCAGCGAGGGGATGTGTACTGTTTGCGATGTCTGGTTTTTGTTTTAATTTTTGTTTAAGTTGTATTTTTGAGATATATAATAAGGTTTCTGTCTGTTGGCATGAAAATACCTGACAATAGCTGATGTGGCAAGTATTGTCTCAAAAGTTAAAAGGATTTTGACAGGAATAAAAAGGTGTTGAAATTTTTGCCAATATTCTTGTTATTATTGCTCATACATGCTTAAATAAAAGTTATCATAGAGACAGCTTATGGAAAAATCATAATATTTAATATAATAACTTACTGAATAATTGTCACTCTCTTGATGTAACAATTAAATGATTAGTTCAGGGTTGAAAGAGGACTTCAAAAGAAACAAAATGGTGAGAAAGTGTTCAAAAATTGTATTCCATTCAGGAGATATTCAAGTTTAAAGCTCTGCATTATCTGTGTAGAAATGACTGGTGTAGTAAGCCTACTATGGAAAGTTGGCATCCTCATCCTCACATTCTTAGCAATTGAAAATGTATTGTAAAGAAAGTTTATTTAATTTTTCACTGTTTAAATTATTTTTCCTCAAAGTTTCTTCAGGTGGTATATTATAAATACCCTTCCTAGATTCAGTTTTACTACTTTTTTTGGACATATTCGATGGTTTTTAAGTCACTAATCACAGGACAAAATATGATAGAATACATAAAGACTTTGAAGAATCTGAGGCTATGATATCACAACCAGTCTGATTTCAGTCATCTCTACACAAATAATACCAAACTTTATTACACTTTTTGAACGCTTTCTTCACCATTTTGTTTCTTTTTAAGTCCTCTTTCACATAAGATGGGCTTGCTTGACCTCTGAACTAATCCTTTAAATATTTATACTAACAATTTTTTATTTTGTAATTATATAATTTGCCGTCTCTCTCTTTTTTTTTCCCCAGAAATATTGTGTCCACTGTTAGCATGGGTTGTAAACTGGACTTGAAGAAAATTGCTCTCCATGCAAGAAATGCAGAATATAATCCAAAGGTATGGATTATTATCTAATTCCAAAATATTATTGAAAGCCTCAAATCAATAACATTGTTGCAAGCTGTTTCGGTATTGATGCTATACAGCATGAATTGCAATATTTATTCAATAAAAAACCTGAATGGACTTTGTTTAGATACAAAGGGAATCATGATATTTTGTCATTAGGGGTTTGCAGTTCTTAAGTTTAAAATATTTGTTTCAGTTATCTTTGTCATAAAAACTGCTGGATTGTCTGTGTCATGTCTGACTGTCTATCTGTCTGCACAATTCAGTTTTAGCACAATAAGTCATGAAACTTTGTTGCAGCATCCATGAAATGTACATGGTATGTTCACCAGGTAGTGTTTTGCAAATAACTGTTAACTATAATTTTTTAAAAATATTATTGTGAACACATTTTTAGCACAATAACTCCTTTAAACTTGATGCTACATTCCTGAGGTCAAGTAAGTAAATTAGGGTCAAGAGGTTATATTAAGTTCTAGCTGTACGTTTGCTGTAGTTCCTCATTTTGAAAACCCATTTTCAAAGACAATTTTAACATATTGTTGTTCTTATAATGTATGAAGGAGCTATCGGTTTAAAAGTGAGGGAGTGTCTTTTGTGAAGTTTGAAATAACATAAGTCCAATTTTCGACAATTAATGTTGTTGAAAAATTATTGAAGTAAATGTTAAAGATCATTACATTCACATGAAAGATTTTCAGTACCACCCATGTGCATAAAGTATGTTCAAATACTATACAGACTCAAAAATAATTAGGCCACATAGTGCTCTGTTTTTATTTAATCTTTCCTGGCTCCTTTAGTGTAAGCAAATAGAGTGCTTGACTACCCCTGGATGGGACACCACCAACAGAGCTCAGCTAGCACTCAATTCTGAAAGACAGAATTACATACAGCTATTACCTAACATATATTTCTCATCAAGGAATCCTAAGACAATCTGTATTTTAAAGTTTTCTATACACAATTTCAAATAGATTTTAGCCAAACATAATTACTTCAGTACTTTGACCAATCAACTGCATGGAGATTTTTCTCTTTGTTACCCATCCAATCAGCTACAATAGCTTGAGGAAGTTTTGTAAACAACAATGCGTGTGTATTACCTTCATTAGCATTTAAAAGCATTTTTTCATTCGCTTGGTCCCAAACCCTGCGTGAATTTTGCAGACGGTTAAAAATCCCCCAGTATTTGATTGGTTGATAAGATTTTTCTAGTATATGATTGGTTCGTTATTGACATGTGATTTCTGGCCATGTGACATTATTTAAATTAGTTTTCTGGAAATTGTCGATTTAGATTTCCAATGGTTTATTCTTGTGTAATTCCACCTCCTCTGTAAACTCCTTCCCCCCCCTCCTCTCCCTCCCTTCTTCTCTGCAGGAAAAGTATTATTTTCTTCTGGATACCCAGCCATGTTGGTATCCCTGGCAATGACGAGCTGATGCAGCCGCTAAGTTGCCCTCAACCTCCCCCTACCCCCTTTCCCAAATCCTTTCTGACATCAAACCGCTTATCGCTTCCCTTGTTCGTGACCGTTGGCAAACCTCATGGAACTCCCAAATTGATAACAAACTCCACGTCATCCAGCCCACCATTCCGATCAAAGCCACCATCCACAACCTTTCCATGTCGACAACATTCACATTACCCGCCTTAGAATAGGTCATATCCACCTCACTCACTCCCACCTCCTTATTGGCTTCCCCCAACCCATCTGCAACAATTGCCATTGCACCCTCACAATCCATCACGTCCTTGCTCCCTGTACAACCTTCCCAGAGCTTCCCTTGCTCCCCACAACTCAATTGCCGAGCTCTTACAGAAAAACCATCTGGATAAAATTATCTCCTTCCTTCATCATGCTTCCCTCTACAACCATAATTAGTCCTCTCCCACCCCCCTCCCTCTACATTGTTGTTTTTTCTTCACCCATGCACCTCCTCTCTCGATCCCAGCTTTCTGGCTTTTGATTCCTGTGTTTCTCTCAATTTCCCCCTGTTTTCTTTTCTTCCTACCTCTGGAATGATCTAGCCTCTCAGGCACAATTTGACCCTCGCTGTTGTGGTGCCGTTAAGTCCTCATCAAACAAACAAACAAACTTGTGTAATCTTTCGCTTTTAACTTCAACAGAGGTTTGCAGCTGTTATTATGAGAATACGAGAACCTAGGACTACAGCTCTTATATTTAGTTCAGGTAAAATGGTGTGCACAGGTGCTAAGAGTGAAGATGAGTCCAGACTGGCTGCCAGAAAATATGCCAGAGTAATCCAGAAGCTAGGTTTTGCTGTAAGTGTCATTTTATTCAGCTCTATGGCTGTCTGATGAACATATGTTTCTTATTATGTATATATAAAGGTAATTAATTTTAATATGTAGAGTTTTAAATACAATTGGTGCTTTCTTAACTCTTACTAAAACTTGCATGTTTGTAGAACGTGGTAGATATTACATAAGTATAGAGTTTTGATACTTTGAAATTGATTTTTAAGTTCTATTTGCTCTGAGTCTTGTGTGATTTGTCTCAAGAGATATTATAAGTGTTATGACAAAGAGCCGTGATGATTGGTTTGAAACGTTCACCTTTACTGTAATTTTAAACAATTAAAAAAAAAGAACAATATAACTTTTGAAAGAGTGGGGGATTGGAAATCAAACTTGGTCCTTGAAGAAAGGTTTTTAAAGAATTTAAATTGTTTTTAGAGGTAATATGATACATCAGAATAAGATAATGGGCAGCACAATCATCATGGGCAACACAATCATCATGGGCAACACAATCATCATGGGCAACACAATCATCACGGGCAACACAATCATCATGGGCAACACAATCATCATGGGCAACACAATCATCATGGTTGATGGATCAAAATTAGTCTCAATTGGAGGAGTCAAAGAAAATACTGTATACCTCTAACCTTACCTTTTACATAGCTTTTGGTTTAGGTTGTTAATGCTGCTTGTTTAATCTAATTGGGCTTAATCAGCAGACCCCTAGCTTTGCTGTTTTACAGGGGCGGCTCGCCCTGTGTCTCTGTGAGCCCGCCCTTCCCCCTGGGAGTTTGCCCTGCCACCATGGGGTCCACCCTGCCCCTCATGAGAAAAATATAATAATTATAAATTTTTTAACTTAACTTAATTTTAACTTTTTTTAATCTTAATTAACCTCATAAATGAATACAAAAACAGATTGACAGCATAGTAAGCAATTGTCCTGTTTGTAAAGGGGCTCATGGACTCCATGCCGAAAAGACACAGCAATTCGTGCGCGCATTAATGTGCCCCTCAACAAGTCTAGCACCTGCCCCTATTTAAATCAAGCTAGGGGTTTGATCAGTGCTTTGACTTGATCCCCGCAGGCAAAGTTCCTGGACTTCAAGATACAGAACATGGTGGGCAGCTGTGATGTCAAATTTCCCATCAGATTAGAAGGACTGGTTCTTACTCATTCCCAGTTTTCAAGGTAAGATTTTTGTCACAGGAATGTACACAGAAGTTTTTATTTCTTATGCTGGAAACTTACTTCATGTTCTCTGGTGTAGCAATATTCAAAGTTATTACCCTCATAAAATATTTTAAAAAATCCTGAAAATTTTGGGTACCAGGACATTTATCTTAAACTGCAGGATTATTCAGATATTTAAGTAGAAGGACTGCAATATTTAGCCTCCAAGTTTAGTTTTCAGAAATAATTCAATGAATGGACATATCCACTGCTGAAACTACACTGTGATAAATGAATTTATTATTTTTGATTATTTTTGATTATTTTACTGATCACATTTTATGGTCCCTTGCCTTTCTGTGCTTAAAATTTGCATAATGATGTATTACATGACATTAAAATATTCCAAATTAATGTGATAAAATGGTCAATTTGTTATCGATTCTGATGAAACTTTTTGCAATTATAATGCTTTATAGAATATTTTCTTTCAAGTAAGATCACTTTGTTGCTATCTGTCCATAGATATTTCAAATCATTTTTGACTGCTAAGTTCTTACATTTGATATTTTGCCTTTGAATTTGTTCCTGCAGTTATATAGTGTTTTGTGTGCTATTACAGTGAATTGTCGTTAATGGTACAAATCTTCTTAAATGTATTATAATTGTCTTACTGTGACATGCTTCTTTATTTGTTCATTCTTTATTGATTATTTTCTTCCTTAGTTACGAGCCAGAGCTGTTTCCGGGTCTTATTTACCGAATGATGAAACCAAAGATAGTACTATTAATTTTTGTGTCAGGAAAAGTTGTGCTTACAGGTAATCCATCTATATTCTGTGTCTTGAGTAATTTAATCATTTCATTCATCTGTAGATATTCAGAACTACCAGACACACAAGAAAGAAATTATTGAATATATACTTATGTAAGATGCATTGAAAATTAGGATTCTATAAAGAGCCTTGAAAAAATAATATGCACTCCCTATGTAACTCTTACTATAAAGTAAGCATTTAAGATTTATATTTGTATTTTCATTTATATGCATATATGTGTATTTACATTTACATACTTAATTTATATACTCTTTTTATTCCTTTTCCTGCAGGTGCCAAAGTGAGACAAGAGATTTATGATGCCTTCAATAACATTTATCCCATTCTAAAATCATTCAAGAAAACATAGTGCTCTGCAGTATATCATATATGGCCTGCAGCATATTAGTAGTCCTTCAGAAAAAGAGAGCTCTTTATAGAAGGAATAAAATGTTTGTCATAATTTGAGATAAGAGACTACAAACATCTTGAAGATTCAAAAGAATGACCAACCATTCCTGCTCACTCTCTGCATTTGAAGACCTTAGTCTTCGGAATATGAATGAAGCATCATTGCTTCTGTAGGGGGATACACACTTGCCTGCCCTGCAGAGATTTTTCTTTCTTTTTATGTTTGAAAGTACAAACATCTGAAAGGTTTATATTTTGCAGAAACTTTTAATCAAATACATTGACCAATTTATGAATTAGGTCAGTTCCAGTTCAGAAATTTTGAACAAATTATGTTTTCTTTAAATTAGATGTAATTATTTTTCATATGTACATGTCCTGTTATTTCTAAAGAAAAAATAATTTGTTTGTAAACATGCCTAACATTTGTAACATGCATTTTTCCTGCAAGTGATATATATGTCATCAAAATGACATGACATTGCAATGTTATAACTTTAAAGGTTAAGCAGAGGTTTATTATGCAATGGTGTCCAAACAGCTTGGGTATGCATCAAGTAAGACTGCTAGTTGTTAAGTTTTCTGTTTGTAGGGAAATGCACCATTTTGTTCAATGTTGCAAGGTACTAGGTGGAACTATTTTGTCTCTTGCTGAAGTAAGATGGCCACGTCCATGTTCTGGAGGTGCAGGGGCTTAGTGATCAAGGACTCATGCTCGTATGCAAAAGGTATCGGGTTCGACTCATGTCACAAGCACTGCGTTGTGTCCTTCTTGAGCAAGACACTTTATTTGCTCCACTCCACTCAACTGTAAATTGAGTACCAGCACTGCTGGAATGGACTGGCATCCTGTCCAGGGGGAGCCATGGACTGGCATCCTGTCCAGGGGGAGCCATGTACTGGAATCTTGTCCAGGGGGAGCCATGGACTGGCATCCTGTCCAGGGGGAGCCATGGACTGGCATCCTGTTCAGGGGGAGCCATGGACTGGCATCCTGTCCAGGGGGAGCCATGGACTGGCATCCTGTCCAGGGGGAGCCATGGACTGGCATCCTGTCCAGGGGGAGCCATGGACTGGCATCCTGTCCAGGGGAGTCATGGACTGGCATCCTGTCCAGGGGAGCCATGGACTGGACATCCTGTTCAGGGGAGCCATGGACTGGCATCCTGTCCAGGGGAGCCATGGACTGGCATCCTGTCCAGGGGAGCCATGGACTGGCATCCTGTCAGGGGGAGCCATGGACTGGCATCCTGTCCAGGGGAGCCATGGACTGGCATCCTGTCCAGGGGAGCCATGGATTGGCATCCTGTCCAGGGGAGCCATGGACTGGCATCCTGTCCAGGGGAGCCATGGACTGGCATCCTGTCCAGGGGAGCCATGGACTGGCATCCTGTTTAGGGGAGCCATGGACTGGCATCCTGTCCAGGGGAACCATGGACTGGCATCCTGTCCAGGGGAGCCATGGACTGGCATCCTGTCCAGGGAGAGGGGGCATGGACTGGCATCCTGTCCAGGGAGGGGGGGGCATGGACTGGCATCCTGTCCAGGGGAGCCATGGACTGGCATCCTGTCCAGGGGGAGCCATGGACTGGCATCCTGTCCAGGGGGAGCCATGGACTGGCATCCTGTCCAGGAGGAGCCATGGACTGGCATCCTGTCTAGGGGGAGCCATGGACTGGCATCCTGTCCAGGGGGAGCCATGGACTGGCATCCTGTCCAGGGGGAGCCATGGACTCCTGTCCAGGGGGAGCCATGGACTGGCATCCTGTCCAGGGGGAGCCATGGACTGGCATCCTGTCCAGGGGGAGCCATGGACTGGCATCCTGTTTAGGGGGAGCCATGGACTGGCATCCTGTCCAGGGGGAGCCATGGACTGGCATCCTGTTTAGGGGGAGCCATGTGCTCTCATCTGCTTTTTGTCAAAGAAACCAGGGATATTCACCATAGTAGATCATCATGGCCCAATTTTGGATTGAACTTAACCTATGTCCATGACTTTTCCCTTGGAGTATTATCAAACAGGGATCTATGTAGGACAGTATAAGAATAGCGCTCATGAGTGAAATTAATATTTACTAAATTTACATTGGAAAGAAATGTATCATGTTGTGAGACTAAATTTGAATGGTTTTTCACCTAATGTTGGTGTTTAAGAGATTTGAATGACTAGTATAATTGGTAATCCTGCATAACTCTTAAAACATTTGATGCATGTCTTTATAAATGTTAAGTGCATCTGTAAACAAATATTTAATAGGTATTGTGTTTATAATATTTCCAAATTTGGTTCAAAGCAACAAAATTTATTTTTGAGGAGTGTGTTTTTCCCAGTAAAACTTTATAGCCAGCTTGTTTAAAATCTTTAACTGAAATATCTTAAAATCTTAAACAAATATTTGTGGGGTGTGTAGAGGGGAGGGTTTGGAACAGACTAGCTTTTGGTTGCAAGCTTGCTTTAAGGTAGAAACATGCTGGCTTCCTGGTTTGAACTAAATGGTAATTTGATACTTAAGAAAATTTGTTCTAATATCCACTTATGTCTGTTCTATGATTGGATGAGTAGCAATGACCCTGGTTGTCTACATTTCTGGATGCCTAGAATACAAAATGGGTATTATTATTATTGCTTACCACTTTTTGAGGTGCTGCTCTCCCCAAAGATGTAAGCTTTTCAATCAGATTGGGTCAAATACATCAACCTCTTGTGGTGATGTGGCTAGTTAGCTTACCATAGAATTCATGATTCAGTAAACCTTCACATGCTCTCATTGTTTCTTGACTGGTTCAAAGCTTGTTGATGGTATGATGTAATAAACAGAAAAGACTGTGTATGCACTAAAACATGGTTCATGCATCAATTGGGGGACAAGCTGTTAACATTTTCAAGCATATACACTCTAGCTTTTGTCTTTATGTAGTGCTAGTATAGATTGCCATTTGGGTGTCTTTCACCTGTTCCAATTTTTTTGAGATATTAGTGAATATAGGCTAGACATCCATAGGTCAAGAATTAAGGGTAAAAATTATATTTTTGTATTTGTGTCCTGTATTTGTTTCTGTGGCTGAGTGGCATTGATCTTCATGGCACTACCTTTTTTAAGTGACGACGACGACGAGTGAACACACAATTACAATGACGGGGTCGTCACCTGCCTAATGGTTATGATAGTAACAATGCTATCACGAAACGCTTAATACGACCCGGACGAGAACACAGGTACAACGTACGGACAGACATAACATCGATAACCAAGTCAATGTCCACGGCCTTTGATAACCAGTTGTGGTGCACTAGCGTGTCTACCCAACCTAGGCTTGAACCCAGGACCTTGTGGTCTGTAGACATGTATGATAACTGCTACACCACAGTAGGTAGATTTAAATGTTTTCATTGTGCTTTTATGTGTGGGATGGGATGGTTAGGATAGGGGTCAGTGTTTGGGTTCTTTTTCCTTCTAAATTATAAATTATTTTGTTCCCTTTTCTTTTAACTTATTTATTATCCATGGATGGGGTTGGGTGGGATGGCTAGGGTGGGGTGGGATGGTTAATATAGGGGTCAGGGTTTGGGTTCTTTTTCCTTCTAAATTATATATTATTTTGTTCCCTTTTCTTTTAACTTATTTATTATCCATGGATGGGAGTTGGGTGGGATGGCTAGGGTGAGGTGGGATGGTTAGGATAGGGGTCAGGGTTTGGGTTCTTTTTCCTTCTAAATTATATATTATTTTGTTCCCTTTTCTTTTAACTTATTTATTATCTATGGATGGGGGTGGGGTGGGGTGGCTAGGGTGAGGTGGGATGGTTAGGGGTCAGGGTTTGGGTTCTTTTTCCTTCTAAATTATATATTATTTTGTTCCCTTTTCTTTTAACTTATTTATTATCCATGGATGGGAGTTGGGTGGGATGGCTAGGGTGAGGTGGGATGGTTAGGATAGGGGTCAGGGTTTGGGTTCTTTTTCCTTCTAAATTATATATTATTATGTTCCCTTTTCTTTTAACTTATTTATTATCTATGGATGGGGATGGGGTGGGGTGGCTATGGTGAGGTGGGATGGTTAGGTTAGGGGTCAGGGTTTGGGTTCTTTTTCCTTCTAAATTATATATTATTTTGTTCCCTTTTCTTTTAACTTATTTATTATCCATGGATGGGAGTTGGGTGGGATGGCTAGGGTGGGGTGGGATTGCTAGGGTGGGATGGGGTGGGATGGCTAGGGTAGGGTGGGATGGCTAGGATAGGGTGGGATGGCTAGGGTGGGGTGGGGTGGGGTTGGATGGCTAGAGTGGGATGGCTAGGGTGGGGTGGGATGGCTATGGTGGGGTGGGATGGCTAGGGTGGGATGGTTAGGGTGATGGTTAGGATAGGGGTCAGTATTTGGGTTCTTTTTTTTTCTTTCCGTATTTTCTTTTTTCCATATTTTTTTCTTGTTGTATAGAGACATGCATGTATATAGTTATAGTAAATTTAGTATTATCTAGATATTAAGAGGGAGTGCTGTACTCATTAAGCCGTTAAGGTTTTTTAGAGCACTTCCTTTCACAACTTTCGTATTGTTATATGTATTTCCTATTGTAATGTTATTATGAATGTTGTAATGAAACAAATAAATGAAATGAAATGAAATATGTTGCAAATCATGAATTTTGTGGGGTTTTTTCATCCATATTTGTCCATCATTTTCTTGACTTCTCTTCAGGCTGGTTTGCCATTTTCTTTGCTTTAAAGAATCATTTATGTACAAATTGTAAATATATTTTTTCTTGTATTTGTTCATAATATACACATTGCAGTAACATTTTTGCATCAAACACATTATAAAGTCTGTAAAGATTTAGTTTAGAGGCCAGGCTTGTCTATATTATATGATATATGAGAAAGTACTTTGTAATTTTACATGGAAGTGGAGATGGGGGGGGATGGGGGGGGGAGGGGAAGGGAGGATGAGAGGGCTCTAGCTCCAAAAATATCAAAGGACCAAAATCTAAGGACTTCTACCTGGTCACCTACAAATGTTCCTGATGCATGGCACCTAGTATGCCTATGGTTACATACCATCCACCTGTTCATGCCCATGGGTGAATGAAATTTAGTGGGAGTTGGAAATTCAGAGTGGCTTTCAATAATTGCCTTGGAAAGAAGAGGAAAATATAGACACTTGTCACTATGTGCCTAGGTCTCTCACCCCTTAATGGCAGCCCTCCCCCCCCCTTTTTAAGGATTTTTTAGAATACACACCTGTTTCTACCTCCCCCTCCCCCCTCCCAACATTTACAAAAAGACTCAACCATCCCTGAATTATTTCACCATAACTATGTTCACATCATAGTGATGGCGAATTCTTTTCAACATTGCCAAGGGCGGGAAGGGGAGGGGGGACAGGTAGTGGTGGTGTCAGCCATATAGGCTTAATATAAGGCTTCATTTGTAGGGGGAAATAATGATATTCGTCCCCCCCCTCCCCCAACAAAATTATTGGGGGGAACATGTCCCCCGGGATCACCGCCTATGTTCACATGTTCTATCCTGCTTTCAAAAATACTTTGCCGCACCTGTTAATCCATTTCGGCATTGCTGAATGTGAAACATCAAAATTGTGTTGGGAAAATGACTGGTGTAGAAAATCTATTAGAGTGACATCAAACACTCCCACTTAAACAACAACAATATTCACCACAAAAAGTCAATACAAATATGATGTTAGACTTTTAATATTTCAGAAATAAGAATAAGACCATTAAACTTGAAAATCTTGATCAATCATGGACTATTGTTGCATTTATATGAAATATATATAACTAGCAGCATAAATTTCATCAGTGAAAAGCTCAAATTCTCAAAACTCCCAGAGTTTTCCAGGGGCCACGCTCCCTTCCTTGACCCCCATATGACTTCACCCATGCGTAATTTACAAATTACAGACCTATTACAATTGAGATAAAAATTAGAGGAAAACATTGATAATATTCAGACTTGGTCAGTGGCTGTTTATTCAATGCCGTTGGAAGGTAATTAATATTGACGGGGAGGAGGGGGAGGCTGAACAGCTGACTTAACATTTGTTGCAAGTTTATAGCACGTTAGCGCTATCCGAGCGTAAAGTGCGAGATATTCGGCGTGGGGTTCAGGGGCTTGGTTAAAGGCCTCTGGCAGGGTCCAAGGCCGAAGCCCTGGGAAATTGGTGCATTCTAACCCTTTTGTGGGTTTAAAATGATCGCACTTACACCTATTTGGAGGGGTATAGTGAGACAGGCAGACAGGGCTTTGTTTCAAGAAATTTTCAATAACAATATATCAATAACAATATATCAGAGAACTCATGAAAGCAAATTATTATTTTGAATAAAGTGTCATCAAGCATTTTTTACAGACTTAGTCTCCCAGTTGTCATAGGTGTGAATGTTTACATGACTTGTCCTGCTCCTTAAAAATTTGTTCCAGCAATCTATTTTGAAAATAAAAGTTATCTTAATTAAAATAACAACAATAAGCATTTTTTGATACTCAACACCAACTTCCACAACAGAGGACTTAGTGGAGCCATTGATAAGGGAAATTTGATCCCTTGTGGTTTTCAGAATAAAGAAAATAAAGAGGAAAAGTCATGACCCGACCTGGGTCGGGTCTGAATGTAACAACTTGTATAATCTAAAAAAAAATTCTTTGAAATTAAGAGATTTGTATTTATGCCAGATCGTTGGTGATATAGGCTATGGAAAATATAGCAATACAACCAGCCATCTTGTGCATTACTTTAAGGACTAGTTCAGGGGTCAAGCAAGTTTATCTTATTTGAAGAAAAAAAACTTTAATAGAAAAGCTAATGCAATTTTTGCCATTAATTGGCGACCAGTGACAACTTAAAAATACCTGCTAATGATAGGCCTATATCTAACAAGGCATATGAAAAAATGTTCTGAGGATACTATCACACCAGAGATTAAATTCCACTTATTAGAACTTTAAAACAATTGAGCACCATAAGGTAGTTTGTATCCCGGACAATATCTCTTATATGCAGTGGCATAGCTACGGGGGAGGGGGGGGGGGGAGGCGGATCTTTTTGATGAAATTGTCAAAAGTTGGGATAATCATTGTTTTTATATATTTTTTGCGTTAAAAAAAAAAAATTTCCATTAGAAGTGGGCTACACTTCGTCTAGTACATTCTCGGACCCCTTTACAATGCAGGCTACGCCACTGCCTATAGGAGATCCTTTCTCTGGGGAATAATAAGGTTAAAATTATAATGGCTTGTCTTCATCTCAAATTTGTTAAGGGTGTCGGAAGTATCCCGGGCCGTCATCTTCCCAACTTTACGGTAAAATGAAAAAAAAATAAATACTAAGTGTTGTGAAAAAGACTGTGGCATTACTTTATGGAGGAACTTCACTTCGTGCCGCCTCCCCTCCCTCCTCCCCCCCTCCCACACACACACTATATGCTACTTTAATGTAAAGCGCGATGTAATTTAAGACAGACCTCACACTTTCTACCAGGATTAATCAGTTAATAGAAGGCAGATAATCATTCTATGTGAAAATGATTCGGTAAAGATGATCGAGGTAAAAATAGACTGAAAGAACATTAGAAATATTGTATATCAAAGGTCAAAATTCACTTATGAACTTTACACGTTTTTCATTTCAACCGCCATCCCATTTTTTGTTATGACGTCCCACATCAATTACGTTGGGTCAATGTTGGGGAAGCGTTGGAATAATTAGTGTTAAAGAGGCACTAGACATAAATCAGGGCGCAATTTTCCAAAGACCCACAAATATTCACGGAAGCTTTTTGACCCCGTGAAGAGCTACAAATCTTCTACAACACTAATATTTATACCAAGTATGTAGTCATAAACAATATGATTTTATCACTTTATGAGGCAAAACAGTTCAATTAATATTTGGAAAAGTCACCAAAAATGATACGTCTACATTTTAATAGCATATTCAGGATTTGTGTATTTTCACAAAGTTAATTAATCGTTGATAGATTAGCCTACTATTCAATTTGATTATTTTATTCCAATGATTACATCAATTAAATGTTTGACAGTAGTTGGGATAAGACAAACAAAACGTCGCACAACATGGGGCTCGAACCCACGACCCTGGGATTACGATTCTCATTTTCTACCGACTGAACTAATCGGGTTTATGTAAAGTGATAACAAAGAGGTGTATTGTCGTTACTGGAATGTATCACCAGGGAGGTGTGAAATGGCATCCCCTGGTATGACAAGAAACAGGTTCTGGGTATAATCTGCAATACCATATGTCATCAACTTGAACCCAGTGAAAAGCTGTCAAAAAGCAGAATTTCGGTTGTAAGGTCCACATGGAGGTTTTTTGTTTGTTTCGGAAATAGCTCTTTTAAAGTTCAGTTATAAGGTTACAGCTGATCAAAATTTGAGGAATTTCCAGATAATGCTACATTTTTGGGGAAAACTGACAAATTTCTATTCAATTTGATAGAAGCCTGTTATTGTCTAATCAAATTCTTGACATGTAGGTTTGGGTGATCAGGTAAAGCTATCGCTGAACTTGAACGTGGGACTTGAACCCAAGACCCTGCCAGAAAATAAGAGCATCATGCTCCACCGACTGAGCTAGCCGAGCTTACATAGAGTGCCGAAGAAGAGATGACATTTTTTATATTAATTTAGTATCAATCAGAGCAGTGTGTCTCATGATCGTAAATTGTCCCGACCGTGCCTTAAATATATTTTTTTTATTAAATTTCATCCATAGCTAAATTTTACATGATTTTGTCATATAACGACTTCCTATTGTCCCTGCTCTAAGCAACAACGGAGGAATTATTATATTCCAGCGTACTTAGTGGCAACACCATGTATACTAAAAGGGGCACTAAACCACCAAGATTTTCCATAGACTCGTAAATATTAAGCAAAGCTTATATAGTCCATTCCTTTAGCCTCATGTGGTATTTTATTCAGAAATATTTTGGTAAAATCCTAATATAGCAAAACAACTTCGGCAAAATGTGTATCTTGTTATACAACTTTATTCCGTTATTAAAATAACTAAAAATATTTTAAAAGATTGATGATTTTATAAATATTATTAACATAAATAGTATTAAAAATACTCTTGTTAAATCTTTATGTTAGAAATGAAATTTTAGTTTAAAGAAAAAATAATAATGAGAAATACAAATCTAAAAAACGCATAGTAAACTTACTTCATAAACTGTATATAGCAATTTACCGCTATACTAGGATTTTTCCAATATTTCTTTTGCAAACACGAAGCAAGGGGTGTGATTAAACTAAAGAACTTCAGTTTTTTTCAGATTTTGTATAACACTCCTTCAAAAACTCTGCACTGATGTTGATGTGCATGGATGTTTTCATCAAACAGTGCCCTCGTATCATGAGTGTATCTAGGGGGTCGACTGGGTCGCTCGACCCCCCAACGGCTCTGTAAATGTTAAAGAGGTCCATAAACTTTGCTAAAAGGTCCATATTTTAAGGATATGACATTTTTCTCCTGTTACGCCATCATAATTTTTTCGTTCTATGACCCACCCCCACCCCCCTCCCAATCTAAAATACTGGCTACGCCACTGCGTATTGAGGTTGGCTGGACCTTTTTTCGAGCTGACATTCCTGAATGCCTCCGGTGAGAACGTGTATTTACCCTACCCGAAGCCTAAGTGGAAATGATAGATAATTAAAGTAATTTTCTGCCACCTTAACCAAGAGAAACGCACAGCCCTGCATGGGCACAATGTTAATTAGAATGTTATATTTTCATGCAGATATGAAAGCAATGAAGCATAATCACCTAACATGCAAGTAAATATTTTAACTATTTTGCGTCACTCATAAAAAATGTTTGATTAAAACAAACAAAATGATAGAAACTGGTTTTAATCACAAAAAATAACAATGAATATACTATTTCAGGCCCCTACCTTATGAAGAAATTTGGTATGTTTAATATACACATGTTAATGAATCGCAACTGCATGATTTGTATACATTATTAGGTCCACCTCCCCCTCCTTCGCCCCCCCCTTCGTCCCCCTTCGTCCCCCTTCGTCCCCTTCGTCCCCTTCGTCCCCTTCGTCCCCCTTCGTCCCCCTTCGTCCCCCCCTCGTCCCCCTTCGTCCCCCTTCGTCCCCCTTCGTCCCCTTCGTCCCCCTTCGTCCCCCTTCGTCCCCTTCGTCCCCTTCGTCCCCTTCGTCCCCTTCGTCCCCTTCGTCCCCTTCGTCCCCCTTTCGTCCCCCCTTCGTCCCCTTTCGTCCCCTTCGTCCCCTTCGTCCCCTTCGTCCCCTTCGTCCCCTCTTCGTCCCCCTTCGTCCCCCTTCGTCCCCCTTCGTCCCCTTCGTCCCCTTCGTCCCCTTCGTCCCCTTCGTCCCCTTCGTCCCCTTCTTCGTCCCCCTTCGTCCCCTTCGTCCCCTTCGTCCCCTTCGTCCCCTTCGTCCCCTTCGTCCCCTTCGTCCCCTTTCGTCCCCTTCGTCCCCTTCGTCCCCTTCGTCCCCTTCGTCCCCTTCGTCCCCTTCGTCCCCCTCGTCCCCTTCGTCCCCTTCGTCCCCTCTTTCGTCCCCTTCTTCGTCCCTTTCGTCCCCTTCGTCCCCTTCGTCCCCTTCGTCCCCTTCGTCCCCCTTCGTCCCCCTTCGTCCCCTTCGTCCCCTCGTCCCCCTTCGTCCCCTTCGTCCCCTTCGTCCCCCTTCGTCCCCTTCGTCCCCCTTCGTCCCCTTCGTCCCCTTTTCGTCCCCTTCGTCCCCCTCGTCCCCCCCCTTCGTCCCCTTCGTCCCCTTCGTCCCCCTTCGTCCCCCTTCGTCCCCCTTCGTCCCCTTCGTCCCCTTCGTCCCCCTTCGTCCCCTCGTCCCCTTCGTCCCCCTTCGTCCCCTTCGTCCCCTTCGTCCCCTTCTTCGTCCCCTTCGTCCCCTTCGTCCCTTCGTCCCCTTCGTCCCCTTCTCGTCCCCTTTCGTCCCCTTCGTCCCCTTCGTCCCCTTCGTCCCCTTCGTCCCCCTTCGTCCCCTTCGTCCCCCTTCGTCCCCCTTCGTCCCCTTCGTCCCCTTCGTCCCCTTCGTCCCCTTCGTCCCCCCTTCCTCTCTTCGTCCCCTTCGTCCCCTTCGTCCCCTTTCGTCCCCTTCGTCCCCTTCGTCCCCTTCGTCCCCCTTCGTCCCCTTCGTCCCCCTTCGTCCCCTTCGTCCCCCTTCGTCCCCTTCGTCCCCTTTCGTCCCCTTCGTCCCCTTCGTCCCCTTCGTCCCCCCCTTCGTCCCCCTTCGTCCCCCTTCGTCCCCCTTCGTCCCCCCTTCGTCCCCCTTCGTCCCCTTCGTCCCCCTTCGTCCCCCCTCCGTCCCCCCCCTTCTCCCCCTCCCCCCTCCGCCCCCTCCGCCCCCTCCGCCCCCTCCGTCCCTCTCCACATACATATCTTGTGAAATGCAACTAAAGCATTTTTCATCCATAATAGCTTATCGTAGAGAAACGGTAAAAAACAGTCCGCCAATCATCTTGACTGAGTGGCGTTGCCACGGGGGGCTTGGAGCCACCTTCCCCCCAAATGAAATTCTGGCCCCCAAATAGAATTCTGGCCCCAAAAAAAATGTATGCCCCAATTTGTGCATGAAAGAGAATACAAGAAATTCACAAAGGTTTTCTTTAAGACATTATTATTGTTCAATATTCAAATTCTCCCGAAGTTTGGTCCTAAGTGCCCCGATTTCATTTCAAATTGTTCTAAAAGTTTCCGATTGTTTTGAAATTTGGTCGTAAATCTCCTGATACTACGGGATCTTAATATACAATTTTCCAATTAAAAATAAGCCGCCGCCACTCACTGCCACTAGCAATATTTGGACCGATCATTTTTGTAGATTTCAGTTGGGGTGGAGGGGATGAGAAATCGCTCTTTCGGGTATGTGCCATATGCTGCTTATTTCAAATAAAGTTGAGGGTTTCCGTAAAACTCTATATCCCCAGTGGTATCATCTCATTGCAAACCTTTTTTACATATGTATATATGCCTACTGGTAGGCGAACCTGCATGATATTTGCGAGCCTGACAAACAAAATGAGAAGTAGACCCTAAATAAGGTTCATTCTGTAATTAGCTATGATTTTTTTCTTTTAAAAATTACTTTCAATGAGTACGGTACTTTTATACAATGTTAGTGTCATTATTTTCTTAAGATGAATGATCCCTCTCTCCCGGGCTAGTACGGTGGCTACCCTCCTCTCATTACGGTGGCGCCGCTTCTGGTTAAGGAATTTACTGTCTATCGTGTCGTTTTTGCCATCAATTGATCCACTAATGAAAATTCTTAAAAAGTCCTGTTTCACTACTCCTCCAAATGGGCTGAAGTTAGATCACAGTTTGGCCCTTAAAAGGATTACAGTACACCAGCTTTAGGGGGTTTCGCTCCTAAACCCCTACTGGGGATTTCGCCCCTTTAAGTAAGTTCATGGACCCTACACCGAAACTTCTCGCGCTTTAACGCTCGAATAGCGATAACGTAATGTGCAACTTACACCAGAAAATATTAGTCTAGCCCCACCAATAATAAATACCTTCCGACTTGCCGACGGCACTGATTCACATTGTTTCATGGAGACCAGGGCCTTTCGCCAAATTTGCCCCTAAAATTTTGCAAGGCTCCCCAATTTAGTTTCTAGGTCTGGCTACGCCACTGCTTGACTCTCGCCTCGCATGGTATCTGCAGACTTAAATGAATACAATCTTTTTGATATCCGCAATGTCACAATTAGGATAATGTCACGTGATATGTGATAGTTTTTGCTGGAAGGAAGGCATAGGAAGGAAATGTTTGTATCTTGTTTATGTCAGTTTTAAAATCGCGATATACCAAGGTCAAACTCCTGCCTTGACAGCAATATTCAACTGTTCAAGCAGGGAGCTGTTACTTTGACAGTAACAGCTCCCTGGTTCAAGGAATATAACAAGAAACCTACCGTGACGAAACTTACAGGTATATGGCGTGTATGCAATCATCATAGTAGCAAAATACCATACAATTCAATTAAAGATGATATGGACCCATATTACAGCATTTTAATACATTGGGCATCAATTTGCATATTGTATGTGCAAATTGTGATGTATTACAGGGCGAACTACTGAACTAGGTATTTTCTTTTGTAAATCCTGTTTTTTAAATGTCTTTCATAATTCTTTGAGGTGATACGGAAATATTTTGGAGTATTTGCCATTCCCCCAATCCAGTTCTAGCTGGAATAGACTTTCTCATTATTTTGAGTGACTGAGATTTTAGAAGAAAACTGAAATAAAGACTTACATAGAGAGTTGGAGCTATCCATGCCATAATCACACATTTCTCATGAATTCAAAACTGATCAAACTTTGATCAGCCATAATTAAAAAACTAAAAGTGCTATTTCTAAAATTCAACAACTGAAATTTTATATGAAAATTAATCATTTACAATCTAAATTTCATCGCGAAATGCAGGCTATGAAATAGAGAACTCACGGAGCTTCTGGGGTCTCGCGCGTCGACCTCCACTAGGTAACACAACCAGATGAAAAGGATAAGAATGATAAACATACAAAATATAAAATGGTTGAAGATATTTAGGAATAAATTAGATATCATCTTATCTTTAGCTTGAATTTCATAACGTAAAACAATTGGGAGATATTGCAAAGATTTATCTCCATTAACAGCATATATAGGGACTTGAACAAACTATATACTTTAAATTATATATCATTGTAATTTTGGTATTTCAAATTTTATTTTCAAAAAGTCCAAATATAAAAATCAGTTGTCAATATGGGGTTAAAAGCTTATTAAACACAATGACATTTCCCTCCGTCAGTGATTTGACTTAAGCTATGTCGTGATGGTGACAAAAATCACAACTTTGAAACTAGAGTTCATTGAAAATTTGACTTTATGTCCTTCCCCCAATTGTGGAATTGAAACCGTTGTCACTTATCAAAACCAACATCTTTCATGTGATCCAAAAAGCTAAGGTGGCTCTGTGTTGGGCCAGATGAAGGACATTAATTGCTTTCAGACATCTGTTGAGATGAAATAAGAGGCCCGGAGATGACGCGATTCATATCAAAGGTATGTAGGTATTTGGAAATACCAGGGGCGAAAATTTCCAACTAAAAGTATACGTGTGTGTGTGTGTGTGTGGGGGGTGGTGTGTGTCGAGGGCAGGGGTGGGGGGAAAAGCCACAAAATCAAAATTGCCAACCAACATGTGTCTACTATGGAAAAGTTTGGGGGAAATTAATTTGCTAGTACATAACCAAATTTAAATGTTCTATATATTGTTGTGAGGTATGGGCCATGGGGTTAAAAAATTATGCTTGTATAATCTTTTGAATACATATCACTGGGATTTTTTGAGGAGGGGATCAGAAGGTGGTGGGAGGGCAGGAATATGTAAGTGGGGGAAATGCCATATAGGCTACCGTCTGGCATGTCTGGCTACACCACTACATGGTGGGCACATATTATAAGAAATCTGTTTGCTTGATTTGGTACAACTGTAATGGAACCATAGGGGTGTTTACTGGTGGACATACTTTAGTGGAGGATTTACCACCTGTCCCCTCTCCTCACATTGGTGAAATAAAGGATGAAAACAAATCATGTCGCGCAGCTGGGGTGTTGTGTGTGTGTTTGTGCGTGGGGGTGCGCGCGCGTGTGTGTGGAGGGGGGTGGGGGGAGGAAGAAGAGATTGGAGATGGTGGTCAGGTGGTTGAATGGTCCCTCCCATGAAAAATCATAGATCCCCATGAAAAATCAAGGATCCCCATGAAAATATCGGAAAACAATAACTAAATCCACAATACCTGGCCCTTCACAATCAGTTCCATTGTGTGCATATATATGGTTGTGAGTGTAATTACTGATGCGTAAAATCACTGAACTGTGAACATGTGGTGGGTTTCTTGATTGCTTCTAGCAGTTTAAAAGTTATGTTAATAGCTCCATGGTTGTACCCGTCGAAATGAAGGTTCTTGAGTGTGAAAAGACTGAATGTTTGTAGCGAAGATTCGGCGTAATGAAAATCATAGACCCCTCCCTCATGAACAAATCATGGATCCCCATAAAACAAATCATGGATCCCTCCATGAACAAATCATGAATCCCCGTGAAAAAATCATGGATCTGCATGTAAAATATCATGGAAACCACATGGAAATAACAATTACCCCCTCCCCTCACTGACATTGCTGGAGGTTTGAGACAAATGAGTTCCTTGATTACCAGAAAGACTGCATGCTTGGGAGACAGTCGGAGATTTATTTTTAGACTTAGGTGAATAAAACTACGACTTGAGCCAGTGTTCACTGCCTAAACTTAAGTTGAAGTGCGGTCTGAAGATAAGGACATAAGAAGACATACACCACTCACCAGAACCATATGGAAGTATTTCCCATGGGCGTATGAAAAAGGCTGGATTTTACTGATTGGTAGGTAAAAGATCTTGTTACAATAAAGGAACTAGTTTTAGGCCTTTGTAGGCGAGTCCATTTAACATGCTCCGTGGTAGGCTACCTATTCCGCGAAATAACATTCATCTTTTAGTGTCAGACTCATACTCATAGGTCCGAATTTCAACCAGGGAAGTGGCACTTACCTGTTTCAATCACTTATGGAACAAATTTGCGATTCATAAAAAGATAGGAACACAATATTGACTCATCAATGTAAGCCTACAACTTATTCTCCAATTCTCTGAAACAATGTATGATGTTCTATTCAAGTTATGTGGTGTCGCTAGTTAAAATGGGCAGTTCCAGAAAATATGTGTATGGGGAAGGGGAGGGGGGAGGTGACATATCCTCCAAATACCCCCTGGAATCCTAATCTCAATCTCGCTGAACCCCTTCCCCCGAATCCCAATCCCAGAATCACGGACCCTTCCCCGAATCACAGTATCACGGACCCCCACAAATCATCCCAATCACAGTATCACGGACCCCATCCCCAAAAATCATCCCAATCCCAGTATCACGGACCCCCAATCATCCCAATCCCAGTATCATGGACCCTCCCCCGAATCCCAGTACCATGGACCCCCTCCCCAGAATCCCAGTACCATGGACCCTCAGAATCCTAATCCCATTTGTCACTGACACTCCCCCTCCCTTCCTGTCTACTTAATTTCTGGAACTGCCCAATGTTAAATTTTTGGTAAAAATGTCTCAGTTCTGGTCGATTTGAACATTCTGCGACTGACCCCATTTCAACCTCTGTGTTTCAAAGGAGGGCAACTGGGCATACAGAGCTAAAATGGTAGGGCCTACTAAGTAAATTCCCACTTTCCGAATCTAAAACTTTCCTTGAGAGGTCAACCAAGGTCTGCTAGTCCTAACTATACAGTGATGAAGAAGAGCTAGGCTTATAACATTATAACTGATGCTATTGAAACTTTTAAGATGATCTGCAATATCAGGATCCAATAGTTTGGGGTTGGGAAACAGTTTGGGAGACAGGTAGCTCAGTCAGCTGAGGGGACAACCGAGATGCTGGAGGCCAGATTGGGTAATTTGCTTCTCAAGGGGAAGATCTTCCGCGCACATTTTGAAAAGTTGGAGCACAAATTTGTGCAAGTGGCACACAAATTGAAAGGTTTATATTGAACAGTATTGTATTTAGAGTGCACATTTTTAAGTTTGGAGGCACAATTTCGTCTTGGAAATCCATCTTCTGTGCACATCATGCAAACTGGGCTGAAGGTTCCAGGTTTTAGTGCAACAACAATTTAACCAGCTATTTTTCCACAGATATGCAGAACACTACACTGACATCAAGCGCAGAGGTCTTGTCTTCTGCATCACACCTTCTTCCCCATTTAGCCTTGAGGAGAATTGGGTGGTGCTCACCATCCATTGGATGAGAACATTAAATGGCGGTTCCGTTGGCATGTCCCGACAGGTCTTCTAACCCCTTGACTGGTTCTCTGATCACTTCTAGAAAAGATCAGCCATGAATCCAGGGTTCATCCACTTTTGGCCTGGTCAAAATCCATGTCCCATCCATAGATGTTCAGTCATAGTCATACTGTCCCGACCTAGGTGGTTCTTTGAAAACTACATGTCAAAGTCAATGTCATACTTGCAAATATAATGTTCCTTCCATCTTAATTCAAGATTATAGTGACCTTGAGGTCAATAAATATGGAAGCACTAACATTGCTCAGTCCTTGGACAGGTAGTTCAGTCAACTGAGCATACGACTGAGTTGCTGGAGGTTCCAAGTTTGAGTCAAACAACGATTTAACCCACAATTTTTCCACAGATATGCAGAACAATACGCTGACATCAGGCACAGAGGTTTGACTTCTGCATCACATTTTTTCCCCCATCCAACCTTTGGGAAAAGTGACCAATGGTTGGGTGGCGCTCACCATTCATCGGATGAGGATGTTAAATGATGGTCAGGATGGCAGGGTCCCTCACCTGCTGCCTGGTTCTCTGATCACTTCTTGAAAAGAGCAGGGTAAAAACCTGGTGTTCATCTACTTCCGTCCTGGTCAAAATATCCATTTTCACCCATGGGCCGTATATAGTGTTAATACACTATATTGTGTTAATACACTATATCATTAATACACTATATTGTACATCAGTATGTTCATATTCTTCAGAATGAATACCATCAATAGCTTGCTCAACAGTGAGATAATTTAAATAAGATAAGCAAAATTTATTGTGAAAGTATTTCAACTGTGCTGTTTGATAGGCTGTGCTGTTATTGATATGTTGAATTGTTATTTATTTATTTCTTCGCTTTCTTTTAGGTTATTTTTGGAGAACTTGGAAATGAAATAACAGTAGAAACAAGTTAAGTCATCATGTTTTCAAGATTTGCATTGAGCAACATCTGTAAGAAGTCAACAAATTGCAATTATTTTTTGCAACTAAGATGTGGTAGAAAGAGCCATTTTCTGATTTCAGTTTCTCCCAAGTGTCAACAAATCAATCAATTTTCAAGCAAAATAACAAATCTACAAGTTTCAAAGAAGGGAATCTGTTTGGGTTCTTTTCGCTGGATTTACAGAAATCTTGACAGAAGAAAGTTGTCCTCAGATGCCCAGAAAATTGCAGAAAAGAAGGGTGTGAAGAAAGCGTTTTGTACCTAAAGGATCAGAGGTTAAGAGGATACTTCTGCTTGCAAAATCAGAGCGGTATAGAATTGTAGGTAAGACTGTGACTTCAAAGATGATCCTTCAAAATTCCACAAATATATGCAGGGATTGTGTCTTACATTATATGAACTTTATATCTTTGTGTAAACTTTATATCTTAAAAGTTATCATAAACTTTTAGGTAGACCAACAACTTCAATTTAATTATTTTAGTTATATATACAGTAGTACTAAATTTCTCTGTAAAAGTTTTTCCTGGGACTTGTACTGCCTGTTTTAATAACTAAGTGATTTAGTGTAACTTTTCTATTATTGAAGTTCCACACTATCTCTAAGATATTTCATTTCTATCTTTCACAAATGGTATGTTTGGTATACCATACCAGTTTTAACCTGTTCACACAGAAACCCTTTTTTGTTTGCCCAAGGCCACTGGTTATGCCAAACATACTATTTATGTTGTATTGATATAATCTCTGTTAAAGATAATAGCAAAATGATAATTAGTTGTCAGATGAAATATAGTTGTTTAATCCTTGACAATTTAACATAATTAGACATCATCAAGATTGATTGTCTTAGGTGACCATGAAGGAAAGTAATGAAAGAAGAAATATGTGTGCTAGTTATTTGTTTGTTCCTTTGTTAGTAGATAAGGAGTAACTATCAGGGTTTTAACTAATCACAACCAAAATCTTTGTCAGGACAACCATGATTTTGTCAATTTCTGCCCTGTAGTTAACCTATTTTTTATCAGAAAAATGACATATAAATAGGGCAATTTCAATCTTATTTTTCCAAACAACCATAAATGTAGGTAACTATGCCTGGCTGGCAGGTTGATTTGTCAATCTCTGGTTACTTTAATTGAAACAAATCTTAAGAATTGGAGCTTCTGTGGATTGTACAGAAGAAATTAAGAATATTTATTTTGATTTTGCCCTGTCTTCTACCCAAGCTCTTAGCAACTTTTTTTTTTAATGTGGAAATTTCATGAGAATAATTCACTACTTTTATGTTTAGTTCACTGCAGTACTTACGACTAGTCTAACTTGCTGCTGGAAGTTTAGTATAGTATTGTTATCATGGAAATATTTTAGTTAATGTAATCCTGGTTTAGATATTTTAAATATGTCCCTTTTTATATGCTAGGACTGCTATCTTGTATATTTCATAGAAAGTAAAGAAATAATGATAAAAGATTAAAGAAGGCTCTCTTTTGTTGTTATGGTGCTGTTGAATTTTATTTCAAAGGTTTCCTGAAAATGATGATATTGACTTGGCCATTGTTTGTGTAATCATAAGTTCCCTTTGTTTTGCGATGCAGGTGCTATAGGACTTCTACTCATTTCCAGTGCAGTTACAATCTCTGTACCATTTGCATTGGGCAGAGTCATTGACACCATCTACAAGGGAGCAAATGAAGATGGAGAAAAAATGATGGAAAATCTCACCTCTTTATGCAAATTTCTTGCTGTGGTATTCCTCTGTGGAGCTGCTGCAAATTTTGGTAGAATATTTCTCATGGAGACTTCAGGTACTGAAAAAATGCCAGATATTGTCATTGGTGATTCTAATATCAAATCTTGCTCTCAAGCCCGTAACCTAGGTGTCATCTTTGATTCAACCATGAGTATGAACTCTCATATTTCACGGGTTACCCGCACTGCTGCTTTTCATCTTCGAAACATTGGTAAAATAAGGAAATATCTTGACTCTACTGCTACTGTTCAAATCATACATTCCTTTGTGACTTCACGTCTAGATATGGGAAATTCTCTACTGTATGGTCTTGCTCAAAAACAAATTCACCGTCTGCAACTGATTCAAAACTCTGCTGCATGCCTTGTAATGCTCTCAAAGAAATCTTGTCACATTACTCCAATCCTAAAAGACTTGCATTGGCTCCCTGTGTTATATAGGATAATATAAAATACTGCTTATTGTTTACAAATCGTTGATTGGGTGTGCTCCAAATTATATCTCTGACCTTTTAAAATCATATATTCCTATTCGTGCTCTTCGATCCAGTGACAAATTACTTTTATGTGAACAAAAATCTAACCACTCATGGGGTGATAGGTCTTTTGGTATAGCTGCACCACGGTTGTGGAATCAATTACCCCTTCATGTCAGATCATCCAATTCTCTTGCAATTTTTAAAACAAATCTAAAGACACATCTCATGTCCAAAGCTTTTATTTAATATTGTTTTTGTGTATACATATGTGGGTGTATGTGGGTGTGTAGGCCCCTATGTATGGTTTTGTTATTTTTTTAATTGTTATTCCTTTATGTTTTTCACATTGTATGGCGCCTTGAGCACCTTCTGGGTGGATACGTGTCAATATAAATCTTAGTTATTATTATTATTACTATACCTCATTATTTTAATTCAAAAATGTTTTTGTTTTTTCGATAAGTATACCTTGTTTTTGAAATTTTTTTAAATGTTTTTCATTTTAATCTTGGAATTCTATAAATGATTTATTTCTGGGCAGAATCAATCCACTCATGATTATTTTGTCTTCTGCTATATCCATTCATTTGCAGTTTTGCACCTTATGTTTTCTGATCCATACATACATACAAAAGGCCTCTATAGCATTTCATTCCATAAAGTCTAGAGCGTTACCATGTACAGTCAAGTATTCCGGCTGCCGGACGAGTTGGCGTACAGGAATTCTTGACTTGACTGGGCCAGGATGGGAAGTGAATGAATGCCGCCTTTTCACGCTTCTCTTCTTGAGTAGTGTTCAGAGATCCAGGCAGGGAACAACTGTCATGCCTATCCAATGGACAGTGAGCGCCATCCAGCCATTGTCCACACAAATGCTGGATGAGGAGCAGGTGACGCAGATGGCATATTTCTGCCCTCGATGTCAGGCGTGTCTGTCTGTTTGGTTGTGGAAAAATTCTTGTAGTTGTATCTCCTGAGACTTGAACCTGGAACCTCCAGCATCACAGTTGTGCGCTGTACCATCTGAGTTACCTAGCTAACTCCATTACTGTCACCAACCACTTTTACTCTTCTTTGAGAGTATCGTGACCTTACCATTTCATCAATATTTATATTTTCTTTGTAGGTCAGAGAATAATTAAAAACCTAAGAGAAAACCTCTTCAAGTCTGTGATCAAGCAAGAGATTGCATTTTTTGACAAGACTAGGACAGGAGAACTGATCAATAGGCTATCAACAGATACGACCAAAGTCGGAGCGTCTTTGACCAAGAATGTGTCAGATGGATTGAGGTCATTGGTGCAGGTGATTGGTGGGATTGGGATGATGGTGAGTCTGTAATAAACACAGTGATGGCAGTATTCATGTATGCATTGCCAAGAATAACAATGATTTTTTGTGATTCCCTTATATTTCTATAATTTATTTATAATTCTCAGTTTATTGAAAGAATGCAAAAGAAGTAAAAGTACATTTTGTAAAATGTATGTTTCTGCCAACATGGCATTTTCTTCAACATGTTTGTTATATGTTTTACAAAATAGGAAAACTAAATGCCACCTCAGTGTGTATACCTCCTGATGTTACTTCAGGAAGAGACATAGGTATGAATAATATGAGTGGGTGGGCTTTATCTTTTAAGTACAAATTGTGTCACTGTGCTGAAAAATGTTTACCAGAACCTTAAGATGCCATTGAAGCAGCTCTTTTGAAGATGCAGAAATTACTAGCTTATTTACTTAAGATCCAAATTTAAGCCCAATAAAATTACATGTATATCAAATAATATTTTGCAGAAACACACCATACAGGATTTTCACGAGTCCAAAAAATTGTATTTTACCTGAAGGCATTGTCTAACCATTCATTTTAATATATTTGATAGAGGGCAATAAAAGAAACAGATTGGTGAAAAAACCAAGTTAATATCTTATTCCTACAAGAAGTTATTGAATTTGAAAGATTTTTCTTGTCTGCATAAAAGAGATTGTTGGTCTGTACTAAATCGTCATTATGATGTCATCACTGTGCTTCTGTACTATTCTTTGTGCATTTTAAAAATGAATTTCATATTTTTTAAATGATTGAGAAAAAAAATTCTTCATTATTAAGAATAGTGTAGAATGAAATTTACAATAGTTCTTTCCAATGTGTTCTTGTAACCTATATATGAGTTATGAAAAATTGGTGATTAATTTTCAAAGAAATACATCAAGATTAGTACAGGAAGTGCTGTGATGACATCATAATGATGACATCGACTCAGTACAAAAGTCATTTTTATGTAGGCAGGAAAAATCCTTAAAATGAATGTTAGTAACAAAAGGAAGTATGGAAAAGAAAAACATAAGCTTTATGTTTTCGTTACATAATCAAATTTTCATCTTTCTTTGTTCATGCACGTGTATTCAGTTTTATACGTCTGCACACCTAGCCTCGGTTGTTCTTACTATCGTGCCACCTATTTCAGTTCTTGCAATATTTTATGGGCGGTTTGTCAGGAATTTATCAAAGCAAGTTCAGGATTCACTGGCAAAATCCACAGAGGTATTTATAGTTTAATTTTGTGTATTTTATTCATATTAACTTGCTGATGTGGTCATTTTCTATTAATATTTAATTCTGTAAATCATTAGATTGGAGGAGTATTTTTTTTGTGATTATTTATGAGGATTTAAATGAAAGAGAACAACTGAAGAAACAAATTGGTGAACAAAATATGTAGATATCTTATTCTGTTCAGGAATATTTATTGCATTTCAAACATTTTCACAGTGTTGCAAAGTGACTGGTGCAATAAGTCTACTTCAACAGTGTGATGTCATATCTGCACTTCTGAAGACAAGTTTTATGTGTATCTTTTAAACTTTGTTACCTTTTTCTTAATTATAAGGATTTTGTTTTGCTTAAAGGAATGTTCCCATGGATTTTTATTTTCTCATATATGATGGAGACAATTTTTTAGAAACACAGTACCAAAGTGGTTAAAAAACTATGTTAACATTTTATTTTGTTTAGAAGTTAGGAAATGTTAAAGTATTTTCGAATTTGGACAAAAATGACTGATTGGCAACATCTGTGATGTCATAGAGACAATTTCAACAAAACTTCTTTTACATTTTTTTTTAAATGATTTGGATTTTTTACTTAATGTAAATATAATGTACACGAAGAAAAAAACAAAATGTTTTCTTGTAAATTATTTATTCCACCCTATCTCTATAATGAACCAAAACTGCTGTTTGATTAAATGAAAAAACATTTTTTGAATGTAAAAAAAGTGTGTTTAAATTCATAAGAAATACATAAAAAACTGTGCTGGAATTGCCTTGATGACATCACCAAGCTGAAGGACATATAATGTAGGAGGTGTTTTTAAGAACATTTTTCTACCCTTTAAATTGTTATAACATCTAAACGGATTAAGATATTAACATAGTTTTTTTACCACTTTATCTCTACAAATTTTCACTATCACATATGAAAAAATATATTCCTTTGATTATTGAGATGTGGTTTAAGATGTAGTTTACAAGAACATGCCTTGCTCATCTGTTAATGTACCTAATATTCTAAATGAAAGAAAATTTTACTTTGATAGAAAAACATTAAACTATAAGATGTATCACACTCTGTACTGTACCCTTTACTGTTTAACACACCACCATTGGTTCTTGTTTGGTGTAGTAAAATGCTTATGTGGATGTATCAGGGATATGCTTTTGCCTGTTCTTCCATTTTGGTTTGAAAGTGAAAAAATCTGCAATTCTCTTGTGGAATTCAATTTTGGTTCAGTTAAAAGTGTTTTTTTGTTATAAGTATTGGAACATATCTCACTTCCATTCTATCAAGTGTTAATTAAAATGTATCCCCATCACCAGAGACTAAGTGTCTATTGAAGTCATTAAAGGACCAAATAATACTAGTATAAAACGTCAATCCATCCACTCCTCCCATCAAATGCTGACAATCAATTTGAACTAAAACCCAAACAATTTATTGCAATATCATTGCAATACAATATGAAATGATAATATTTGTTTTTAGCCACTAAATGAGTAAATGTTTATTCTAGCGCAGACACAATGGTGTTATAGTTTATGTTGTTTACTTTACTATGAACCTTGCCTTTCTAGCTTGCAGAGGAGAGGATAAGCAGTATACGCACAGTCAGAGCCTTTGCACAGGAGAAGAGGGAGTCAGACATCTATTCAAGTCAAATTCAAAACGTCTTTCAACTCTCAAAAAAAGAGGTCGTTTTATGGGGGGCTTTCTTCAGTTCAGTAAGTGAATATGTTGATTTAATGATCAGATACAATATTTGCATTTTTGGATCTAGATAAATTCTTTCATTTTTTTAATTTTATTAATGTTTAACATTTATTGACTTTTTCTTTTCCAGACATGACTGGTAAAATTTTTCAATCTCTGAAAAAAAAATTACCCCTTCTTCATTTAACTTGCTCTTTGTGGTATAGGATATCCTGAGGCAAGGTCTTAATCTGGCATAGACTGCTGTTTCAAATGGTGTTCATCATGGGGAGACATGAGATTGCCCTTTGGACTGGAAAATTTCAAATCTTAACAGGGGATATGGGGGCGCTGCACCCTCAATCTCTGGCCTGTCAGCAAGTTGATAGGACTTGTCGACAAATCACGACTGTTTCGATTCAAGTTGCAAATATGTCTCAGAGATTTAAATCACTAAATGGATTTTGATTCTGCTATTCCCTAGTTAAAAGCATAGGACTACCATGGCTTCTTTCCCTTGACCAATGCTTTAAGAATTGCCAATGAAATCAAATATTTGTCTTACAATAAAACACTGCAGGCAATTTTCAAATCTTCTTCCGATAAATCTTTGCCCTGCACCTCTTCATGATTCTCAATGAATTGAAAATCATTTATTCTATAAAGCACACAATTTTTCCATTTTTGAATGCTAAAACACTCAATTTCCTTAAAAGGATAAGTTGGAATACCTTTGAAGACTATGCTCCTGGACCCCAAAGGTATCCCATCGAGAATTAACAATGAATTCAAATATTTTCTTCTTATAGAGGATCTGTGTGTCAAAACTCAAGCAACAGTGCATAGGCAAAATGAACATCTGCACACCACAAACGGAGCCTTTATGCTACTCCCTTGCATTTTGTGACTCCTTCTGTTTGAGATTTCTGTGCCATGCTCAATAGTTGCGTATTGTGACAGATAGGTGACATTGCATTAACAAAATGTACATCTACACCCCCCCCCCCCTCCCTTCTCTCTCCAAGCAGAATCTTCTAGCTACTCCTGTGCATTTCTCGACTCATATTTGACATTGGTGTGTCACGCTCAAATAGTCAGTCGCATATTGCGACAGATAAACAGCAGTGTATTCGTAAAAGTGACATCTGCACCACCAATTAGAACCTTATAGGTATTGCATTTTGGACTTCTTTTTGCTACCTTTAAACAAACATGTTTTTATTTATTGCAGATGGGTCTTTCTGGTAATCTTATTATCTTATCTGTGTTGTATAATGGTGGGAGGATGATGACAGACTCACTTATCACTGTTGGTGATCTATCTGCATTCCTACTCTATGCAGCGTATGTTGGTATTTCAATTGGTGGTAAGTGTTACTTAAAGGCATATCTTTATGACTTTTTATGTGGATTTATATGAAAGAGAACAATTAAAGAAACAAATAGAAAACCATTGTGATATTTTAATCTGTTAAAGAGTTATTGCATTGCAAAGATTCCAGCAATGTGTTGAACAGTGACTTGCAATAAGTCGAATTCACCAGTGTGGTGATGTAATAGCTGCACTTCCAAAAGAATGTTTTTGTATTTCTTAGAAAATTAATCAACTGTCAAAACAATCAGAATTTTGTTTTGTCTAATTGCTAAGATACAGTATAACCTGTACTTCACAAGAACATGATTTGTTTATCTGTTCATAATAGTTTTAATAAGAAAAAGTGAAAGTTTTGTTTTCAAAGAAATACAAAAGAAATGCCTTGGAATTGCAGCTATGAATCAAAATGCGAATTGGGGTTACTGCATGAAACTGAATTAGGAATATTTTTTAAATTTTGTCAACAGTTATAAACATTTATTTGTTGTTTCATAAATGCAGGATCTACCAAAATGAAGGTCTTTCACTGACTAACAACACTGATGTTGATCTCCCTGCTGATAGATTAGGTCTTTGTTGTTTTATATAGAGAGAATTCATCACGTGACTCAACTCAACTGGACTCCATCTTGCAGGGCAGCATCATTGTGTTTCACACATCTTCACACACCTCAGTCACATCACATACAATAAACATACTACATGCTAACCTACCAGTACCAGTTCAGCGAATTTTACTAATTGCAATTTTTTTTACGCTTCCGATTGTACTTCATATTTTCCTTAAGTTTTATATTTTCACTGAGCTGCCAGGGTATACGAAGAGTAACTTTCACACCAGCTGATTGTTCGTTATACTCAAACAAAGCCCACAACCTGATATAAAATGCTCACTGCAAATCCTAGTGTGAACCGTAGATTGAAGCTGTTGCTTCATACAGCAGAAACCTACTTGGAACGTCGATTAAGATCAGATAGAAATTGAGAAAATGTCTTTTTTATTCTCTCGCACACATCTATTAGTGCAACCAACGGCACAGAAAGATTCTGGCATAATTATCTTACAAAAATAATCTTATTTAACAACAGGCAAACGTATTCAAGTCTAATTAAGTCTACAGCAGGCGACTGGTTTTTCCCGATGAAATGGTGTTGTAAAACAAAATCATGTGACCTCGTGATGTCAGCTGAAACACCCGTATTCTAGGGACAATCAAACTGAAGTTCTTTCATATGTAGATTTATATTTCTTTATAAAGGTCTTAGCTCTTTTTACACTGAATTGATGCGAGGGATCGGAGCCAGCACCAGACTCTTTGAGTTGTTGGATAAAGAGGCTACAATTCCTCTATCAGGTAATGCTTCTCCTCACACATTATATATTTCAGTATATAGAAAAAAGATTTATTTTACAATGCAAGTACAAGTTTGTACTTGTAAAAGGAAAATATTTACAAGAAAGTCAACTGTTTTATCTCTTGATGAGCAATAATATTGTAAAGTATTTCTAACCGAGTGATTTCTACAGAGTTTGTCTTTGCTGATATTTTAGTGACTCATAAAGAATCAATTTAATGCCAGCATTCAATGACTGCTGCTGTTAATGGTCATATCTCATATGGTATTTCAGGAATTTTGAAGGAAATCTCACTGGATGGCATTTTGACATTAAGGGCAACATTTGAGGGCTCAGTAAACAGTACTTTAATGCTCAGTGCAGCAACAAATTGAAAGATTTTTTAGTGCTTTATGTATACCATTCAAAACTAGTGAAGGGTATTTTAAGGTGAAAATTTGTACAAAATGGTAGGAAATTTGTAAGGACTGAACAGTTCTGCACAGTTTTTATTTTATTTAGAAAATGCCATGTGATCATTTTCTCACAACTTAATATGTAAATTATGGCCATAAATGGACACACTGTATGGATATTTACCTAAATGAACTGTGTTTAAACTTTTACCTCTGTGAAATGCAAAATAAGTTGTTAAGAGACTTAAAACTTCTTTCGGGAAGAACCTGTCCACATTGTAGCTTGTAGATGAATCTGATATTTGATTGTTCATACAAACCTAGTATATAGAATGTATTGCGAATGATCATGCATTATCCTATGCTGAATGCATGGCGCATTAAATCATGCATGCACACTATTGTTTTGGCAGTGTGTCCAAAATTTCCAATGTTCTCACATGGTGTACAATGAGCACATTTTTAAATGACGTGTTCATTATTGTACGTGTTCATATTGTGATGATGATGTTGAAAAATTACTCCAAAAGTATTATTTTGTGTATTTTTTTCAATGTATTTCCCGATTTTTGTTGTGATTTTTAAATAAAAATTAGTCTATTTATATATATATATAGGGTATATATATGCACAGGGTTAACGAATAACGCACTATGCATTCAGTACAGATAATGCATAGAAGCTGGTTGCACACATATCGCTGGATGCACTCGTGGCTCCACCCTTGTACATCACTCAATATGTGCCCAGCTTCTATGCATTATCCTATTCCGAACGCATAGCGCGTTATTCATAACCCTTTATTACGGCTGCATTACTTACAGTAGCATTCATCTGAGAGAAAAAGGAGGAAACTCATGCACTTCGAATTAAAATCTTCCAAAGATATATAAGGGATTAGTTCGTGGAAAATTTTCAAGTTTGAGCACTTACAAATTTAAAAGATACTGTTATGCTTAAAAACTATTGTCGGAATATTACAAAATCAGATTAGATAAAGGATCTGAGAATGAACAAGTAGCTGATGTTTCTGGTATATTAATTATTCTTTACAGATGGTTTAAGGCCTCTTCAATCTCAGTTAAGAGGTGACATAGCATTCAAGAACATTCACTTTGCATATCCAATGAGATCAGATGTTGCAGTCTTCTCCGACTTATGCCTGAAGGCTCCAGCAGGGTCTGTCACTGCCATTGTGGGCGCTAGTGGTTCAGGGAAATCAACTCTGGTATCGCTCTTATTAAGATATTATGATCCTGATCAGGGTAAGTAGATTACTGTTTGCTCTTTGTGCTTCAAAAACTTGTTTTTTGAAAATTTTCCACCCTTCCTTTAAACTCCTCAGCTTTGCTTCCTAGCTTTTTTGTTTTCACATTACTTTACACAATAATTAGTTCAATCTTGTTCTTTCTTATCAAGTGGTATTTTCCTATTCTCCCAGTATAGTAGACTTAGATCCAAATGTGATATAGAATGCCTTGATTTTGCCTGTGTTTTATGAAGACGAAAGCAGGTTTTATGGTGTTTGAAATGAAGCAGCAATTTGCAGGGTAAAAGGCGGTTGCTGCTTTATAATGTGAGAAAGACTATCTGGCTGTTCCAGCATCATCTTCAGAAAAGTGCAATACCTTTCCTTCTGGTTAGTAGTAGGACTGTCATGATTTATTTAGATTTCGTCTGGAGGAGGACATTTATGTAAATGCATCATTGCAATTCACCCTTTTAAAAGAAGAAATCTTGTCCCAAGAACAAATCTGATAAATATGAATGACATCACTTCCACAGCCTTTGTTGATTGGCTTGTAAGTAGTTGTGTATATACTTTGATTAATCAGAAAAGTTGAATTGTGTTGTATAATCTTCTCTACGCTAATGCAATATCTGGCCCTCAGAAACTAAAAGAGCTCGAGTCAATTCAGAACTTTTGGAGTAAACCTATCTGTACTTTCACAAATTTTATTTATGGTTTTAGTCGCAAAAACCCAAATGTATCATAGGAATAGCAAATGTTCAACATTTTGTTTTTGCTGCAGGTGTAGTGGAGCTAGATGGTAGAGATATCCGGCAACTAAGTCCTGAATGGCTAAGACATCAAATTGGGACTGTATTTCAGGTGGGTAAGGCAGTTGCGAACCTTTTTTTAAAGGATTAGTGATCACCCAAGTCCATCTCACATTGAAAGAGGACTTTGTTAGAGAACAAACTTTTAACTTGAATATCCCCTTAATGGAATTAAAATTTGGAATACTTTCTTCACCATTTTGTTTCTATTAGTTTTCTTTTATACAAAATGAACTTTCTTGACCACTGAACTAATCCTTTAAAACATTAACTGAGATTAGAATTCATCGACTTTGAAAGTAAGTTTTGTTTAAGCATTTGAAAACAGCAGACAGGCATAAGAAAAAGATGTCTATTTTGTCATCTTAACTAGTGCAAACATTACCATGTACTGTAGTCTTTAAAGGTCTATAGAAACCTATAAATTTTTCTTTTTTGTGATCATTATTTAAGAGCCTAAACTTGGAAGAAAATATATCGCTAGCATCTGACTTATTACTGATCATTGTGTGGCCATTTTCTTCGCCCTCAACTTTATTAAGTACTCTCCGCTCAGCCACTTTGCCATCTTCTCCGACTCCAAGATGTCCTTACTTTTTTACTCAATTTTAAATGGGATAACTCTACATCCCACTTCCTCCGAAAACTCCTTTCGCCTACCCTCTGCAGGAAAAGTGTTCTTTTCTTTTGGATACCCAGCCATGTTGGCATCCCTGGCAATGACAGGGCTGATGCAGCCGCTAAGCTTGCCCACAACCTCCCCCTACCCCTTTTCCCAAAACCTATCTGACATCAAACCGCCTAACGCTTCCCTTGTTCCTGACCACTGGCAAAGCTCATGGAACTCCCAAACTGATAACAAACTCCACATCATCCAGCCCACCATTCCGATCAAACCCACCATCAACAACCTCTCTCGTATCAACAACGTTCATATTACCGTCTTAGAATAGGTCACACCCACCTCACTCACTCTCACCTCCTTATTGGCTCCCCCAACCCCTCTGCAACAATTGCTATTGCACCCTCACAGTCCATCACGTTCTCTTTGCTTACCCCCTGTACAACCTTCCCAGAGCTTCCCTTGCTCCTCACAACTCAATTGCTGAGTTCTTCCAGAAAAACCCTCCAGATAAGAGTATCTGCTTCCTTCATCATGCTTCCCTCTACAACCATATTTAGTTTTCCTCTCCCACCCCCCTCTCTCTACTTGTTTTTTTTCTTCACCCATGCATCTCCTTTCTCGATCCCAGCTTTCTGACTTTTAGTTCTCGTATTTTTCTCAATCTCCCTATTTTTTTTCCTTCTTACCTCTAGAATGATCTAACCTCTCAGGCACAATTTGACCGTCGTTGTCATAGTGCCGTTAAGCCCTCATCAAACAAACAAACAATCATTGTGTGAATTGTTTTTAAATTTGATGATGTATGAGCAGAATGCAGCTCAAGCCTTTTGTTTATTTCTTTTACCATTTTACTAAATTTCAGTCTCTGAAAATGATTCATTTCTTTTCCAGTTAGACATTCCATGGGGTATGATTAAGATTGACACACATTCCTTTCTCTTCCCATGCAGGAACCTATATTATTTTCAACTACTATAGCAAAGAATATAGCTTACGGTGCAATAAATCCAGATGATGTGAGCATGAATGACATCATCGAGGCTGCCAAGACTGCAATGCTTTTAAGTTCATTCAGGGATTTCCCAATGGGTTTGAAACAATGGTAGGAGAAAGGGGACTCATGTTATCTGGTGAGTTGTGAAGAAATATTATGTATTTATTCAGTTAATGGTATGCTCTGATTAGGTCCTCTGTGAGATTACATAGTAGGTCCTATTCACTACAGGTTTAGAATATAAATTTCTTGAGTGCCCTTTTAGGGGTTTAGCCAGCCTTTAGGATTTGGGAGGTCGCGTAAATTGTTTTAACCAAAATAGCGGTCTGTAAACTGTTTGGAGGCTAGATTTTACTGGAGAGCAAAATCTGGTTTTTGAAGCAAACTTTATGGACCTTTTTGTGTATTGAGCTGTTGAACAACCCATACGACCCCCTGGCCGTGCCCTTTATCCCTACTTGAGATTTGTGAAACAGACACCCTGAAAGCATTTAAAATGTAGATCAAAAAACAAAATTATGCAGTTTGTTTAGCTTCAAAATACAATTAGTTCATCAGAAATTTTTAATTTCTATTTAATTTTTTTTAAATGTCATTTTCTACATACTAGTAAATCACACAATGTAAATCACACAATTATTGTTGTATATGAAGTCAATCAGAAAAGTTATCATGTCATTACAAATCTTTCATCATGTTTTTTGTTTGGAGATGCCATTTCATTTGACATTTGTTTTTACCATTGAATTTCACATTCATCGTTCTTTTTATATATTTGTAACATTGTTTATAACAATTCAGCCCCCATGAATAGATTGACAAAGTCACTCATTTCTATGAAATGGGACAACTTAAGGTTTTCTTAATCAAATATCAAGCTAAAATTTCATCGAAGATTCTTCTTATTGCTTCAGGTGGACAAAGACAGAGGATTGCCTTGGCAAGAGCAGTACTAAAAAACCCCAGAATCATTCTCTTGGATGAAGCTACAAGGTTAGTAGATTAACAACAGAGGTTGCATTATAATTTTTTGTTTGGCGTATTTGGTAACGACAAGCCCTTGATTTTTGGCGTATTTTGTAAACTTGCCATGGTATGTACAGGGCACTGTGTAATTAATGTACAGGGCACTGCATGCTAGCGAAGCTTGCAAGTTTTGTTAACACACACACTTGTGTAGGCCTGCCTAGCTAAAGTGAATGAAAGGTAGAATCCTAGCTAATGATATCATTGAGAATTGACAGCCTGCATTCAAAACAACATCAAAACTTTCACATACAGTGTACATGTATACGCTGATTATATATACTTACCTATATGTGTTATGTGCAGTACTTGTACTGACTTGTTGAATCATTGTGTCATAGCTGTGTCATTTTTCTTTTATTTATGAGTAATTCAAAATCATTTTTGTGTAAAGTAAAACTGTCAATCACATCAGAGAGTAAGATTTTGATTTAAATTATTAAAAATCTCTGGCGTAAAATTTTACATGCTATATCTAAATTTTACAATGCAGGTACAACATGTGTCATAAGAAATTTCAGCCACAGCGTAATATGCAACAAATTTGTCGTTAACGCGAACCCTGGTTTGCAAGATTAGCTGTGTAGGTGCTACAAACCTCATCCAACATTTGTTTGCAGAATATGTTAAGACCTAGGGAAACTCAGAAAATGTTCTTGGTCAATTAGGGAAATTACACTGTAATTAAAACAACATGCAGCTTTTAAAAAAGCATTCATTTTTTCTTGGATATGGTAGAACATAGTTAAACAAATTTGTTGATAAATGTAATTTATTTGATGTAGTATGATGAAGGCAACCTATAGATCTTAATGTGGTTCTAATATTTTGTTTTATTTAGTCATAAAACTACTTTTAAAATGTCTTTCCCCATTGTGCAAAAGGGAATTAAAAACACAGGCTATTCTTTTAAAATGGAGAGTTGTTCTACTTTTGCAATTAATTTGCATATTTTCTGGGATAATTAGGCCAAAAAAAATCAAAACTGATCAGCATAGTAGTTGCAAGACATAATTTGGCTGTAATTTTAGTTTTAATTTCTGCACTATATCCATTCAGGAAGATTTTCTTTTTGGTTTCCTCCAAGATGTAATAAACCAATATAAAAAAATTATGCATCTCTGAGTAATTGTTTGTGTGTAACATTACTAGAAAACAATTCGTTGGTATATGAATAGGCATGTTCAAATTTGACCTAACCTTGGTCTGTCTTGTCAATTAAATATTTTGTTGATGGTAGTTGCGATAAACATCCAAAGTTTGTTAGTTATAATATAATATAATACCTTTTCTCTATTACCACACACGTCTTTCCTGCTGAACGAAATCTATCAGAAATGGTTGGTTCTGAACTGTAATGTGTCCATGGTCTAATCCCTGGTGGTTCTGAAACATGACATAAACATGTTCCACTTTAACTTGAAGCAACGGAATTGTGAGATGAGATCATTTTTAGTTTAAAAATGCAATGCACTTACTGTTCAATCGAGTATTGCAAAATGTTTATTCTTTTCATTCTAGTGCCCTTGATGCGGAGAGTGAATATTTGGTGCAGGAAGCTTTGGAGAGGTTAGTGGTTGGACGGACTGTCATAACAATAGCTCACAGACTGTCCACCATCAAAGATGCCAACGCCATTGCGGTCTTGCAGAAGGGATGCATTGCAGAGGTTGGTTCATATAACGAACTCATGGCCCTCCCTGATGGCGTGTTTAGAAAATTAGTAGAAAGGCAAACAGTAGTGTCCTAAATGCCACAGGGATTAACAAATCATTGTCTGGCTGCCTGGAGCAACCAAAAGTAAAATGTATAATTTTTGCTGAGTGTGCCTGTCAGATTTCCAATTTATTAGCAGTTTGGTTTAAACACATCCACATAAATATTCTTTCTGGACAACATGTGCAGAGTTTGGTGGACAGGTTGCTTTCAGGTTGATTTGTCAAACTCTAAAATGCCATTCAAATGAGACAGAGTTTAGTGCTTGGTGGACAAGTTGCTTTCAGGTTGATTTGTCAAACTCTAAAATGCCATTCAAATGAGTATCTAGAATTAACATCAGTTTTAAGATATATTTATTCTCAAATTTGTATTTTTTAAAAGGTGGTATTTTTAATGGTTTTCAGTACTTTATGCAATATTTGAATATTATATCATGCAACATCATGCTAACTTCATCTTTGTGAATGCACCTTGATGTTCTAATCTGATGTACATGTAAGTTTCAAAGATGCTTTATGGTGTAATTATTTTTGGACAACACCACGTGCAGAGTTTAATGCCCAGGGGACAATTTGTTTTCAGGTTGAATTTTTGAACCGTGAATGCCATTCAAATTAATAGCTAAAATTGAAATAACTCTACATATTTTCAAATTTGTATTTTGAAAAAGGAGGTTTTCACAGTACTTTATGCAATATTTAAATATTATATTATGCAACATGCTAACTTCATCTTTGTGAATGCACCTAAATCTGATGCACATGTAAGTTTCAAAGATGTTTTGTGCTGTAAATGTTTTTTAAAACAGATAATGTTTGTATAATCTTTGGAATTTGCCTTTTACGAGTCGTGGAATTCAATGAATGGCATTGGGAGCATCATGTACACCTTCAAGGTACATTTAACTAATTCTCTCTTTATATCTAGTACTAGGGCATTGTGTGGTGTTAGAGTAAAATTACTTAAATTATCTGTATTTCATTTTGTCAAAGTTTATTATAGGTGTAATAAAATAAGACATGAATTGTATATTGTAAATTTAAACTGAAATCAAAGCTGTGATCAAAAAATCTTTAAAAGAGGAAATATTATTTTAAGGAATTATTTTTAAAGAGGCTACTGTTTAGTACTGACTCATGAGTATTTAGTGTTAGCAGGAGACTTGTGAAAATGAAGGTCCAAGTAGCATGGTATTGAAAATTTGGTTCTGATAGTAAGTGATGATAGCAGAATTGCTGCATTTGATTAGAGAATGATTTTAAGTATACCTTTTTAATAAAACAATAGTGTTTGATTTAATAAATACCATTTTCTTTTGAGATAGCCACTTATTAAGTTCAGTGGCCAAATTTTTTTGCAATCAGTTGAAATTGTATGTATTTTTGTTGAATAAAAGTTGCCATATATATTTGAGACAAAAACTTTATAACATTTATATAAAATTCATGTTCATTTTTTCTGATGCATGATGGGACCAATTAAAATTCATCATTCTGTTTACCTTACAAAAAATGTTGATTACCTCGTAATGCGCTAAAATATAATCAAAAGCTAAAATTGTTATTTTCAATGAACCTACGTCTGAAAAGAAAATTTTCACTTTCAAGTAATTTAGATTGAATATTCAAATAAAAAAGATGAAGTTCAATTTCTTTCTTTTAATGTTTTTGTATCATGTTAAACATTCATTTATACTGAGAGCAGTATTATTTCTTCCTGTGCCAATATCTGAAGTATTAAAGTTGTAAAGCTGGACACCCATTTTCTATTTAGTCTTGATTATGAAAATTAGTGAGGTTCAAGGAGATGCACAGAGAACCTTAAAGTGGTCCTGCCATGCCTTCTAAAGAAATTGAGATTTACCTGATATAGGTTTTTCATATCCCTAAATTCAATAATCCGTCAAGAAATCCTGGAAATAAATCTATTTTCATAAAAACGACTTTGAAATTGATCATTTATTGCTTGCTCTGAAAAAAGTTAAAAGGGATTTGTGATGTTATAACAGCTTGCTACGGCATTTACGGGACTGCTGATTGTAAACAATGCATCACACACATAAATAACCACGTACAAATAGCCTCGGATAACGAAAATGTTCGGGCTGTTCAGCTCTTAATTTGCATGTCGTTCCTTTTCAATTTGAACTGCTTGCAGACGAGAAAGAAGGATATCAGGCTTACAACCCTTACACGGACCTACAGTACTAAGCCTGCGTAGTCGGCATGAAATTCTTACTGTTTCATAAGTAATAATCTGTTAAACATGATCAAAATGAAGTGTTTGAAACAATATTTGTTTACATCTAATTGAAATATAAAGTTTTATTTATCAATGTTCAAGTCTCTGTCACTTGACGTTTAGTCAACAGGCCTCCATGAACCGAATAGTTCATTCACACAATTCTGTTTGCATTTTTGCAGTTGAATTGAGATTTTGAAGAAATTGTGAAATTTGTGTTAGTTTATTTTTGATATGATAAAAGGGACGACTTGGCCTATGGACACAATCATTACACTTCACTTCTAATTTATCAATTTTTCTTCTTTAATCATATTCCACATTAACATTATATTTGAAATAAATCATTGTAATTTTTAAGTGACTAAGTAGCTCAGTTGGTTACGTCTTCGTCTTTTGAGCGAGAGGTTATGAGTTCGATTCTCACCTGGTACTTTTTTTTCTTCTTCCTGTTTTTCTCACTCACAAAACAGTACAAATTTCATGTTAGAAGTGATGCGGTCCAGCTACTGTTTAAATCGAACAGAACAAGGTAAAATCTGGCATGAGCTGAATATGACACTACCCGCCCCAAAAACTCGGTTCATGCCGAGTGCACAAAACACGTCCAGAAATGTCTCGTTTTGTTGTCCTTTGCTATTGATAAAAGACTTTCAGTCTGAGAATTTATATTACTAAATCCTCTCAACTACACAAAGCTGCAGGATTTTGATTAATATTTACTTGGTAAATATTCACATTTTAAAAAACAAAGAAGATATTTGACACTTAGTCGCAAAACTTCAATGGGGTACACACACACAAAATGTGTCAGCAATGCATTGTTTACTTACACGAGTCCCTGACTCGATGTCATTTTGAAGCCCGATACTGATTTTATTTCAAAAGGTGACGAAAACTTCATTCTTCTTTTACCATTTTCTCACAAACGGTGGGTTGCAGAGCAGAGCAGAAAAAATCATATTTTTGCAAATCAAATATTCCAAATATCATATTTATGATTAGTTCTGACCCCCATGGCAGGAGCACTTTAACCTTAGGGCACTCAATTGGCAAGGTAGCGTTGCAGCCAGTCTATAAGCAGACAAGAGCCAACACAAGATTCACACACAGGATTCATAAAATGCCAAATAGAGTACAGGTTTTGCATTTTTGTTACGTGATGGATTTGGTCAAAATTTCCCAAAACCATGAGAAAGTCAAGATTGATGTCTTGTCGGCTAACTTGATGTTCCTGATTGACTTCCCTCTCAAAGAAAGTATGTAGAATTTTCCCACAACTGCTTCTAAATAGCTACAATCTTGGACAAAACTAAAACTGTTGGAACACTTCAGCTTGTTAAGAACTACATATGTTATAGTGTTGTTTCTTTAAAATTTAAAAAAAAAATTGTAACCCCCTAATGTTCAATTCAATGTTGAATTTCTTTCTCTCTTAATATCATTTCCAGGAAAAAACAGTAACGGCTTACATTGGAGGGGGAGGGAGGACAATTATTATAGTTAGGTAGGGGAGGGGGTCATTACATACTATACTTCCCCTATGGAAAGCATTATCACATCTCATGGCCTGCATGGGATGATTTATGCAGATGATACACAGGTTTATGTGTCAATGAATAGAAACGAAAAAGACCAGAGTATTGCAAAACTTGAATCGTGTGTAGAGGAAATCAAGATATGGTGTGCAGACAACAAACTAATTCTTAATGATAGTAAAACTGAAGTAATTTATATTTAAATCACGTTTTCTAAGCACTACTCAGTTTCCTCTGTTATGATTGGTAATTCATGTATATCTTCTGTTTCCTGTGTTAAAGACCTGGGTGTTATTTTTGATGATAAGCTTACACTGTTGCCACATGTAAATAATATATGCCGCTCCGCTTCACTTGCCATCAGAAAAATCGGCCAAATTCGTAAATATCTTGATCAAAAGTCGACTGAGACACTTATTCACGCATTTGTATCATCCAGACTTGATTGTTGCAACAGTATCTTATTTGGACTTCCTTCTCAACAAATCTCAAAGCTTCAGCGCATTCCAACACCGCTGCCAGATTAGTTACTCTCACAAGTAAGAAATCTCACATTAAACCCATCCTCCACCAACTTCATTGGCTTCCTATATGTGAAAGAATAAACTACAAGCTTCTCACCTTCACATACAAAGCCATCCATGGTCTTGCTCCAAATTATATTTCCAACTTAATCACCTTACTACCAACTTACAATCACCTTATTACCAACTCGCTCACTCAGATCTAACAGTGCTATTCTCCTAAAGCCGCCAAAAATTAACACCAAGACTTACGGTGAACGTTCTTTTTAATCTGCAGCCCCCAAACTCTGGAACATTCTCCCAATCTACATCAGAAATGCCCCTACTTTAGATATTTTTAAGAGTGTATTGAAAACACACCTTTATATGAGTTTCCCTCACTGGACTTTGTAACTTTATCCTGCTTGTATCTTTTTAAGTATGGTTTTTTGTTCTCTTACTGTTTGTATCTTAAGGTTTTCTCATGTTATATTTGTTTATGTAAAGCGCATTGAGACCGTTTGGTATAATGCGCTATATAAAAATGTATTATTATTATTGCGGCGTCAATGAAATTATAAAAATGTCTTTAAAATTTTAAAATATGAATTACAATTGAAAGAGTAGAGATTGAAAAAGCAACAGAAAATTTGTTCAGCATTTCTGATTTCTAAATGTGGAATAATTTACAATAGAAAAGTAGCTTCATGAAAAACATCACATATTTTCACAAAGTGTTTTAACAAGTTTTGTCCAAGATTGTACAACATTGTTGAGAAGATTGTCTTGTCAGATAAAAGTAAAACTTGAAAACTTAACTGAAAACAACAATTGCTAAAAGATTTAAGACCACCAAGCTTTATTTATTCAAGCAAACAAGCATATCACCAGAACATGCAGCTAATGTCTAAGCATACTAAGCAGCAACAATACAGGAAATAATCAATTGCAGACTAAATTTTGGTTAACTCTTATTACAAGAAAGAAAAGGATACAGGGATGCAGTTTGTTTGCAACTTCCTAGGTGTATCTATTAGAAATTAGGTAAAATTGTAGGAATTAGCATACTTCTAAGGGTTAGCATTCTGGCTTGATAAATGTAGACTCATTTAGGATTATCACACAACAATTGGAATAGAAATAGCAAATGAATAGCAAAGGTACAGTACCTAAAGTGTACAAAAAAACTTCTATGGATCTCTACAGCTGAATAACCTTTTAAAGAGATTGTAAAATTTGGGTAAGTGTCTTCAAATTTTGAAAATGGCCCTTTAGATCCCAAGTTATGACTGATTTAAGTTTTGGGGAATTTTTAGTACATACTAAATCTGTGATGCCTAACTGGCTAGACAGCTTACAATCTTGAGATAATTCTTTCAATTTCTCTCCTAAATTTCAAATGATGATAAGGGGTGTAGTGACGCATTAAAAACTCTTGATTAGAATTTGCTACACCATTTAAAAAAAAAGCTAAGGTCACCCAATCATAAATCACATACTAGAATTTGCTAAATTGTCATAAAAGCTGTAAAATGCACAATTTTAAAACAATTTTGATTTTTTTCTTCAGGGTTTGATACATTTAAATTTCACTATTATTTCCTCTACAGGTCTGTAATATTTTCTCTACAGGTCTGTAGATCTTTAAGGGGTAGCTGACACTCTGCAGAAATGCCTTACTAATATATATACACTTACTGTATGGCATATGCCATCGATTAAACCGGTGCAACACAAAATGCAAAGAAATAAAAACAAAATGATGTGCAATATCATTAAATACCAAGGAATAATACAAATGCATAAGTAAAGAAAAGCATGAAATTTGCAATGATCTGCATTTGAATTTTTGTCAGATGAAGCAATCATCTGATATAGGAATGCATCATATTTATATCATAATCAAGTGTACGATGACAACTTGCAAATCTTTTCATGGATATATTTCCAATAGAAATATATTTACTGATTATTGATGACTGCTGTATGCAAATATTGTTCAATCTCATCACTCAACAATTTTATTAATTAAGTTATTTAAAATGCAGAAACTGTAACATGAACAAACAAAAATAGGTAGATACTAAAATGGATTAAATTTTAAAAATCTATAAAAACTTTACAATTGATAGCACATTATAATATTTTTATTTCAATTTTTTTAGTAAGTGTAGGAAGTGAAATGAAAGAAATAGGAACTTCATTGAATCTGCATATTGTAAAGGAAAATGCAAATTTACAGCTCAAACTAAGTATAGCCTAGTCATATATTAAGTATCATTAATTAACCATTTGACAATATTTTAAATACAATTTATAAAATGTGAAATTTCTATGAGTGATTATGTAATATCACTCATTCTTCAACATTCTTTATACAAATAACTTAAGTTTGAAGTCTAACTTTAACCATTCTATTGGCAGTATCAGACTTGATTAGAGATTATTCTAAAAAAAAAAATTCTCGTTTAAAAAGTTCAATTTACTCTCATGTTATTTTATATAAAACTAGAAACAAACAAACTTTAAAATATCTATTACAGAATTTAGCTTCGTTCATAAAAGGTGTGGGAAGTAACCCACATCAGAAAATCTGCTGTAGGGCCATCCGCAGTGTGTGAATTATGTGACGGACTATGGAATGGCCTTAGCAGACCCCTGGGGTCTCCCATGGATCTGCTAGGGCCATTCCACACAGTCTGTGACGGATTGTGGAATGGCCCTGTACTTGGAACCTGTACAACAGTGGGTTCCTGATAAGAGTCAATTTAAGGAACAATCAGTGCTTGTTTTTGTACTAGATACTTGAACTAGCTAGAACACTGGTTTATACCATTGTATAATTAATATTTCTTAAATCGTTGGTCAAACCAATACAACAATATACTGAGCAATAACAAATAAATTTAGAGACTATATGACGGGAAATAAAAATTTCCAAAATTACACTTTACAAATTGGAAACACAAACTATTCTATTAAAACCATATTGAAAATCTATTTTAGGACTGACATTTACTCATCCTCTGAATTTACGTTATACTTCAAGGCATTCCTTGTGGAGGTTATTTAATGATTTTTTCAATTCTTAGAGAGAACCCTTCAATAAACTATTTTAAAATCAAGTTCTTCTTAAATAGGAAATTAAGAATAATACTGGTGATTTACTGTGTACACAGCTAAAACCACACCAATGCAAGCTATCTCACAACATTCGTTTCAGTCTTAAAACTCAAACTAAGTGATACTGTTACCATCACCATATCACTTTTACACCAATTTCTTTAGTTCAAAGTTAAACTGAAACATATTTGTATGTTTTTCCATCTATAAGGAATTGTTTCTTTGTTTGTGATCTGCATCTTAAGTAATGATATTCAGTTTCCTCTTCGCAGTTTAATTTTGAAAAACTAAAACTTTGGTTCACTGCTTTATACAGGTGTTGTACTTACTGTTAGTCTTCCTTTCTCTGATGAATCATTCTAGGAGTGACGTCACACAACTTTCGGTTTTGCTTAGCAGTTTTCAATTCTTGCATTGTTGGGAACATCGATTACTTGATTAGTTTTAATTTTTTCTCATGCAAATTGGTTTCTTTTTGGGACTTTTGACTGGATATTATGTTTTTGATATTAATGAACTATGTAAAACTGTTAATAAGCTTAATTTTTATCTTTTGGTGTCATGACCTCTTTTAAGCTTTCAGATAATTATACAAAGTCACTTATGATAACCAACTAGTGAAACATCCTTTGCAATTGATTGTTCAGCATTGAGAAGAAATGCAATTCAAAAGTGGCAGTCTGGCCACCGTCTATTATTTCATCTAGTCTTTGTCCTGGGAGAACAATAATGCTATTACAGACAATAAACAAAGGAACTTAAGTTTATGAAAGGGTAGTAATTCACAAAAGTATAAACGAGATTAATTTAATAGAAATTTACAGGTTGTGAGTGGAATCAAGATATATATTTTTTGATTTAGAATTAATCTAATTAATCAAATATGACATTTTAACAACATAAGCATGTGCACACTATCTAATGACATAAGCATGCCACTTAAGAAGCAAAACTGGCATGCACTTGTAAAGATTCGAAAAGTTTATGATTTTTTCACTAAGCCCCACCCACTCATTAATATGTATGATATTGACACCAAAAAACAATAGGGACCATCTTTGAGTCATGATTAATCAATGTGCCAAATTTGACATGCCACTGATGTATGGTTCACGAAATACCGTGTTTACAAGCTGTTTTCAGTAAAACCACATTATGCCCCGTCCACAATTCATATCAGTAATTTTGAACATTTTTGTAAGATGGGCTAAACCCTAACACCTTATGCATGCCAAAGAAGATGCAAAACAGATATATGGTTATCACAATATGAGCATTTGAAGATTTTACATTTTGCCATGCCCACTCATTAATGTGTATGATATCGATACTGAAAACAATAGGGACTATCTGTGGGTCATGATGCATCTATGTGTTAAATATGACATGGCATAGATGTACTGTTCAGGAGATATCATGTTTACAAACAAAGCATCTCAGACACACACTAACATACACCCAAACATACACTGTGCAGACGACTGCTTAGGTTACTGATAGTATCGGAACCAAAAATGTATGTAATAAAAATGCATGTATAAAGCAATCAGAAGTAAAGAACTAGATGGAAACTTACTGTTATCAGTGTTGCAAGAAACAGTCAGAACCTACTACCTTATCAAAATTTCAAAATATTGTTTCATATTTTAATATTATTTCTCATGTAAAGAAATCAAATGTTTATTCAAGAATTTTATCCAGATAAACAAACTTATAGCAAAACTGTTAAGCAAAAAAACAGAAAACCCATGTAAATGGAGAAGAAAATTGATTTCAGTGTGATAATCAGTCCAGGTGATATGTGTGATTTTATGTGTGATTTATTCTTAAAATAGGGATGAGGCAGAAAGGAGCATATTTAAGAAAAATATTGGTTATGACCTTTTTCATCGCTATTCAAACAGTTGATCCAAAGTTTGTGTCACCACAGGCCTTCGGGATTTACAAGTACAGATATCCACAATATTTTAACTCCTTATATGTGCTATTTTAAAATGTTCTTTAACCTTTTCTTGATACCTACTGAAGCTATTTGGAAAGAACTTCGGTGAAAGAAAAAATAAAAAGTTCCCCTTGCTTTCCATGAAAATGTTCAAAGGTATCAACTACTTGCTGCTATCTTTGCTAATGACCTCAACATCGTTGAGTACCCCATCCTTACAACTACAGAGGATTCTTATTGGAATTAAAACATTCAGGGCTTCACATATATTTTCTTTTTCTGAAGTAACATCAATGGCTGTATTCATTGCAAAGGCAATTTTCTTCAGCTCAGACAAGAAAATTGAATAATCTTCTATGGCCCCACCAACCCTACATTTCACAGTACCGACAAGACCTATGGCAGGATATTTAACAGCTTTCCTACACTTGTTACAATTTCCTCTCTTGTTCACTTTTTCGCCAAATTTTTGACAAGAATCTCTTTTACAAACATCATATTTAGCTATCTTTGTGAAAGAATCTATGATTGCATATGAACGGTTGTCAGTAACTGATGAAGCATCACCATCTCCTCCAATAGCTCCTGCATCTTCTGCTGGCTGAAATGAAATAAAAAATATATAGGAAATATTGATTTGAAAGGCAGGTTACTTGAAGGAGACATAACATCTGATACAATCAGTATTTCATATGATATGAGGATAACAAATAATAACCAACTGCCCAACGCAGCAAGTCAAAATCTTATTCCTATACCAAGTTTAATATTCATGTTTGAAATCGACACATAGGGGGCTGCCATTTTGTTTAATTCTGTATTGAAATATTGTGCATGATGACATAATTTCACCAATAGGGACATAAGGATTATAATGTACTTCTTTATAAATGTGATTAAAGTTCTTATTCCAAAATGATGTGACAAAGTTTTAACAGTATGCTTTGATAATTTCATGTGTGCACAAAAATGTCCTTGACCCTTACAAAAGGAAAACAATTTTTTATAAGCTAGAAAACTTGAGGTAGATTATAAAGAAATACAAAGCATTCCAACATCCTGCTGGGCTGATGACATAATTTCCTGCATGTTTTGAAATCAAAATGGCAGCTCCCATGGTACTATTAAGTAGTAGTATTAAAGTTTTTAATAATTACAAAAATGTGTTAGATTGCTTCAGGAGTTATGAAACTTGGTCAGGAAATTTTATTTTCAATTCTATTATATGAAATAAGGAGTATGTCACACTCTATGTCTTCTTTAAAACTGCTAAATCCTATGATTAACCATTTTCATTTTAGACAACAGAAACCTGTAGAGATATCAATTCTATCTAATATACTAACTCTGTAATAGCTTTAACAAATTTGTAGCAACATGAATGAACTTTCTTAGTAAATCTAATAAGTGTGAATCAATTCATGCTGAAAATTTCTTAATTTACAGTAAGCTTTTAACCTTTGATATGTCAGGTAATGCTAGCTTTTTTACTGGATCATGAATATGTCGTAAATGCTAGCTTTCTTACTGGATTATGGATATGTCAGGTAATGCTAGCTTTCTTACTGGATCATTGATATGTCAGGTAGTGCTAGCTTTCTTACTGGATCATGGATATAATGTCAGGTAATGCTAGCTTTCTTACTGGATCATGGATATGTCAGGTAAAGCTAGCTTTCTTACTGGATCATGGATATAATGTCAGGTAATGCTAGCTTTCTTACTGGATCATGGATATAATGTCAGGTAGTGCTAGCTTTCTTACTGGATCATGGATATAATGTCAGGTAATGCTAGCTTTCTTACTGGATCATTGATATAATGTCAGGTAATGCTAGCTTTCTTACTAGATCATGGATATGTCAGGTAGTGCTAGCTTTCTTACTGGATCATGGATATAATGTCAGGTAGTGCTAGCTTTCTTACTGGATCATGGATATGTCAGGTAATGCTAGCTTTCTTACTGGATCATGGATAATGTTGTTCTCATTTAACATTTCATTATGAATCCTACAATAACATGATTTGTTAATAAATCGTTTTTTAAAAGTTTCCGAATTAAAATTTTCCTTTACATTTTAGAAGTCAAAATTTGGAATGGCACATGAACTCTCCGTGTGAATTCTTCAACGTTGCCAAAGTATTAATGGGCTTCAACAAAACATAAATGACATAAATTGTGTATAGCACATCTATAGGCTCCTACATGAAAGTTGGTGTGTACATGATCAAACCTCACCGTCGCTCTGTTTTTGAAGTCAAATTCTTGATATTTATTTAAAGTTTAAAATTGCCAACTTACAGCATGTACAATGATAGTAGTCAATAATACTAGACATGTTGTGTCCCTCAGGAAATGCCTCGACAGAGACTTAATACATTTCTTTTGGACTATTTTTCACACTTTATCATCTATCTCAACCTTTGAGAAGCAACTTTCATTCATTAAGCAGTAGCAATTATGACATTATTTGACTGTACTTGTACTGTACTTGACTAAAAGTGCTTGATGAATCATTATCACCATTTTCCCTTTGTTGCACTAGAGAATAGTTTCCACTTATTATCTCCTCATATTATCCCCACTCTTTTATTCTTCACTACACTGTATATTTTCAACATACTTAAAGCTTATTATCCCTTCGCTAACAAGTTGGTGAAGAGGGGATATAGCTTCTGTACCATCTGTCCGTCTGCCAACATGCATTGTCTGTGCACATACAGATACGTTGAGAAAACTAGAACCAAAAGGTTTTGTGGTTCCGATGATTTTTTCATGTGTTGATTGATTTGCAAGTTTTGTATTGACTGTAAAGTAATTCCATGTCATGAAATATTTGTTCCATGATATTCATTCGTAAGCCACACCCACCATGCAGATCAAGAAAATAGGGCCTGTTGACAACATTAGCATGTGCACAATAATTAACAACATTATCATAGCAAGTATGATACAAAAATGGTTGCTCATTTATCCTATTTCATGAGTTTATCAGTAAGCCCTACCTACTCATTAATATTCATAACATTACTACCACAACATTAGAACATATGTACAGACCATGACCCATTTGTGTATGACATACAGCCCAAATCCGTCATGAGATACAAGTATGGTGTTTATATCTGTCAGCACTTTCACATTCAGCCATGCCTGTACCATCATATTAATGATATCTGTTGATAACAAATGCATGTACAGTACACAATAACAAATATTATCATGCCCAATACGAAGCAAAACAGACATACACTTGCTCATTCATCACTTTTTCAAAATTTTCACTTAAGCTTCGCCCACTTATTAATATTAGTGCTGTCACGACATGGCTCTATTACTTATCGATTTTCGTGAAGAAAAATATCGCAATACTTTTCAAGAAAACTGACTCACGACACAAATTCTTAATATCATTAACGTTACTTATTTTATGATAAATGCAAGAAAAAATGATTTGCACATCTAGCAGACATGTTCGCTTGACAATGATGTTCATCACGCATCATGCACATGTTTGGTAATTAAGCCAATGTGACCATGAATCATTAAAGTGAGAGCCTGAGAGGCATGTTCTGGGCCAATTTTGTGTTCTTTTTGCCAACTTACATCGGAGCATGCCAGTGTGGGGTGAAGGAGCACAATTTTTTTTCAGTTTTTTATGTTTCACAATAATTTTGCACGTTTTTAATGGCCTAAACTTGACTTTAGATTTAATACCGTATCATTAGAATTGCAATATAGGAAGTAGCCTAGCCTAGTTGAGAGCAAATTTCTTAGTTGAGTATTAGTTTTTGGAATCGCGATGTGTTGAGAGGCATATTTCATGTCTTGAGAAAAGTGATATTGCGACATCACGATAATCGACATCACGATAATCAACATGTCATGACAGTACTAATTAATATGCATGAAATCACCAAAAAGAATAGGACACATCTGCAGACCATGAGCTGTCTGTGTAACACACATGACTTGAATCCAGTTCGCTTTTGAGATATCGTGTTTACAATCTTTTTGTTTACAAAATCATATTAAGCCCCACCCTCTAAGCATATTAATGAAAGTCAAACATTTTTATACAATGAACACATACAAACTAGATAACATCATTATTATAACATATAAAAACAAGACAGACATGCAATTATTAAAATATGAACATTTCAAGATTTTATAAGTAAGCTCTGTCTACTCATTAATATGCATGACATTACCATGAAAAAACAATAGGGCATATCTATGGACCATGGGTTATCTGTGTACCAAATATGACATGAATCCAGTTTACCCTTCTTGAGATACCGTTTTTACGAGCTCTTCTCAGTAAAATCATATTAAGCCCCGCCCACTAAGCATATTAATGAAATTCAACGTTTTCCCATCATGAACATAAACACACCAGCTAACATAATTATACCAAATATGAAACAACAGACATGCAGTTCTTAGAATATAAACATTTCAAGATTTTTACATTAAGCACTGCCTACTCATTAATATGCATGATAATCTAATGGCATCGAATACAATCCACCACAAAGACTGATAATTGTTTTTATGAGTTGCCTTATAAAAAGTTATGTTATAAATTACCCAGATTTTTCTTGTAATTGTATAGCATATTTGAACAAAAGTGTTCAGCAAACAGAAAAAGTTGAAGGTATGGACGCATATCGGCAATATTACAGCTAAATTGCATTAAAATCTATTAAAAACTATCATAGTAGCAAACCTTTCGTCAAAATTGGCTAGACATTGACCATTTCAAATCTCAGGCACCAATTCGCATATTTTTTTGCATGGCGCAGCAAGTTCTGAGCAAAAGTTTTAAAGTCTTTTCCATGCCCCAAATTCTGATCATTTCAGTGACTAAAAGTTGGAAAGGGAAATTTAAAGGATTACATTAAGTTTTTGAGTGTCTGCCACACATCACACATTTTGCATGAATTAAAAACATTTTTTAAACTGAAAAAACAGATCTGCTCAGAGTGTTATACTCTTTCAACCAATTTACAAATTGATATGTCCATAGACCTTTAAATATGATTCATAATCAAGATATTTTCCTTCTTTAATCGTGTAAACTTTCTTTCAATTGTATAGTACCATAGCAGAAAATAACAATGCTTTTAGCTTGAAAGTTTGACTTGTAACATGACGTGACGAATTGTGACTTGACTCAACTTGCTGAAAAATGACTTGTGAGGAAATGACTTGTGACTTGACTTGCCATTGAGTGACTTGTGAAACGACTTGACTTACAAAAGTATGACTTTGTCACAACTCTGTAACCACCCAAACCCACACTGAGGAGAGTATGGATTGTTCGATTACCGAACACACCGATCATACTTCTCGTCCAATTTTCAAAAACAATCGCTCCCAAAGAAACAGATCCAAAAAAAAAAAACAAGCCAACTCAGACCCAACAGATCTTCCTCCAGATAACCCCCCGCCTCCTTATGGCATACACCACAAACAATTACAATAACACGCACAACATCATACAATGGAACATTAGGAGCCTTAAGGCCAATTCTGAAGAAATTGACCTTCTGGCCTCCACTTTCAACCCGGTCGTCTTCTGTCTACAAGAAACTTTCTTGAAAACCACCGACCATTACTCCCTCAACAACTTTGCTTGCTATCACAAACATTAAGTGGATGCTGACAGGGCCTGTGGTGGCGTCTCCATTCTCGTTAGACACGATATCCCACACAGTCCTGTTCATGTGCACACCGACCTTCAGGCCATCTGTATTTCTATCTCCCTTCACAAAACTTTCACTCTCTGCAATATCTATCTCCCTCCCAACATTCAACCAACCAGCCTTAACAACCTCATCTCTCAGCTTCCCACCCCCTTCATCCTTCTTGGTGACTTCAACGCTCACAACCCTCTGTGGGGCTCTAATACCACCACCCCTACAGGCAAGCTCATCGAAAACGCTCTTTGTCAGCACAGCCTGTCCTTACTGTACACTAACTCCCCGACCTACCTTCATCCTGCCACAGGCTCTCTCACCTGATTGACCTGTCTATCTGTTCCCCTAACCTCCTCCCTGATTTTAGTTGGAGAGTCACTGCTGACCTCTGTGGTAGTGATCATTATCCTCTTCTTATACACTCCAATCTTCAAATCCCCACTGAGCACACCCCCAATTGGAACCTCGACAAGGCTGACTGGCCCCTTTTTGAAACCCTCTGTGACTCACACCTCTCCCCCCATCTCCTCGAGGATGAGGATCCCATGTCTAACTTCAGTAATATCCTTATCGACATCGCCACCTGCTAAATTCCCAAAACCTCCAAACCCCCAAATCATCCCCCCCAACCCCTGGTTCTCGGATGACTGCAAAACCGCCATCAAGAACAGGAAAAGAGCCCTCAGTAACTTTAAAACTAACCCGACCACCCATAACCTTAACCTCTTTCGCATCAGCCGTGCAAGGCCAGACGCACTATCAAGGACAGTAAAACCAACACTTGGAACAACTTTATCTCTTCTCTCACCACCAACACCCCACTAAGAAGATTTGGAGAATGGTTAACAGCTTCCACGGCAGAGTAGGCAAATCTTCCATCTCCCATCTCTCTTGGAATGGAGACCTTCTCACAAAAAGGACATCGTTGACCACCTCGCCGCCTCTTTTAGCAACATCTCGTCCTCGACCAACTACTCCAATGCTTTCAAAATCAAAAAGCTTGCGATGAAGCCCGGAGAATCACTTTTCCCTCCGACAACTCCGAAAGCTACAACACCCCTCTCACCCTTTCTAAATTAAACCAAGCCATCAACGACGCTGGCTGCACCTCCAAGGGCCCAGATAACATCCCCTATTAGTTTCTGAAACACCTCCCCATCAAGACCACCACTACCCTACTCACCATCTTCAACCACATTTGGTCCTCACACTCCTTTCCCCCTATCTGGAGGACAGCTATTGTCATCCCCGTCCTTAAACCGGGGAAGGATGGTACCGACCCCACCAGCTACCGACCCATCGCCCTTACTTGCTGTCTCTGTAAAATTATGGAAAAGATCAATAATCAGAGACTAAACTGGTTCCTTGAGACCAACAGAATCCTCTCTTTTCACCAAAGCGGCTTCCGAAAACGTCGCAATACCCTAGACCAGTTAATTACGCTCGACATTGCTATCCGGGAATCCTTTGCAAAAAAGGAACACCTCATTGCCATATTTTTTGACCTCGAGAAAGCTTTCGACACTACTTGGAAATACGGCATTACCCGAAAACTTCACACCATCGGCCTCAGAGGCCACCTCCCCATCTTTATTCAAAACTTCCTCTCACCCAGGCAGTTCCAAGTTCGTATTGGCCACACCCTCTCCAACCCGTACCCCCAAGAAGAGGGTCCCCCAAGGCAGCATCCTCTCCCCCACTCTCTTCAACCTGAGCATTAATGACATCGCGAATAACCTTGGCCCCAGCATCAAACGTACCCTCTACGTGGATGACTTCACCATCTTCTACTCCTCCCCTAGCTTTCCTATTGTTGAAAATAGGCTCCAAACCAGCCTCAACCAGCTGCAAGTCTGGGGCAACAATAACGGTTTTAAATTCTCCAAAGACAAGAAAGCCTGCATACACTTTTGTCATTTCAACAACCTCCACCCCAACCCGAACTTTGTGCTCAATGGGAGTCGCATCCCTAAAGTTGAAAACACAAAGTTCCTTGGTCTAACTCTAGACCCCAAGCTCACCTACAAGCCACACATCACCAACCTGAAACTAAAATGCAATAGCTCCCTCAACCTCCTCCGACTGCTCTCCAACACCACTTGGGGAGCGAACTGCTATGCTCTCCTCAAAATTTTCAGGCTCACCATTCGTGCCAAGCTTAACTATGGCAATATTTTCTACTGTGTCGCTCACAACTCATACCTCAACCACATTAACACCATCCAAAATGAAGCCCTCAGGCTTTGTCTAGGAGCCTACAGGACCTCCCCAATCACTAGCCTTCATGTTGAAGCCAACGAACCCCCCTTTCTACTTAGATGTAAAAAGCTTAGCCTCTCCTATGCTTTTAGAGTCCTCACCAACACCCAGAACCCTGTTTACAACCTCATTAGGAACCCCAATTTCTCTTCCCTCTTTGATAGGACTAAAACCCTATCCCCTCCCTTCAGCCTACGCATTAAATCAGACCTCTTCCAACTTGGCATCAATCCCGCCACTCTCGGCACCTACTCCTGGCCCACTTTTCCTCCTTGGGCCACCCCCCTCCCTTCTGTCCACCTAGACCTCTCCACTTATAACAAAACTCAAACTCACCCTAACCTCTTCATCAATCTCCACAACCAAATCAAAGACCAACTCTCAAATTACACCTCCATCTATACTGATGGCTCCAAGGAAGGCAACAAGACAGCTGCTGCTGCCATCATCCAAAACATCATCCTCAGTAGCACACTTCCTGACTACTCATCCATCTTTTCAGCCGAGGCTAAGGCCATTCTCCTCGCCCTCAACTTTATTGAGTACTCTCCTCTTAGTCACTTTGCCATTTTCTCTGACTCAAAGGCTGTTCTTACTTCATTACTCAATCTTAAATGGGATAACCTCACTTGCCACCTCCTCCTCCGGAAACTCTTTTCTCCCACCCTCTGCAGGAAAAGTGTTCTTTTCTTCTGGATACCCAGCCATGTTGGCATCCCTGGCAATGACAGGGCTGATACAGCCGCTAAGCTTGCCCTTAACCTCCTCCCTTCCCCTTTTCCCAAAACCCTCTCTGACATCAAACCGCTTATCGCTTCTCTTGTTCGTGACCGCTGGCAAACCTTATGGAACTTCCAAATTGATAACAAACTCCATGTCATCCAGCCCACAATCCCGATCAAATCCACCATCAACAACCTTTCTCGTATCGACAACGTTCATATTACCCGTCTTAGAATTGGTCACACCCACCTCACTCAATCCAACCTCCTTATTGGTTCCCCCCAACCCCTCTGTAACAATTGCCACTGCATCCTCACAATCCAACACGTTCTCCTTGCTTGCCCCCTGTACAACCTTCCCAGGGCTTCCCTCGCTCCCCACAACTCAATTGCTGAGTTCTTTCAGAAAAATCCTCTAGATAAAATAATCTCCTTTCTTCAGCATGCATCCCTCTACAACCATATTTAATTCTCCTCTTCCACCCCCTCTCTACTTTGTTTTTGTTTTACCCATGCACCTCCTCTCTCGATCACAGCTTTCTGGCTTTTGTTCTTGAATTTCTCTCATTCTCCCCCTGGTCTCTTTCCTTCCTACCTCTAAAATGATCTGACCTCTCAGGCACAATTTGACCTTCGTTGTCGTGGTGCCGTTAAGACCTCATCAAACAAACAAAAATCTGTAATTAAGTGTAATATGGTTTTCTTTTACTCCTCCTTTAAATATAGGCTTTCTGTGAGTTCTTACTTTTTCTGAAACTAAGAGGTGAGGGGAAAAATGAAATACCCAACGTACAGTGCCTCTATTTTCTCCCTTATTTCATCTTAACCATTTTGACTTGGGATCCATGGTAATATTAAATGGATTCTTCTGCAAAAAAGGATATTTTCCTTAACTCTTCCAAAGTTCTACCATTAGCTATACAGATCCAGCATCAACACACATGTCAACTGTGCACTTGGCAAGAATTTTAAGACTTGAAAGACCTTTAAATGTTTTATGATATTTACTCCAAAGGTGAGGATAAACTATGAACTAACATTGGAACTGATTCATGGTGATAATCATTACACATACTATACTAGAGTTGTGCTTGTCCATTTTTCACAATCTGACATTCTTGAGGGTAATACCCAATGTTTCTACACAAGTGTTTAATCTCTCTGACTAACTCTCTGACCATTTTTGCATGGCAAGTGGGGCATTTTTCCCTAGAAGCTTGTCCACTTCTCATGTCTTTGGCCTATACATCTTTGATTTACTTGTTAATTGTACCAAATTTGTAGCAATAGTAATACAAACAAAAAAAGTATCAGTACTGTGCACTAAGGGCAAACATAATAACAATCTTTACTAACAAGCTGACACACTGCAATTAGTCTCTGGTTGAGTTTGAGGCTTTGTCTAAAAAAGGATGGCTGGTACTTACTCCAAAAATGAATAGGAATAAATGAAAATGATACTTCCAAAATTTGTAACATTGCAGGAAAAGAGACACATGTTTATGATATAAACAACTATTTACCTTCTGCAGAGTTATTTCTGAGTTTTTAGATGTGGTCAATTTCTTCTGTCCTTGATACTCGCTGTGGGTCACATTAGATACTCTGATTACCGACCCTTTACTTATGTCTAAGGATGCAAGTTCACCCCACAATGTCAGAGTAGCATTCCCTTTGGTGTCCGATATTCTGATTTCTCTCAGCAGGAATTCTTTTCCTTTACCTCTCCCCTTCTGTTTAAATTTAGGTGATGCTTGGAAAACCTGGTATGAAAAAATCATCATGAAACTATTTCAAGTGTTTAAAGAATGATGATTGTTTTGAATAAAATTCAAACGAACATTTTTCATTCCAATTCAGTATTACACTTGTATTAAGAACAGAATCTACAGTCAAAATCATTGAATGATGCAAGCACCATATACTGTAAGAAGCATCTTCTATTACAGAGTTTAGCAAGTAGCTGTAGCATACGTGAAATTTCTTTTGTTACTCAGGGGTAAAATAATTTGGTCAATTATAGTAACCTAATCTACAATCCCAACCTGTATGGGTAGTAGAAAATCACAAAATTATTTCTTCAGCATGTTAAACTACCTCCTGCACCCTCCCACCCCGCTCATTTCAAAAGTAAAATGAAACATTGAATGAGTGCCTCAAATTTGACGAGGGGTCAACAGCATTTGAATTACAAATTCGTTCCGGAAATTGAGCTATAGGGAATTATTTTTATTTCTACATATTCAAGGGAGAAGAAACAGAAATGATAACTATCAAGTGAGAGCTTTCTGAATTTCAACATCAACTGCCAGGTAAAGAATCATGTCCCCATTGTTTGTATTATTTTGAATAAGAACATTTCTAGGGTTTTAAAGAAGTATCTTTCTTTACGTGGGTGGGTGGGTGTACAAAATTGGGTGTTGCGTGTACAGAGAAAACCGTACCAGATATCATGTTGAAACTTGGTGGGAGGGTGTAGGGTGAGGTGTTCCACACAAGTTGGGTCATGTACCTCACAGGTCAGAGGTCAAATAATCGATTGAAAATGGTAAATTTTTGTGTTGCGCTTCCTGGGATAACCGTAAGTGATATTGGGTTGGTACTTGGTGGAAAGTGATGCAGGGGTGTATCCTGCACAAAATGCAACATGTCACCTAAAGGTCAAATAGTTAATTTGAAATGATAAATTTTGGTCGATCGTGTGGTATGGAAAAATTGTAAGTGCAATTGGTTGCTACTTGGTGGGTTGATGGAGGATGATGCAAAGTTGTCTCTGAAAAATTGTGACATGTCGCTCAAAGGTCAAATAATAATGCAAATTTTGCACTGCATTTCATTGGAAAAATGTAATTGCTAAATTGTATTGATCCTCGATGGGTTAGGGTCCAGACTTCGTTACTTGATGGGTTGGTGGAGTGTGATAAAAGGTTATGTCCCACACATAATGGTGTATGTCATTTGAAGGTCAGAGGTCAAATCATTGATTTAGAAATGATAAATTTCGTGTTGCATTTCCTGGGATAACCGTAAGTGATATTGGGTTGGTACTTGCAGGTTGATGGAAGGTGATGTAGGGTTATGTTCTTCACAACATGGGACAGGTCATTTAAAGATCAAATTAAAAAGGTAAATTTTGATCGGTCACATTTGACGTAAAAAAACCTATTTGCAATTGGGTTGTTACTTCGTGGGTTGAAGGATGAAGTAAAGTTGTCTCAAAAATGATGTGAAATGTTACTTCAAGGTCAAAGGTCAAATAATAATGGTAAATTTTGTGCTGAATTTTGTTGGAAAACGTAGTTGCTATTTTATTGATCCTTGATGGGTTGGTGTCATACGTAGTGGGTGGATTGATGGAGGGTGATGCAAGATTTATGTCTCACATAATGGGATAGGTCATTTAAAGGTCAAAAGGTAAATAATTGACTTCAAAATTGTAAATGTTGTGTTGCGCTTCCTGGGATAATTATAAGTGATATTGGGTTGGTGGAAGATGATGCAAGGTATGTACAGCACAAATTAGGACAGGTCATTTAAAGGTCAAAGGTCAAATAATTGATTTAAAATGGTAAATTTTGGTGTCTTGGGGAAAGATGTAACCCGTCGTTTAAAGGTCAGAGGTCATATAAATGTTACTTGCTGGGGATGTAGTTGTCTCACACATGTCATTTAAAGGTCAAACGTCAGAGGTCACGTAATTGATATGAAATGATCCATTTGATGTCATGTTTCCTGGAAAAAACATTTACTCATTTTACAAATCATATGTGGCAGAGGTGATAAGGTCAGCAAGTACATGGATTGCCATCTTCTTTGTTTGTTTTTTGGAGGCACTGCGACAGTCAGAATCAAATGTGCCAAGAGGGTATCAAACATTCATGGTGCTAGAGTAAATAAAGAGAGGAAGAAAAATACAAATTTGATAGAGGAATAGGGAGGGATTAATGAAGATGCATCCATATACCTGCACAACATGCTCAAGAGGGGAAAGAATGTTTTGCCTAAATAAGATTCTCAAACTATTGTGAAATTTTGCCTGATTTTCATTGAACTTTGTTTCATATGAAAATTGACTGTAAACTGCCATAAAGATATCCGAATGTGCAGATGACTTTTTCCATTGGTTTTGAAATTCAACATGTTGTAAAGAGTCACATTTTTAAAATCAGTTTTGGTGTAATGTTTTGTTATTTTCATCGTTTCTGCTGAAAAATGTTGAACTCATGTGAACTTACTTCTATCACTGTCCCTTCAATAGTTCCATAACCACCTACACTCAGCAATTTGGTCAACGGTGTTATGTCTACTTGTTTTTCTTGCAAAACCTTTTGAGGAACATCCAACTTCTCTCCCACCTGTCGTCTTGCACTTGATAATTTGGTGAATATCATGAATTCCTTTTTGACAAGCACATTTTCTAAAATCAACATTGCATCTTTTTTGAACAAGTTTGCATACTGCTCATTGAACACTTTTAGATCAACACATTTGCCTTCATCTGCAATCTCAACTTTCACACTAAGTTGTGCTACTTTTGATGCCTTTTTCTTTCTGGGCTTCTCCAAAATATTTAACACCTTGCAGCTGATATTCACGTATGTATCTTCTGTCTGTTTCATAGCTTCTTTTATTGATATGATACCAAATTCGGAACCTGTAATGATGAATAGTCAGAAAGGAATATTTAAGTCTATTTTGCTTTGAATGTTAACCATTTTAAATGCACCAACAGCAGAGAAAATGAAAAAAATTTCCACAAGTTTTAGAGGTCCTCTGCAGGGTTCTAGCTAGTCAAGTTTGAGTGCCGGGCTCCAAAGATAATTCAGGGTGACCTCCTAGACCCCCCTCCCATTAAGCCATTAAGAACTGTTCAAATTTAGTCCACTTCTATTGACAAATTGTCAATTAATCTTTTTTTTTTTTTAATCGGAATGCTAGGATTTACAAAATATTTTTTATTTACAATGAGACTAGAAAATATAATGGATATTCAACTGTCAAAGTGCCCCACCCCCCAAAAAAAGTACAAACATATGCTGGAAACTCTTCTCTCAATTCTCATTGTTATTCATCTTGCCCAAACTTTTTACCACTTTTATTTTCGTCCCAGTATCGTTTGACGAAAGCCATGCGACACATGTTTCTATGAACTACGCAACAACTTTTGTCAATAACAAATCCCCACAAATCAAAAGAATATCAATCAGTCCGTTATAATGTTAAGTGCATATGGGGTTTGTAACAAATGTGATTGGTTACTTACATTTGGACCGGTCTATAAGCATGCCTTGGGCTCTTGGGGTTGTAATATTTACTTTGTTAAAGTTTGTTTGTATGGGAAGTGACGGACTTGGCAAGCTGCCAGCAGTGAATCACAAGGATTAAACATGAACCTGAACTGTGTTCATGTACATACGTTTATGCAAAGAGCTTCATGTATGGGGGATTTTATGATAATACAGTATTGCGTTAAATTCCCACAATTCAGTTGTTTTGATCGGAATTTAATGTGCGTAATGTATGTAATGTTATATGTGTAAATCAGCGAATGACATAAATAGAGCGAGATTAAAAGAAGATCTGTTTAAACACTTAATTATTTAACCGAATTGAACTTTTAAGTGCTGGGCGGAAGAGTGAATCTTAGAGCAGAGTGCTGGGCGGGAATTGCGAGTCCTGGGCGGGAATTGCGAGTCCTGGGCGGGAATTGCGAGTCCTGGGCGGGTCCGCCCAGCGCCGCCCACCATAGCTAAACCCTGGTCCTCTGCAAACTGAATGAGTATAAAATAAAAGATAAACACAATTACTTAGGTAAGCTCATTTGTAATATATTTTCAAGCATAAATATAATTTGTTAAGATCTTCAGATTCAAGAGTAAATACAGAATATGGTTCCTTAAAATGTTTGTATCTACGGTCAGGAAAATTGCTTTATGTAGTGTGTGCTTGAGGTGGGATGGAGTCAATGGCACCTTTTAAGTTTTAAAAGGTCTAAATGATGGAGAATAAGGATAACAAATTTAGAGAGACAAGTATTACTGTTGATTTTGGTGACAACTTGTTGCACTTTTCAGATGAAATTTAAGAAAAACATTTCAACTGAGGAAGCATACAACCCAGTAAACCTTGTCCCACAAACAACCAGTAAACCTTGCTCCACATTACCCCGACCCCACAACGTATTTGAGGAAAATGCTATGACTTCCTTCCACCTTTGTTTAATGCAGTTCTCCAAAAAATAAATAGATGTAGGTGCACTACTTGTGTATTGATTCCTTTCTGATTTAAAGTCCCTCAAAGTTCATGCTGCATAGTCCCTGCCTGGGGCAGAGTTAAGTTAAATGCCAGGTGGGGAAGGGGGAAAGCCAGATGATGTTTCATAACATGTTTTACAAGCAGTTGTGTCATTAGTGAAACATAAGTGTAACAAATTTCAGCACTCTTCTGGCAGGTGCCTTACTTGGAACAGAAATCTCTGTTAATTAACATAAACAAGATTAACCTTGTTGATGATTTTAAGATTTGGCTTATGTTTTTGTGATTCTGAAGGCTAAAAAGGGAGCATGGGATTATTATTACCATCAGTCAACACTTAATTTCTTGTCAAGTTTTTGAGTACTTTTAGCTTATCCCGTTGCCATAATATTTCATAAACCATAATTTAAGCACATATGATCAGGTTAAAAGTATCATTTGAAAAATCTTGGAGGGCTTGGCACCCCTCTGAATCCGCCCCTGGTCCCTGCTACCTTGCATATTACCTCTTTTGGTATTTGACATCAACATTAGGGTTTGACCCCATTTCCTATCAACAAACTTCAAATTTAAGGTTACTATGGATTTAAGAGGTAAGTCTCACCTTTTATTTTCTTCCTGAAGTTTCTCCCCTGCCTACAGTGGCATCAGAGGTTCTTTTTCTCCCATCTGATGAGAGAAAGATGGATATGAATGTTAATGCCTTGACAGAAAAAAGAAGTGTTTTTGTTATCATGATAAAGATAACATTACCCTTAATTACAGTTGCTGTTTTCAAATAATTAAGTGAAAAAATCTTGTCTTCTGAAATTTAAAATAATAAGAGGCATGAAACACTATGTACAATAAGAGTATTACAAGTTTTTCTTTTACCCTATAAAGTATTTCAGTGTCGACATAAGATTTTTGGAAGTAGGGGGATGAACATGTAGTAGACGAACATAATTATCTTGAAGTACCACAATGAGCGCTTGTGGGAGACCAGGTGACTTTACCCTGTAAGCCCTGTGATTTGGAACATTTTGTACATACAAAATCTCAATTTGTATGATTATTTTAAAACATTTTATTATTATGATTTTTGGGCCATCAAACATTACACTATTGGGTTGCTTTAAAAGCTGACCATGAAATATCCAGCTCAGGTAGGGTAAGTGGGATATAGTGGTGAAACTGTTGAATTGAATTTTGTAAGAAAAATGTATATAGATGAGGGAAACCAATTTTCAATCATTATCATCAAGATCATACCTACACATTAATGATAATGCACATCTCAGGTAAGTTTTGGATTAGTAAAGTATGTGAGTCTCACATACTTTGATAAATGGATATATTTACATGATAAGTTAGCTTAAAAATATGCTTACATTAGTCACCCCCAATGATTTTGACACAACGGAAAACAAATACACTAAAGTATATCTCATGTCAACAATGAATTTTGATACAACCTACACAAGTGATTTTCTACTGAAGCTCTATAAACCCTCTTCTGTGATAATTTGAATAGCTAAAAGAAAATAAAACAAAGAAATGAATGATAAAAGAATCTATTTTCTGAATGTAAGTTTATTAATTTTATCAGCCTTAACTACAGTACAGAAGATAATTTTTGATACTACCTTTAAGGACTATAGACACCTAAAAGATTTAGGATATGTAAAAGAGCATGGAATTTTGAATAAAACAGTCTTTACAGTTTATAAAAAGCTTATTTAATTTTCAAGTTATGGCTGAACAAAGTTTCAAGATTTGTTCATTTGTGAAGAATTTGTGATATATTAAGAGGAACACATCTGAAAATCTGTATGTAATTCTTTAAATTCATTTCTTCAAATTCAGCTACTTGTGAATTTCAGAATGTCTGTTCTAGATACATGATGATTCCGGGTATGACCAAGTGCTGAAAACATTTGCCCGAAGTCCAATGCTATATTTCAGACAACATTGACAGAAGAATAAAAGACAGGTTTTACAAAAGGTGATGAAGGATCCTTCTTCCCCTTTATATTATTGTGCAATAACAGCTAAAAATTAAAAATGCTGTAAAATGGTCAATTTTTAACCAATTTTTATGGATTGTTTTGCTATTTTAAAGGTTTAGATCATATTCTAAATCATTTAAGCCCATGTTGCGTCTAGCTGTCCATAGTCCTTTAAGCAGAGGCTGAATTTGGGAGGAGACAAAGTCACAAAATAAGCAATCTGCCAAATTTTTGCCACCCCAGAAAGACAAATTCATAGAAAAAGAAAAACCCAAAAAGTGAAAAGATAGAATATTGTAAGATTTTAAGAGTGTAAAGTCAGTACCTGGAAATGGTGAACTTCCATGCAAGCTAACTGTGCAATTTTGAATAAGCATGTTGTTTTGTCCTTTGATGCGTATGTCTGAAGTACTTGCCTGTTCGTTGTCACTCATGATGGCTGTGTAGAAAGTGACAGAGACACATATAAGAGACCTACCCATTATTTTGAAACTAAAAAGAAGATGAGTGTCCCAACAGCTTTGACCAAGATGGCAGAGGATATGCTTTACGTCATGATCAATGACATTAAGTAGTGTACACATGATACTTGTAATACCTTGATATGATATTGGGGACATTGACATGAACTTAGCCACTTAATTGATTAGATTAGGTTGTCAAACCCAAATAAGGTTAGTGTTGCAGATTTTTCCTTATTTTCATTTCTGGGTGTCGAAATTCGAAACTTACCAGCAACTTCACACTATACTGTTTACCTACTTTTCAAACTAGAACTGTTGGAAGGACAGCATACTCAACTATTTAAAACTATTATAGAGAATGGGCTTATTGTGAGGAACATGAAGCAATATCATTCCTTAGGAGAAATGGTCCGTCAATCATTCACAGTTAATGCACATTATTACCTCAGGCATTAAGATACACAGCTATTTTTATCACCAGTATGAAAACAAAATTCCCCTACTAAGACACCTAACATGGATGAGTGATTTCAATCACAAAAGTGCTTTGATTATTCAGCTCTGGCTTTGTGTAATCTTATATACACAAATAGCCTTGGGCTACTTGGCTGTGGTGTGCATGGGAATGGAAAATAAACAATCATTGTTTTGAGTGCAAACACAATACTCTGAACAGGAAGTTGGGTTGGTAATAGTCATACCTTGGTTTTCAGGATTAACTCAGGTGCCGGGTGTGTGTAGGCTTAAAGAGAAACTTTTCGGCGTGAACTTAAATGCAGTAATGGGGCTAGTAGCGGCAGTTGATTTCAAATTACCTGAGCTTTGAAAGATGCACCCACTTTTTCTTATTGTTAGATTTTCACAACATTTTACTACAAGCCCCAAAACTGTATCTTTCAACTGTCCCAGATATTTTAGGACAAAACAAGCGCAAGGTTACTGCCTCACTCAATAAATGAGAACACCTCTATTAATTCTATGTATTGAACCACAAGAAAGGAGAGGCTCTGACCTTGTGGCATGATGCAATTATTTGTTGTCATTTACTTACCAAACTAGCCTCTTTTCACCTTAAACCATTATTAAAAGTGGAGAAATGTTTGTCTGTTAGGTTTTCATTATATAATTCAGCCCAACCCCCTCCCTCCCCCACCCAACCCTTCCCACTCCCCAAACCCCACACACTCCCCAACCCCCACACTCCCCAACTCCCTCACTCCCAACCCCCACACTCCCCAAACCCCCACACATTTCCAGGCCTACATTCTGAATTGTAATATAGATTCCAATTTAAGAAAACGTAAGTCAAGCAGCATGAAAAATGTGTAAAGCAACATTATGCAAAACAGTATAGCTTAATATATGACAATCTAGACATCGTAAATGATGCAAATCTTATCACTGCTGAAAACACACCTTCCACCCTCTGTCTCACATGCCATTCCAACCTGTCCCACATGCCATCCTACACACTATGTACTACATGCAATCACACTTGAAATCCAGATCTGCCATTCCACAACTTGACCCACATGCCAGTACAACTGAAATCCAGATGACAATCCACCACATGCCATTCCACCATTCCACATGTTAACCCACCTTGTCCAACTTCTTCCATCTACCAATCATGTCATTTTCTACCCAACATTCCAGAAGACATCCCACCACATGATAACCCACTACATGACATCCCACCACATGACATCCCACCACATTTCCCTTAGAGATATACTCAACTTGATATTTTCCAATTAAAATCAGATAGGATTGTCTACAAAATCAGTCTTTTATGCTTCCTTTTTATTCAAGCCAGCACTTATTGTTAATATTTCTTTTCATGGCCAAGACACTTAAATTTCTAATTCTTTTGAGGTGAGGGCTCTATTGTTTGACCTTTCTTTCATGTCCGACACAAATTGCTATTATCATAATAAACAAACCCCACCAAAAATTTTAAGCAAACAAAGAAACTCTTCCAAAATCTTGAACCTGACGATGATGCCAGGGGTAGTACATTAGCTCTCACTATTCTTTGAATAGTCGAGCTTAACATTAAATCAGATACCCAGGTATGGGTTACTTGAGATATACTTTGGAATAACTCCACTTAAACTCTAATCCGGAGTAGTTGTTTCATACACTAACTAAATAACACAGTTAAGCATGCTTCACTAAAAAAATATGTGACAGCCAGAAGTCAATTGGACCATGGCAACCAAAAACAATCAAGTTAATGCAAAACTCTGTTAAAAACTATCACAGCAATATCATTTTAATACTTTTTTTACCACTATTAACTAATTTCAGAAGATCATCAAGTTTGCAGATGCAACATCAGGCCAAGGCATATGTGTTCCAGACACAAGATTGACACAAGTGAGATTTAATGGATGGTAGAGTTTTGCTGGATGCTTATCTCCTTTGAGAAAAATTATGGCAATGCTTGCCTTATACCTGTCAAGTATCATTCCACAATTACCTTTACCAAGTTATTCAGCAGGGGTGCAACATTGGGGTGGTCAAACCCCACAGCAAGTCCTGAGCAAAATCTAGATTTTTGTGACCCAAGTAATACACTTCATCCAATATTTCCTTGTGAATGCCATTTTCCCACAGGCCTTCAAGACCCTTCTTGTACCACTGATGTTAAGCCACCATAATTCATAGATCCAATAAGATTTTAGCAGACAGCAACCCTTCTAGAAGTATAAGGAATCATTATGACAGAATCAGTCAGTGATCCACATCCATGGAGGACTGTACAATGGGGTAAAATTCCCCCTGCCTTTCACTGCACGGGAGCAAAAGGTGTGAATTTTGTAAAAGGTGTCCCTGGGTCTGCAGGTGTCCAAGGGTCTGCAGGTTTTTGATGCGGTGTCTGCTTTGTGAGTTGGAAATAATGCACAAAAAAGGATTCACACTTTGTAGGCCAATGACAATGAATTTTGTATACTGTTACTGTATACTTGAAATGGCAATGACAGCAGCGCTTACTGCCCAGGGGGTGCTGTTCCATACTTCCCAGTGGTAGGTATGTGCCGCCAAGGAATTCAAAATCGCACCTGCAGTATGAGTCTTTTTTGGTAACTGCAGTATGAGAGCAACAATTTTTAATCCCTGCACTACGAGAATGTGTGATTTTTTTATACCTGCAGTTTGAATTTAAACAATTTTTGACATCTGCAGTATAAAATATGCCATTTTCAGACCTACAGTATGATAGAATTGGGTTTTTTGATACCTGCTGTACGGAAATTATGGGAAAATGCACCTGCTCAGGCTGCACATATACATCACATATGGAACTGGGCCCCCGGGGCTTACTGTGTTTAGGCTCTATCACAAGAACATCATTTTTTAACACAATTTTTCCTTCCCATTCAAACATTGAAATTAAACTTTAGAACCCATGGAAATCACACTAATGACTAGTTCAATTCTCTTAAAATCTGTTCCCTGTAAAACTGTAATTTCCTCTGTATCCCTGCTCTGTAAAGTAAAAGGAAAACACCTTGAAGTTGAAGCTATTTTACATTCAATGTTAAATACCATATTGTTTGCAACCTAACAAATTAATTGACATATTTGAGTTGATAAGGAAATAAATAACAATTAGTGCATTTTTGTGAAAAATTCAGATTTGTTCATAGTCAAATGCAAATAACTGGATTTTCACTCAAATTTGTTTGTTCAAAACAATTGTTGGCCCTAGTTTAATCTTAAAGGTTCTTGTGAGCCTCCAGTTTATTATTTTCCCTTTTCTCAGTCATGTAGAATAGATTTTTTAAGCATGATTATCTTACAATTTTTGAAAGTTTCATTGAGTTTATGACCAGGAATGCAGGGCATAAGACATTAGTCCTAAATATTAAAATAAAAGCTTCCTGTG